>OY735231.1:37565405-37675405 GCA_963457665.1 Thysanoteuthis rhombus | reverse complement strand
ATATACATATTTTTCTCACTATTTCATATTTACCCCCTTTTTTTTGTTCAATTCTCAAATGATTATAATGCCCTGGAATATTTCATTGATAGACCTATAATTTCTACTTGCAATAGTGTTGTTGGTCTAGGTTGATATTTTTATGTATATTTTATCTGATACAAATTTAATCTAAAAGTTATTATGACTTTCATCTCCCACTTTTTATTATTTTGGAGGGATTAAGAGATCTTTCTTATTTTGTGTATTTTCTCTTGCACTTTCATGTACACTTTGATATTCAAACACTTTCATTGATCTTCTTATATTTCACTACTTGATCACCTTGATTTGTTCAATCTAATGAATATAATCTGCCTAATATGTATTAACGAACCTGATTTCATTTTCTACAGGAGATATCTATCAGCTATGACTTTTTACAATTAGGCTATTTATATATGTAAGGTTGTTTTTGAATAGTAAGATTAAGGATGATATAAACAAGACAGTAAATACTTAATCAAAATATAACCTATTTGTAGCAATAATTTTTTGGTACAATCGACTTATGACAATATGCCATTTCAATGAAATTCTTTAAGTTTAGTGGTCACAAATTCAGTAAAAGCATGAATTATGGCTGAACATTTCTTTTTATGCATATGAGGTTCAAAATGCTTGAAAAGCTGATAATGTGTTTGAGAGAAAAATATAGAGGATGCTGCAAGACTTCATATTCTATTTCTCTGAGCTTAGACACAGTTAGCTGTTGAGTCATGCACTGTCATGGAGCATTTCATTCAGTTCATGTGGGACCCGATTTTCCAACTTTTTAACCTTTCCTAGTGCTTGGAGATGACATGATAGGGTTACTGTTGAAAAGAAAATACATATATATATATATATATATATATATATATATATATATATATATATATATTGTGTGTGCATGTGAATCTCTCTGTGTGTATGCGTGCATGGAGAAATGTTGATATAGTCATACAAGCAACTGATTAAAATAGATAATAGGCAGATATACTTTGATTCAGAAGAGCAATTGCTCTAGAGCATTTGTTTCTAGGCTATCCTTGTTTAGTGTTCTCCACTGGATTCTCTTCAAAAGTGTCCTCATCCAAAGGCTTGCAGCATCCAATAAATATCTAAAATATTAGGATCCATCATTATCAATATTATTAGATGAAGTATTGTAGCATCTCATTTTCATTAAATTTGACCAGTTTTTCCTTTCAAGATTCGAATTTCAAGTTGCATGAAAAAAACAGCTAAAATTAAGATGAAGATGAAAACCAGTCAGATTATATAAAAATATATACTGATCATTTCACACCGAAACGAGTATTAAAATAAAACGTGATTTCAGCTGTTTATGAGATCCAAAACAATGTCTACACCAGCTTTTCTTGACCTTAGGGATCCACAAGAGGTTGTTAAGGGGTTCTTTCAAATTTTATGCATGCGTGAAAAAAGCACCTGACTAGCAGTCAGGTCTAGATGACATCTGACGATAGAAGCACCAGAACTTTTACCAACTAATAACAAACAGTGGTTCTCATTTCTTTCACAATTGTTACAAATTTCAGTTTTTTAAAGTTCTAAAAAGTTACAATTTCAGATGATAAATTGAATATTTATAACTAGGGTTCCAGATTTTTAATATTTATCAATTTTCATCGGTAGTAAAAAAATTTACCGATTTTCATTGTTTTTGTCTATTTTCATCAATTTATATCAGTTTCACTCCAAAAAATTATGAAGAATTATTTTTTTTGTTTCCGTAGGAGGAGGCAGAGACAAAAAAGCAGGTAGGCGCTTACAATTCCGACTCGTTCAGATAAAATTTTCTCTCAATCATCTCAAATCTGGCTTTATTTACTAAATGACATTTAATATTTTGCTTTAATCTGTAGGTAATGCACCATATTTTGCATTTATCATAGACACTGTAGAATACTGATGTAGCAATAGGTGCAAATGGCCAGGTGCATGCGAAGTGTTTTGCATGCGTGCAGGGTGTTTGGATTTAATCTACCTGGCAACATGGATTTGCGTGTGTGCGCCAAAAATCTTCCGTAGTGAAACTAGATCTGCTTGGGAACACATACTTGTGTGTGTGGTCAGAGGTCTGGATAAGGCCCTTGACATTGGAATGTTAAGGAGGTGATAAGGAAAGCCCTGGATGTTAAGTAAGTAGAATGGAATCTGTATCACTAATTGGATTTGTCGCATCAATAGGGTACAAACTGTCATAAATAGAAAGCTTTCGCTCAGCTTAGGCAGTCTGAGAGATTCTGTTCAACAAGACACCATCTCCACAGGAGAGATTTTGTTTTTGTTCATGGAGGCACCACCAACACCAGAGACACCACCTCCACTGATTTTCCGTTTGAGGAGATACCACCTCCAACAGCAGGGAGAGAGGAAGCTAATAAGTGGCCGTTGGAGAGAAGGAAAGGAATAAGGACACAGCCACACATCACCAGCAGACAGAGAAAGAAAGGATCAAGCAACTGAATGAAACAGAGCTCATCCAGCACTTGAAATTTGGGTTTGATCAATTTTCTCACCCATGAATTTAAATCTTTAGAATTAGCTGATACTTTTTACAGCAAAGTTGAAACTTTAGGGAACTTTTACAACTATCACTGTCTTTGAAACAATTGGCTCCCAGATGCATGAAGTGAGAAGAAAATGAACAAGATGTTTATATTTCCTTTATAAGAGTTTTGTTGTGTGTGCCCAGTAATGGGTTTTTCACCTGGCATGCACATTTCTTCTCTTCACAGCTCTTACTTCATCAACATAACACAAAGGAAACTTTCACTGAGATGTAAAAGAGTAACAGGATCATATCACACAACGCACCACTGTGGGTATCACGATTTCTTCAACTTCAATTTGACCACAAATAACACTGTCACCAACTGGTGAACAGTGTTCCACAAACGTATCATTTGGAAACACATCTCTTCACTTCATCATTATATTGTTTGTCTCCCTCTACTGTCTACTTCATCGTTTGTTTCATCTCTCTCCTGTGTTTCTTAGCTGTCACCTAAACTACTAAGAACTCCAAAGCAAACAATGATCCTAATGAGAGACGCAGATGCATGACAAAGGAACGACAGATGTCAATTCCAACAACAGATGTGCAGTGCTCTTCATCTCCCTATTTGTCGACATATCGTTTCAATTTCCTCTGTCTCCTCTTCATTCCGTCTCTCCTGGTTTTGTTAGCTGTATCTGTGCAGACCCAGGACAAATGATGAAGATATAACAACATTACGCAGATAATTATTTTTAGATTATGATAACACAAATTTGAAAATACTCTGATGTCTCATTGGCTATATGTATAATATTTTTCAAGCAAGGGGTCTTTGAAATATAAAAGTCATTTCAAGAGTTTCTCCAGTATAAAAAAGGTTGAGAAAAGCTGGTCCTCTCCACAGAATCCAAGTTCAATTTTCTTTCTGAAACATCCTTTCTTCGTTAGTCCACATAAATAGAATTTGTACTGATTCTATCAAGTCTTTACATACAATAGGCAGTGGTTGATACCCAAGCTAAGCTTATTGACCAATGGCACTGTTACCATGAGTTGTATTCATGAAAAGCTTATGAGTTCAAATTGCAGACAATGTGTAGAAGAGATTAGGATTTCAATTAACACTTCTTTTATCTTAATTTAAGTTACTTTTCATTGCAACAACTCTGGCTGTGTGTCTATTGGAGTGAATAAAAAGGGCCGATCAAAAATAAGAAATAGACTATAGGTGAAAATCAAACTTGCACTATTCTTACTTGAGCAACTTCTCTACCGATTGTGTGACCAGTTCACTTATGGTTGGGAGTAGAACA
Organism: Thysanoteuthis rhombus; assembly: GCA_963457665.1. Classification (NCBI taxonomy): domain Eukaryota; kingdom Metazoa; phylum Mollusca; class Cephalopoda; order Oegopsida; family Thysanoteuthidae; genus Thysanoteuthis; species Thysanoteuthis major. The sequence continues at coordinate 37,671,544 of OY735231.1, read as the reverse complement.
AATTTTATCCTTAAACGCAAAAGTCCATTCCCAGCCTCTCCGATAACTTGTGCCTTGTTTGCTACAGTTTTTACACTAGTTGTAGTAGTAGTAGTAGTGTCTTGATTTATTTTTATTCAGATGAAGCATCGTCAAAAATAATTAAATTTTACTAGTATATCTTTCATCTTAATTTGTGTTGCTTTACTTTGCATCATTTCACTCACTGCCAAAGATTGATGGTCAGAGTGGTTGCAATGAAAAGTAACTAAAATTAAGATGAAAGAAATACTAGTCAAATTTGATAATGGTTGGGATGCTTCATCTAACAAAGAATAAATCAGAAGATCAGCATTTGTTTGTTGATATATTCAAGGTTCTTATGCATTAATTGATCATCTTCCTTTTTTTAGCATAGATATAAGTCTGATCCAAGGCTTCAACTCGGTCTGATCCGGAACCAAATTTATTTGAAGCTTATTCAATGTTGTCCATTAACTTTCACTCTTGCAGCTTCATTTCAAGTGATTTGGGAACACTATCAAAAGACAGTTCAAATAAACTGTAACAGGGTCACCAAATTGGTTTACAAGGGGAAATAATCCATGCTCTAATTCCTGAAGATAGCATTGAAACTCTGCCTCTAGTATCACTTAATTCCCGAGTTTGATGCTATTCCAATGCCTGTGTTAGGTAAGTCTCAGGGATAAAGTTTGGATTATTTCCACTTGTAGACCAATCTGGCAACCCTAAACTGTAATTAGCTTGTCTATTAAAAACTAAATCATGTATGTTATTATAATTAATTTTTTGCTGCTATTCATCTTCATCTTAATTATTGTTGCCTTTTATTGCAACTAAACTCAGAATGATTTCCCTTTGCTATTGGGAGTGAGTTTAAAGGCTTGATTTGAATCATGCTTGCCACCATTTTCTGTAGCTCAGTGGTAAGAGTAGTTGCCTATTGAGTGAGCCACTCTCTGGCATAGATGGTTGTGAGTTTGGTACTCACCAGGAACTTATTCTTTGTTCTAACCTGCCCTGTTGATTCATTTACTCATTGCCAGAAGGAAAATGGCCTGAGTTTAGTTGCAATAAAAAACCACAATTAAGATGAAGGCAAATAGTAGTAAAAATAATAATAATGATTCACAATTCTTCATCTAATAAAATAAATTAAATTAGAATTAAAAATTAGTTAAATAATGTATACCTGGAATATCTTGCTTTTTATTAGTTGATTTCCACCGTAAAGAAAGCTGTTAGGGCCTTTTCCCTAAATTAACCTATACTTTGAATATCCATAAGGTTTATCATTAGAGGGAGAAAAAAAAATCTATCCAGGATAATAACTTCAAGTATATCACTTCCAAATGAAATATAATTATTTCATACTTTCATTTCATTTTTTTCTCTTCCTTTACAGCATTTTCTTTGTTCTAAGCACTTTTTGTATCTTCTCAATCACACATTTGTATCAGACAAAATTTTTTATGGAAAATAAGAACCACACTAGCAAAATGTTTTTTTCCAGATTTTTCTATGCTAACAATATGATCATCCATGTTTTTTCTTTCTTAGCAAAATAATCATAGTTTATTGTCTCCTTTTTGTGAGAAAATCAAAATCCTTTCAGACCAACTCACTATACTTTTTTTTATTCAGAAATCTAGTTTTCAATAAAGTGTATATAGGCAGCAGTCCTTCATTAATACAAGTTTTATTAATACCATAGACAATCCAGACATGCATTTTTTTTAACATAAATAAGGAAAGTTGACAGAAAATCTAGAAAACAATCATTGTCTATGGTCTTTGATCAAACTTGTATTAATAAACACAGGTTTCATACACTATATACAAAGGTGATTTTGGCCCTCAAGGGGGGAAAAAACACTTCTTCTCACTACACTTAGCATTAACAGCTGGCATGTTATCCCTGAAAATGTTATCCCTAAGCATGATGTGGCACTCCTTAAGAAGAAAACATTTTGAGGATAGAAAATCTTGTTTTGAATAGCATGCAGCAAAACACTGTTTCCTCAACTCCTTTTCTCTCTTAAGGAAATATCAGCATGTCCAAAGAATGTCTATGGCACCAACTGAAATGCAATTAGATTCAAAAATAGCTTCTAGGCAATTCCTTTCCATTTGCAACTTGCTTTGATGTTGTCTTGTTTTTGTCCTATGCATTTTTCTACTGCTTTATTATTACTATCATTGTTATCACTGCTGTTGCCACCATTTTTGTCTTCGTTACTCAAATTACTCACTTAAAAGCCACCTTCAGCGGCCTTTAAGCTTGATGTCAAGTTACTTCCTATTTATAGAATTTACTTGATAATATTTTGATTATTCCTCTTATTTTCTTATTAAAAATTGTAATTAGGATTTAATAGTGCCTGAGTTATTCCCCTTCTAAAAAAAATGAGATTTTTCTGTTAATTCATATTTAATTAAATCAATTACTCAGAAACCAGCGGCCCGGGTAAGACTGGAAATTGCTTTATTCTCCAAGTTGGAACATTTTAACAGTATTATGCCAACAAAAATTGTACTACAATGTGATGTTTTTTCTGTGTTACAGTTATAAACACACAAACAAATAGAAATCAGATCATTATGATATAGAATATCAAACTAAAACAATTCTTCTGATACTATCAGTTTTACTACCACAAAAATATTGTTATTAGTTTTGTAATTATTACTTTACAATCATTATTTAACAACAATAATATACCCATAAAAAATGACAGGGTTGTTTATGTATGGATCGGCACAAAGGAGCCTAAAGCTATTTTATTGAGTAATTTATTCTTTAGTGATTCAATTATCTTAATTCAGAGGTTATTTTCAAGTCTCAACTCAACTCAATCTGTTGAAATATGTGATCAGACGTTAAGTCTCAAGAGTTTCTATGATGTAATCTTTATTGTTAAGCCATAATAGGAAGGTAAATTAACTATTGAGATACATGAGCACAAACCAAAGAAATTAGCATATTCAATTAACATATGTTTAGATAATTCCAATCATTTCAATTCTTACTTACTGTAGGAATCTCCATAATAATAAGAATAATATTGTTTTTTCAGTTAATTTCGGGATTTGAAAACCCCAAGAAGCAAAATTCATTAATTCACTACTACTATGACTACTATTTCCGTATCTGTTAGAAACTGTCAACCAAAACTGTCAACTAGGGTTTTTTTTTCAGTTTACAAATTGATCTGGTTGGCTTTGTCTGTATCATGTATACAAACCATACCAACAGAGCTAGAGGGTTGAAAACACAAACATTTACTCTTGTTTAGGTTTACTTTTGTTTTGTATTTTAGACCCTTCTCTTGTATTTTTAGTAGGGTGGTCGATTTCCAATGTAAATTTATGCTAAATTGATCCCTTAGTTCATGTCAAGCAGCATTCTTGTTTTTCAAGAAACCAGATTTTTTACTGATCAAAGCCCCCCAAAATGCAGGATAAGTAACTTATTTATTGATCAGCTCTTTTTATCATTTTTTATTGATCACCCAAAACATGGCATGCTGCTAAAAGACATTGGTCACATGACGGTTTCTGTAGAGAGAGACCAGGCTTCTTGCTTATTTTGTGATATCCATTTAGACATCAGCTATCATTATTAGAGTGAAAACTGGTAAAAAACCAATAGATTATCTTATATATATGTTCAAGGGGAAGAGCTATAAACAAATTATATATATATATATATATATATATATATATGTATATATATATATATATGTATGCTTCAAAATCAATGAATTTTCACATGACACTTTTATGAGTTAATTCCAATTAGCGTAATCATTTTTTTCAGTTACAAAACAGCCAAATATTAGAATAGACTTACTTAGATATATTCTAATCAACCCATACATGAGTTGCAACCCAAAGTTTTGAGCAATCTGACCATGAAAGATGAACTAGTATTCCAAGGGAAATCATGAATCGCCTCTACACATATATGATTATTTGTACCTAGTAAATTAAGCTGTTGTGGTAGTAAAATTATATTACCTTGGTGGGAATATGACCAATATGGATTGAACAATATATCCATGATTTAAAGAAAAAAACAATGAATAGTTCATTTCTATCACCATCTGTTGAACGATGATCTTTGGAAAAATGTCTGAATTCACAAAAATAGTGTGTATGCTAAGGGATCAATTTAGGATAAACTTACATTGCAAATACAACCCCCTTAACTGTGAGCAAAATTTCAAGTTTCTGCTATGAACAGTTACAGCTGGATGAAGTCCAGATATATAGATACATCAGATACATATGAATTTCAGAACACATGAATAACCTAAATTCAGTAACAGCATTTAAACTAGTCTGTCATGGGTCGCAGTGAATAATACTTGCCTTAACAACAAGTTTTCACCATCTCCTTTGAATTAATATTTTGAAAGAGATGGTGGAAATCAGGTGTTAGGGTTCTGCTGACAAAGGTAGCTGCAAAAATCTGTCGGACATTAAATCTATGCTCACTGTTCAGATGACCAAAACTTTCGGGTAGCAGCTTGTAAATGGGTGTGTTTGAAGGTGCTACCTTAAAGTTCAGGGACCTTTACCATGAATAAAAATTACTGACCCTAACATCTCGAGTGTACCACTTCCTTTGAAACAGTCCTTTGCTTGCTGTTTGCACACTTGCTCACAAAATATAGCAGCAAAAGTCCATACAACACTCATTTCCCACATGTTGTACAAATTCCCTGCAATTTTGAATAGCACCACATATTTCTGATCTCTAACTGCTAATGAAGTTCATTATAGAACAGTTCACATTATAACACAAAAATTGATCTAGCTCTAAAATAGCTAAATCTAGCTCCAAAATGACAAAATTAATCCCAGCTCAGTTATACAACAGCTGGGTTTCTTGGACCCCAATACCCAATTTATAACAGAGGAAGCCTGTATTTATTTAACATTCATTTTACAATGAAGATACATGTTGCCTGTGGGTAATCAAAAACATTCATTTAAAAAATACAAGACAAAAATAATGAAGACTACACTCCCCATAAATTCTTGAATCTCAATCGACCCATGATAATCAGCAATGTGCAGATGTCTTCTGTCATGCTAAGTGATGTAACTGATGTAAGGGTATAGAATTTCATGCACGTTCTAATGACATAATAAAAATGCTCAATTTAAAAATGATAAAAAATATAACGTGTAATGAAAACAAAATATTTAGAAAATCTATTCATTGTAAACAGAATACTATTCTAGAAGCCCACTGCAATACAAACTCTATTATCCATCTATATAAAATTTAATGTGTATCCATCTGTTTCATGTACACTGTCATTGATAGCACAGGTAAATTAGTGAATGAAAAGAGGGGAGATAATAATACCTGCTTCCATAGAGAAAATAAAACACTACACTATAATTTCATATCAACTACTGTTAATTATATTTCATTTTCATTGATTGAAAATACATACTAAGAATCTAAAAATACCTGATTAAAGTTTAATCAAATTTTATCCAACAATTTTTCTTTTAAATCCCATGACCTGGGGCACTACACAGTTGATTTCATCATGGGTGAATCAGGACCCATTCTACTTCAATGTGATTTTGTATCAGAGTTGTCCATCTCCTAGACTGGGTGCCAACTATAAAACTAAAGAGCCTAATCTGCCCTACAATTTACTCATAGCTAGGAGGAGAAGAGATGGATTCATGCCTTTTACAAGGGCATTAGTATCTAGTGAAGACTAAGTGTTTGAACTTGGTTAGCTGATTCCATTTTTGATCCCATTAACCCTTTGGCTACTCTGCACCTTCCAATCATTTTTTTTTTTCAATTAATTAATTTTTGATTAAGATAATACTGCCAAGTTAACATCATGTGCTTAATCATAAAAACAAAATTCTTCATTTCATAAACAAGATAATTAATTTTTTCTAATTGAATTGTTGCTATCATTGTTCAACAAACCGGGTCTTGATTAAGCTCATCAGCTGCAAAAAGATACTCCATAGAACAGCACTGGATAGTGTTGGGGGTGATCATTGAAAAATCTCTTACCTTTTGACTGGTAGAGATCACATAAAAAGTCAAAATCTTCTAAAAATATAAGTATAAATTATAATAGACACAAACTAGGGATCAATTTAGCATAAACTAACATTGTAAATCAACCCCAGCCGAAATTTTTAAAAAACTATGGAGGGGGGTAACAGAATAAAAAAAATATTTTGTAGATAATAGGGAGTGATCTTTTTAATTTTCAGCCTTCTACCTTCTTGGGTGTGAACTGTATACATGATGCATACATAGCCAGCCAGATCAGCTTAAAAACTGGAGAAACATGTTGACAGTTTTGGTTGATATTTCTTATACCCAGAATCAGCCAACTGGTTCAGAACATTGCCAGCCAGCTGTAATTCAATTTGGCTAGAGATCATATAATTCAATCCATCATCTATTGTTGTATTTTATTCTGTAAACAGTAGATGTTTTACTGTTAAACATAAATATTCAAGTGTTTGATACGAAGTCTAAGGTAACTAACTCTATTCAATTTCCACTTTGATGTAATATTATTTCAATTATTATTCATGATATCACCTGTGCAAAAAACTTCTAATATTTCTGTATACATTTTTCAACAAAAAATGACAACAGATTGGGTTTTCATTTTATATCCTCAAGGTATGTTTTGCTCTTTGTAATGAAACTAGTTTACCCCTTGCTGTCAAAAAATTACAGCAATAATGAAGTAATTATGTAATTGTATTGCCTTTCTAAAATATCAAAAACATTATATTGTGTAGTATTTTCTTGTTTATGTTCAATAATTCCAGAGTATTAAAACTAATCTAAAGGTAAAACTGAGTAAAGATACAATTCAACAATTTTGACGTAACATAAAATTCTATTTCTACTCAGATATCATCAGATGCCACAGATGACATAAGTATGACAGGCAACAAATGCTCATTGCTAATCATTATATAAGTGTATACTGAATATAAAGTGTATCAAAATTATTACTTTTTGAAAATCACCACTAAATAGGTTCTTAGAAGGGGGTTCAATTTGCAATGTAAGTTTATGCTAAATTGGTCCTTTAGTTTGTCTCCAGCAGCATTTACACTCGTTTTTTTAAAACTTTATTAGAGATCACTATCCAACAAAAGAGAGGGAGAAGTAACTTATTTACTGATCATCCATTTTTCCAATTTTATGATTGCTCATCCCCAAAATGGCATGCTGCCAAAAGACTTTGATCACATGATGGTTCCTATTGAGTGACTAACCAGACCTGTTTCTATCCCTGCCAAGAATAAATATATAATCACATAAGATCATTTTGTACAGTTTTCTTTTTGAAGAGAAAATGAACAAAATAATCTAATGTGATTCAGTTACGTGATATATTTCATTTTATATTAACTGTTAAAGATAAACTTACAATTACACTTATCTCATAAATATTAAATTACTTCTATGGAAGTTAGGTATTAAAAATGAAGAAAAAATAGCAATAGAGCTCTTCTAAATTTATATAACTAGTTTACTGCAATATAATTCTAAAAGTATCTAATTTCATAAATACAGAAACTTAGTTGCCTTAAGTTATTTATTATGCACATTTCACAAAACCATTAATACTGTAACAGTTTCACTCTGAATTTCCGAGACAGGATATTGTCATTATTACATGACATTTTTTTTTCAAGCATTATTATCTTCATCATTTTTGTCTCAACATTTTGGTTAAAAAAGTGTGTTCAAAAAATAATTTCCTGGCACTCGAACACTGGCACAATGCAGTCCTAAAGTCACAATACATTTCCATCAAATATTCATTTGTATCAGATGACATTTTTTTTGTCATTGCACAAATCTTATACACCAAATGACACTTGACTCACTGAGCATTTGTGTAGAAGATACAAATATACAAAGGTCTTAAATAATGAAACAAATAAAACCATTAAAATGGCAAACTGTTCTGTTTTTCAAATAGTGTAATCCTCTTAAATACATAATCTATCATCATCATCGTCGACATCATCATCATCATCAAGCTATTCTATTTCCGATACTCTTCCTGTTATAAAAAAATTGTTTGCGCCAAAATAAATCATATAAGTTTGTAATGAATCATTAACATAATTTATTAATTTCATTACTTAATAAATTTATTTTTTCTCAGTGTGGTAGGTACTTGTGACAAAAAAACAAAAAAAACAATTATGGCGAAAGTAAATTGATTCAGAATACTTCATCTAATGAGATAAATAAAACAAAAATTAGATTATCAAACCTGAACTATCAGTTAATAACAAACATGGCGCAAAAGAGATTGGGATAGGAAGTGATTTAAAGGGTCAGATTTGAACTGATACTTACCACCAAGTTCCAGTAGTTCAGTGGTAAGAATGGTCATGTGTTAAACCAGCCACCCTCAGGCATAGAGGGTTGTGTGTTTGATTCTCAAATGGACCTCATTTTTCATTCCGGTCCGCACTGTTAATCCATTTATTCCCAGCTGAGGGTAACCCAGCTGGGTTTAGAAATGATAAAAAGCAACATCAATTAAGATAAAGGTGAACAGTAACAAAACATGATTAATAAAATTGATTAATATAACGTATATGATTTAAAAATGAACTTCTGGTATTGCTTCCCCAAGATATATTTTGTTAGAGAAACAATGAATGTTGAATTAATTCATTTCAGCGCAATGGGGCAAAAATAACTTAACCATAGACCAACTGATGAAAGTTTAATAAATTTTGTTAGCTAAAAATATGACTGAGTCGACAAAATACAAATATTTTCTAGATTAAAAGTAAGCAGATATTTAAAAACTGCTAAATGCAGAATGATGGAACTTGCAGTCATTTTATAGCAAATATGTACTTTATCTAATGTAAAATTAGCTAGAAATCATATATAATGAGCTGTGTTTGTGACACATAGTATCATTAGCAGCAATCAACCCCCTTCCCCTCTAATCTCTTATTTAACTACGTATTTTCTCTCCTCTCTCTTCTTACCCCTTTATTAAATGCCTAACTTTATTATCTCCAATATCCCTTTCTGTCATGTCTGTCACATTTATAGTATCATTTGCTGCTATCAGCCTAACCAATTGCTCACCACTTATGATAGCCAACAATGAAGTGACAGATCATGGACTGATATATGAAAAATAACACGTGAATATTTGGCATTTAACTATAAACTGCAATGTTCTGAGAGTGAAATCACCAATGTCAAATGAATGATGATTTTTGTGAGTGTAGGGGACTTGATCATTAGTTAAAAAACCATATACATATATATATATATATATATATATATATATATATAGAGAGAGAGAGAGAGAGAGAGAGAGAGAGAGAGAGATAGATATAGATGTGTGTATATATATATATATATATATGATAGTAATGATTGACAATATTGAAATGATTTGCTTTAATACAACTCAATTTCTTTTATTATAATTTCGACACATTTTACCTGTGTTGAGGCATCTGTTGCGAAAAACAGAATAAACGTATGAGGAAAACAAAACTAAAATGTAGCGGGAAAAAAAACAGATGTTGATTAAGATGCCGTCATAGATCAAAGTCAGCATTGTGTTTGGGGAAAAAGGCCATTTGCGACCATTATCAGAGATGTATTATAACAAGTCTCAGTTTCCATATTGTCAATCATTATAATCATCTTGTCAGATTTAATGCATCTACACACTAATATATATATATATATATATATATATATATATAAATATATGAGGTGCTACCCACAATAATTGGAGAACTTGAATGGCACAATGAATATTTAAAAATGAAGAGAAAAAATGAGGTTCTTTGTTGAAGTGATCTTGAGAGATGTTTGAAATGTCCATTGAGGCACAGGAAATACGGGGTAACTTAACACATTAACAGAATGATCAGTCTGTTGCAAAAATATTTGGGTAGCACCTCATATGTATATATTATTAGAATAACTTTATCAAATTAAGAAGTAGATACAAACATAGATGTTTGCATAATTCATTTGATAACACTGTGCAACATATTTTTACTTTTTTTCCTGGGTAATAAATGTTATTTTCTAATTGATCATGTCAAAAACGTATGGAAAATGTCAATTATTCCTTTCAAACTTTTACTTTGTGAGCAGGACAGAGATAATTTGATATCTACTTATTTCCAATTGGGCTAACAGGTGAAGTTTACACATCTTTAATCACATAAAGTAAGAAAATCAACTACCAATGAATATCATTGTATTCATCAGAGAAGCAAAGTTTAAATGGAAGAATAGCCTTTTTCTATACTATTTACACATAAGCAATTGGAAAAAAATACTCATCACCCATGTGTTGCACAGTATGATTAATAAATATAATCTGGCATCAAGTATTTAATAAATGTCACATACAGAAAGAGCCGCTTATTATTATCATTGATAAAATACCAAACAGTTGTTTTATTAAAATCAATCAATCCAAAACACTTTATTTTAAGTGATCACAATAAGTGGCTTCCTCTGTTGTGCACAATGGATGATAAAATTATCAAACTGTTTTAGTTGAATCTTTAGACTTGAAAGGAGTAATTGATTATAATCATATAAGTGAAAGATACTATACATATTAGAGAGAGTCAACCAAAACTGTCATCAATGGTTTCTTCAGTTTTTAGGCCAAGCTTGTTGACTGGTATGTATCATGCATCCAGGCTATACCAATGGAGCAAGAGCTGAAAATTTAAACATTAACACTTAATTACATATAGAAAAATTATTTTATAGTTTTTTGAAAATTGCCCCGCAAAATAGGTTTTTAGTAGGTGTTCAGTTTGCAATGTAAGTTGCTGCTAAATTGATCCCTAGTTTATGTCCATGCTTGTTTCTCAAAGATTCAAACTTTTTTAGTCATCATGGTCCAACAAAAAAATAGGAGAAGTAATTTATTCATTGATCACCCATTTTTCAAAAGTTTTTATTGATGATCCTTAACATGGCATGCTGCTAAAAGACATTGGTCACATAACTATTCTTTTAAGTATTATTTCTCTTTTTTTGTTGGATTTTACAAGAGTAAGATTATGAATTCAGCAGAATTAAAAGGGTAGATTTTTATCAATACATTTATACAGCTTGAATGCCTCATACATTTATCAAAGTATTTTAATTAATTTTTTTGCCCTCTGTTTGCTTTGTGATGAAGCTGATTCCATTGTCCAAATTGCTTTCTATATGCTTCTCTGCTGTTATCAATTTTTCACAACTTTTTTTCATTTATCTCCCTTTGCAAATAAATCTGCAATGAAGATATTGAACCTTTGCTATTCCTTCTGTTTTGCATTCCACCTCCATTTTTCTCATTACAGGGTCATCATTTTTCCTGACTGTGCATTTCTCTTGCATGTCATTCTATCATCCTGCCATTTTGTTTTAACATTTGTAATGCTTATAATGTGTTGCTTTACAACAGGTCAGTTACTGCCTTTAAACAGAAAGTTACTCTGCCTGAACTGTCTATATCTATGTGTGTGTCTGTGTGTCTGTATGCAAGTCTATATATATATATATATATATATATAATATATGATTTGACGGCAAATTTTCTTTCATACATCTTTCATTGAATATGATAGACATTGAGCATCTTTTCGATATTTTAGTAACCTTTTCTTGTTTTCATACAGTAAACAAATGTTTGGTTCTGATTAGTATGAATATTCTCCAAAAGCCAAAAAGTGTTTATCTTTTGAACTATATTCATATTATTACAACCAATGATTCATTCACTTGTATGAAAACAAGAAAAAATTACTGAAATGATGCTCCTAGTCAGTTATATTTGATGGCATATATATATATATATATATATATATATATATATTATATATATATATATATATATATGGTGTGATTGATAAATAAGATCTCCAATCCTATTAAACAAGTTTTAAACCAGATGAAATAATGAAGCGATATCAAAATGTAATAGATTTATTTTTCTTCCAAATTACAATTTTATTTTCCAACATAGCCACCATTTAAAGCTAGGCATTTTCCTGAACATTTGATCCACTTTTCATTCCACTCATGAAGGAAGTTCCTGATTTACTGTTAATCCAATTGCACTCAAAAACTTCAACTTAAGCATCAGATGAGAAATATTGACCTTTCAATGCCTCGGGAACAATCAGAATAAGTCCCGAAAGGAGAACTTTTTCTTGGCATCATGACAACACAAGGCTCCATTGCAGTCAACAAACAGTAAGAAGCCTGGAATTCACAATTGTTGCACACTCTCCATACAGCCCTGATTTTTATGATATCTTACTTCTTGTTGTTCCTGAAATTGAAATACTTGCGGAAAGGTCAGCGTTTTCCATCCAATGCCACAGGTGAAATTACTCTCTGTGACTTGATCGAAAATAAACCATTAACTTCCTTCATGGACAGAATGAAAAAGTGGATAGAATTCTTTGAGAAATGTGCAGCCCTAAGTGGTGACTACGTTGTAAAATAAAATTATACTTTACTGGTCTAAAATGTGTTTTATAGGATTGGAAACCATGTTTACTAATCAGTCCCCATATACAAATGAGTATATCAATAAGTCTGTGAGCTTAAAAAGAAAAAAGAATTTATTTTAAACAAAAAATATTTATTTCTAAACTGTTTCCTTGTCAATGCACTTGATTCCATGATAAATATTAATCACATAGATCAAATGTTAAACTATGAAATTAACAGATCAAAATGTGTTATGTCACAGAGTTATTGATCCTACCTCATATGAATATATATATATATATATATATATATATATATATATAAAATATACAAGTGCTGTCCAAAAAAAGAAAAAAAGAAACTTTTAAAACAGTGCACCGATGAGATGTTTTAGTGTGTATATTACTATTATGTTATGTAGCTGTAACTTTGACCTTTCATATAAAAGAATTGCATCAAGCTACATCGGTAAGTATTTGAGCTATATGCACTTGTTGAACATGTATGTAGTGCGCTAGACATTTTTTCACAAGGTAATGGATGAGGATTACATTGAGAAACTGCATTCCATGATCCATGGAAATTGTTTTGTGACTTCTACAGATTCCTTCCTCTTTGAAAACTCCACAGACAATCCGGTGACAGTTTCCATGGATCACGGAATCCCGTTTCTCAATGTGATCCTCGTCAGTTGACATGGGGAAAAAAATGACCAGTGCACTACACACACATTCATTCTAGCATGTTTAACTCTAATACTAACCAATATGGCTTAATGCAATTTTTTATACTAAAGGTTAAATTCTCTTCTTCATGACACAACAGTCGTAAACATTTTAAATCATCTCATCAGTGCTCTGTTTTAAATGTTTTGTATCTTTTTGGAAATTCCTTGTTTATTATTTACATATATATATATATATATATATATATATATATATATATATATATATATATATATATATGTCTATTATTTTGTAATTGTAAATCATACAAGTAAAGTGCTCAATATCTTTACAGACAGGGCTTTTATAATTATAATAATTGCGAGATTATAGGTTACATCAATTCAATTTATGACTTCAAGTTTCATGCATTAGCACCAAAATATTGGTCTACTTCACTCATCTGGTGAAATTTTCTTTCAACAGCTTTTAATCTGTCCCAAATAGAGAAAAGAAAATTTCCCTTGATGAGTTTAGTAGACCAATATTGAATTAATGTAACTTTTAATCTCATTATTATTATCATTATGTATGTGTATATGAGTGTATGTATGTTTGTAGGTAGGTACGTATGTTTTGTATATTGCTAGTGCAGTTAATTTGCCAGAGTTTGCTAGTACCAAATTTTGTTATTTTTCCCTGATATAATCAGTTTTGCTTGTTGAATTTGTTTTATTTCCCATATACCTTCTGGTTTGTATGATTCTTGCTTTATTTTCATATATGCTCTGTTACTGCTATTACTGCTAGCATTTTCATGGCACAGATATCAGTACACATAGAAATACAAACATTTTCATTACTAATTTTAGACTAGTATTCCTTTCATCTTATTTCTTTTGCTCTTTATCACACCTTGCCGGGGGTATTCGTCAGAGCTCTGGGGCCCAATATATCTGAGGAACCCTAAAAAATCTAAAAAAAACATCTACGAATATTTAGAGGGGGGTGGCACAAGCAGACCCAGTGCTATCATTGACAATATTTAGGGCCTTATTCTATTTACAGTTAAGTAAGGTGTGTGGATTGAAGAATGAATTTTTTTTTCCAATATTAATAAAATTCAAAAGTGTCAGTCAAAATTTTGATCCAAGTAATGATGTGGACTCATATATAGACATCTTTAACTTCTTTCCCAACTCATCATGTTTATGAATAAGTAATTCATTAAATCAAATGGGCATCATTGTCTCAGTAGAACAATACAATGCCTATTAACTCATTCAGGCCTGGGACACATGTAGATACACTTTAAATCTTAGTCATTTTAAATATGGTGGCCATTTTGAATACATTATGATGTCACATGACCTTTATATTTGCCATAACTGAAATCCATATCTTATAACCTTCAAAATAATATATGACAAGAAAAAAACTTAAATCTATCCATCATGTCCTGGCTTTGCATCCCTTAATGAAGACTGAATATATTAACAGATGGTATTTGGATGAAATTGTATAATAGGGTTGGTTTCTGAAAGAAATACATGCACATCAAATCTGACATCTTTATAAGCTTTTTTTGTACCTATATACCTACAGCATGTATAATAGTTCCTATAGTTCTAGTAATACATTAACTCTTTTGCTATTAGTTATCTTTCTATTCACTGGTCTATTAATGGTTCATACCTACAGTGTGTATTATACTTTCCAATGGCACATTCAACATTATAAGAAAACTTGAATTAGGTCTGGTTAGCCAACTAATAGAAAATGTCACAAGACCAACATCTTTTGGCAGTATACCGTGTTGGGAGTGATCAATTAGAAAATTTGAAAAAGAGGTGATCAAAACAATTGTGAATGCTGCAGGACACAAACTTAGAGATTAATTTAGTATAAACGTACATCGCAAATGGAACTCCTTACTAAAAACCTTGGGGGGGGGGATAAAAAAAGCTAAAATATTTTTCCTGGGCATAATAAGGAGAGACTCTTTAAATTTTCGGTCATTGATTGGTGTGGCCTGTATGCATATATAGCCAGCCCAACACTGAAGAAACCAATGTTGACAGTTTTGGTTGACGGTTTCTAATACAGGCCTTCTGGTGTGATCTGGGAAGGTGTGTTAAATTTAACAATAAGCTTTTAAAAGGATGAAATCCAATTCTTCAATTCAATGCACACATTTTTTTAGAGGTATCCTCGTCTCTCTATAAGAGCCTCGGTCGGTTGGTTGGTCGATCGGCCATTTTGTCCCAATATTGTTTCCTAGCTGTTCTAAGTCAGAAACTTGGTATAAAGATGTTTCTTTATAAGATGCTTCTTAACTAAAAGAATTTTCCACTTATGGTTATGTGATCTGTGAATAAGGGTGTTCAAAGTTTTTGTTTTAAGATCTTTTTCTCGGCAGCTTCAAATCCAATTCACTTGAAACTCAATAGAAAGGTATTCCCTGATAAGATACTTTTTACCAAAAATTATCTTCTATTCAGGTACACATGATCTTGCAATAATGTTGTTGAACTTGATAGTGGACATTTTCTTAAACTCTCAGTTCATGTTCATAATTTACCTGATTAATCATTCATAAACAAGGAATTCTTAAATTATAATACCAACATGACAAATAATAGCTAAAATAAGATATTCATACTTTTTTCTCTTGAAATAGTTATCTAAACTGATAAACAATATGGTTAAAATTAAAATAAAAACAATGATGCAGGGTCTAGGGTCATCTGATAAGCATGCTGGTTACCAATAATATTACAGATATCCTTGTTTACTTTATATAACTTCACTTTTACTAAAGATCTACATAGGTACAGCTTATCTCACTATCTGAAATGGTCTAAAATGAAGAAGCAATTACCATTGATTTATATCGAGAGAATTTCTTTGCATTACCAGATTTAAAAAATAATCTCCTATGTCTGTCAACCCCAATTTTGAAGGTCAAGGTTCGTCATCAGTATGTTTCATTGCTGAGCCTCATTAATTCATCTATAATACAGTTTTTTGTAGGCACTCAATAAATCACGCAAACCTGCCCTAAATTTATGTCCTTTTTTAAGATTAAAGCAGAGGCTGCACTTAGGACTCTTGCAGACCCTACAAATGCAGAGGAGTGTTGGATCTCTGGGAGCACAATATATCTAAATAGTCCTGAAAGATCTAAAAAGAATCTAAAAAAATCTAAAAAATAATGCTGAAAAATCTTTAAAAAATAATCTTTTAAAAATTTGCGGGGGATGCTGAGGCACACACAACACCACCTCTGAATAAATTCATACTTTTCTGAAATCAATGCAGCTCTGTCAATCATAGAGAAAATCTCATATTTTGGGGGTCTGGAAATACTCAAAAAAATTTTCATATAAGTTAATGGCAATTGCTTTTTGCTTTATGCCATTTTGGCTCACAGAGGGCTTTTGTAGGAACGCTGATAGTGAGGTAAATCTATATTTGTATCTCTAAGTATTAAATTTGAGTGAGAAAACACTCACGTTCAGATCTATTATCTCCAAAAATACTTTTTACTTAACAGATTTGAACGAATAGTTTATAGGGTATATGCACTAAAATTTGTTAGATTATTTTACTTGAATCATACCAGGCTTTTAAATGTTAATATTGTTGTTCTTACAACAATAGACAATATAAGCATATTTCACCCACTTGAATAGTGCAAGGATTAGCATTTCCGTCTCACATGTAGAAGTTCCCGGGTTTGCTACCTGGTATATGCAAAGAGTATGGAAAATTCATCATTGGGACAAATTTCTCTGTGCATAGCTGATTGGGTTTGCTCTAAGCTGTGTGATTAGGGTAGACTTGCATCTTGCCAAGGAGGTGGCTATAAAATCTTATAAGAATAAAATCCTGTCTTCAACCAGATTAGAAACTTGCAAGAATCTAATGCATGCAAAGGAAACTGGGACTTGGTCAACAGCTGTTTATACTCCAACAGACTCCGTCTCTTAAGAATCGGATGCTTTACCTTTTTTTTTCTTACAACAACATAAATTTTGTTTACATGCTAAAAAAGGAAGTAAGTATAAGGTATAACAAGTTATCTCCCTTGTTCTATTCTGGCAGAGTTTTCAAACAGTTTTTCCACACATAATTGCTGTCAAAATTTCAATATATATCTTCAATTTTTCTTTCACACTGCAAGTGCATCATTCTTGTTTAGACATCGAACAAACTCAGAAAAGGGCGTTCAGTGCATAGGGCAATAATCCGAATCATGGCGCACCAGCGGGATAACAGAAATGGGAAAAAAAATATTTCATCTTCTGTATTGCCATCTCTGATTCTTCTTTTTTTTATTCTTCATATTGAAATTGCCCATTTATAACCGACCTCTTTTACTCTCAATCTCTCATCTCTTTTTTTTTTTTTTTTTTATAAGAACAGTTCCAGGCCTCTTTTTGGCCAGCAGCATCCATTGCTGCCAGAATCTTGGAACTGGTCCCACTGCACTTTGAGAACATCTTTGTTATGCTTCTGTTTGCCTCATGTATCAGTCTGCATCATTTCCATGCGATAAAACCACTCAGGAGAGTTAAATGACTGGCATCCTTTTGGCATAAGCCATGAAGACATCTTCTCTGCCAATTTTTTTCTGTCTCACCGCCATCATTATTATTATTATTATCATAATATAGCATTTCAGATGACCGTCATTATCATTATTATAACATATTTTGGAACTGTGAGTTCTGTCATACGAAAAAAATGAAAATTACTCCTGCAAGAGATTAGAGAATGATCTTCAGCAAAAGACATCTGAGAACTAGACTTATCATTTTCATCATAATTATGAAGTAGTTAAAATCTATCAGCAATAATCTCATGTCTTGTCAACATCAATGCATCTAAGTCACAGTGACAATAAACCCCTCTGAACTACTTATCATTGTCATAGATACTCAATGCATAATACCAGTTATATCATCTAGGTGCAAAACCTAGAAACTTACAAAAACGATTGAAAACAAACTCAGAATAGTCCAGAGCAATCTTTGGAATAGCTCTTATAGATTGAAAAAGATGAGCATGGATCTGAGTGAGGATTAGTGTGAAGAATATTGTATAAGTAATTTAAGCTACAAAAAAGGAGATGGGCATGTCACATAGCAAGAAAAAAAGGACAACAGTTGGAGAAAAAGCTAACTGATTTGTGTTTTGGGGACAGTTAACACTATAGGAAAAGACCAGGTACAAGAGGGAGTGATGAGATAGAAAAGTTTACTAGTAAGACATGGCAGAAATTAGCACAATCACACTAGTCATGGAAGGAGATGGGAAAGGCCTTCATCCAGCAGTGGATTCATAACAGCTGATCATCATAAAGCAGTTGACTGAGCTTCTTCCCAATCATGAATTATCTAAAAACTAGCATATCATTTGAATCAAATCACATAAGAAAAACTCTCATCATAAATATGATAGCTCTACTTCGTCAGTAAAACTTGCATTAATTCCTGACCACATTCAATGCATTTCTATAATAAAATCATTTATATTGCATTTATATAGTAAAACTTTTTGCAATGCATTTCCATAGTAAAATCATTATCAATGCATTTTTATTATGCACGTAATAGTTCTTTTGTGTCAGTATGGCTTGCATTAATTTCTGACCACTGACAATACCTTTTTTTCTCTCATTTGCAATGTACGACATATATTTTGCATGCTGAAACTTGTTCAACAAATTTTAGGGGAAAATTACAAAATTCAATGTTTAAACTTCAAATTTTTTTCATACTACAAAAATCTTTTTGTTGGTTAGTATAGGGAATGACCTTGACTACGTGGATGGAGTAGTGGCAAAGTCAATGGGTAGCAATGAAAAAAATTAAAAATTAAAAAAAAAATGTTTTTTTTAAAAAAAAGTCAAAACTTTGACTGGATACCATGTTAAATGAAATCAGAGCTAAAACATATCTGGGATTATTGTTTCATTGTTTTTCTTTCCTCTTACCACCAGAATTCATTGTCACCTTATATGTAATTATGGGGATGACTGAAAATCATGACTCCTCTAAAGTAGATAGGTACCAAAAACATTACAAATGGTGGCAAAAACCATTGACTTTTTCATCAGAAATTTAAAACATTGTAATGATTCCAGAAATCTTCTTTGCAGTATTTTTATTTCAATTACAAAAAAAAATAGCATGAAATCAGCTGTAAATACTTTTGCGTACTTAATGCAGGTTTTAGTTTGCCATCCAAAATTATTTTGATTGTGCCATGATTAATATCTGCCAACAGAAAAATTGAAACTCCAACAGAAAATCTAATAAAAATAAAACAACCATCATAGAAATAGGATTTGATGAAAATAGTTTATTCAAAGATTACTTGACTGGATTTTGAAAAGAAATTACTTACTTTTACACAAAATATAGTGAAAGACACATGTGTTTACTTTGGGTGTTAACTGTCAGCTCCATTCAAAGATCAAGTGGGTGTTGAGTCTCCTTTCATTGACTATAGGTGATGAAATCCCAGTTAAATTTACAAGCATATCATGGGACAACTTGAGTTTGAATGACCATAAATGACAAAACCTGATAAAACCAAAAATGGCAAAATTATGTTCTCAACATTGAAGCACCTTCATATGAAGGGTAACTCTCTAGTTTATTGTATAAATAGAATTGTGTGTGTGTGTGTGTGTATGTGTGTGTGTAAACTCTTTGGTTTAGGGGGGATCAGCACGATTTGCCCAAATTACACTGTTTTCCCAAAATGTCACTGTTTTGCCTAAATTGTAGTGGGAGTGAACCCCCTCCCCCCCCCCGGTCATATGCCTCTGTGTTTGTGTGTGTATATGTATGTATGTATGTATGTATGTGCGTGTGTGTGTGCATGCTAGTATCTCAGCATTTAACCAGACATTTTCTGAGATCTTGCAAGTAGAACATTTGCAGCCAATAATGAATGAAAATCTTCAAAACTATTCTAATTCAGTCAAAGACTGGTAACCTTATAAGACATGATAACATTTAGGAATTGTCACTGTTTGCTTTATCATACGTTTCAAAATCATTATAGTACAAGCTGTTGTTTGTGGAGAACCGGATGTTACTTGTCTTATTTCTTGTAAAAAAAGCCCTGAACATCATGAAAGCTTCTGCAGTGACTTGAATAGTTTATTGATGAATAGCTATTGATTCTTATTTCTTATAATTTCCACTCATTTCATTTAGATTCTCTCAGTTATTCCTGAATGTATTGAACTGTTTATGTTGGAACATTCAATTTAGACTTGTCACTTGTTTTTGGTCTGTTTTTGATGTTAAAAAAAAAATTTGAAAAGATATGAATGCCCACAACCTGATGATACAAGCTCGTTGAATTTGATTCAATACAACTTTGGGAAGAATAAGAAACATTAGCAAAAGAACCAATTCCACATGGCAACAATTTCAAAAAAAGAGAAAGACAGATCTCAGATCTGGTTATTTAATCAATAGAAACTATCATGAAACCATCAACTTTTTCCAGCATACTGTGTCGGGGGTATTCAATAGAAAAAAATTTTAAATTGGAAGAAGGAGCAAGGGAAATGTTGGGGCAAGGGGATTCTCTTCTCATTAGTTCATCTACTTAAAGAGCTCCTCTTCCAGATAATTCCCCTCCATGTTCCGTTCTTCTTTGTAAGTTTTTTCGTAATTTCTACCTTATTATTAGTATTGTATTTTATATAGTAATTGTACTCTTCATTACATTGTATGTCAAGGAATTTAAAGAATAAAGAATTTGAATTTAGTGATCAATGAATAAGTAACTGTTCTAACACTCTGATGCTCAATGACCACTAAGAAGTCTGAATTTTCAAAAATTCATGAATGTTGCTGGACACAAATTACGTGATCAATTTAGCATAAACCTACATGGCTAACTGAATGCCCTACTAGAAACCTGTTATGGGGGAGATTTTCATGAAACAAAAAAACACTTTTTCTACACATGATATGGAGTAAATGCTTAAATTTTCACCCCTGTAACATGACATATACATACATAGCCAGCCAGCCAGACCAAGTTGAAAACTGAAGTTGATGGTTTCTAATTGAAAATCAATGCTATCAAGGTTCCCAGAAATGAAAAAGTAGATCTAATAAAAGAGCCATGGACAAAGAACCTTAGAACTGAAGCCATGATAGTAATGATAGTTGAGGGACAAGAAAGAGAAAATGACCCTGTGGCTGAATGTTTTATGATACGGATGGTGACTCATGTCTCAGTTTTGGACAACAAGCATTTTCTCACTTAATGCACAGGTATACCTTGATTAGCACTGTTGATTTGTTTCAAAATTCTCTGTATTGTTCAAAACCGCTCTGCTCAAGGTATGTGCATATCAATACATACATAAGCGCAAATATAATATATATATATATATATATATATATATATATATATATATATATATGTGTGTGTGTCTAGAAAGCTTTACAGCTTTAAGCACTGAACATCAATTACTTTTTCAATATTTTTTGTGCCTCTTCAGTTACTTATTTCCCAATATCTGTTGATGTAATCTATGTAATTTCCTTTGGTGTTTTTACATATACTTTATTATAATGGTACTATGGGTGAATTTTCTCTTGTTGGGATAATCAGTTTATCATGTAACTGTTTCAGGCATTTTAAAAACAAAACACTTATATCAACATGGTATCCCAGCAGTGTTGATCAAACACCATCTCCCTTTCAGCTATAGTTCTAATATATAGCTTATGTCATGCAAGTAGCTTCTTATTTTATATAGGGTATTACCATAATGTATTGTCCATGGATGTCATTTAATCCTATACATTTAATCATGTATATGCACACACATATATATTTATGTACAGACATGAACACATATATGCATAAATGTATGTATACACACTTACTTATTTATATATACATATATATGTGCATGTGTATATAGATATATATGTGCATGTATGTAAATATGTATATATATATATATATATATACACACACACATGAGTATGTGTATAAAGACAGGCACATCTAAATCAAAAGGTCTGTAGCCTAATAATGAAAGCTTCTATTTTCAAAATAAATGTTTATTTTTCAAGACAATCTCCTCCCTTGTCAATGCACTTAATTAATTGGTGAATATCAATCATACAAATATATATATGATATGCGTATGTTTATAAATATGTTCATGTTCAAAGAAATTCATGTATGTATATGTTAGTGTATGTATTTGTGCATGCATATACATGCATATATGAATGCATGTATACATACACACATGTATGTGCGTACATCTATGTACATAGGTATATACTAGTGTACACATTTATTTATATCTATATTAATATATAGATTTGTATATGACTGTATCATATGAATGCATCAACGTGATGATTGAAGCATGTGTGTGTTTGTGTATATATGGACATGGATATTTACAACAATGTCTATCAGGGTAGGCACTTCAAAGTAGTGATGCTCTTATCATTGAGCTAAACAGTCGCCTGTAATGCAAAGGCCAAATAACTGCTTCAACCCAAATACGCATCTTGTTGTTTCTCTGTCTTTTCTGTCTTCTCTAATGTAACAGTTATGTATTAGAGAAATGACGTATTTAGTTCAACACAATAAAAATGGGGCTGCTGCAGGATTCGAACCTGTTATTTATTCTATTTACTTGGTCTAAATTGAGGGAGATAATTTCCAAAAAATCTTATATAATACATTGCATTTTATAATTCATTCTGTTGGACCAATATGTCTATTTCTTAATACATAATTGTTGCATTGAAAGAGACGTTTAGACCGGGAATAAACTAAATGAGAAGCAATTATTTGGCCTTTGCATAACTGGCAATTGTTTAACTCAATGGTAGGAGCATATTCTTATCAATATATATATAAATGCATACCACTTATCAACACTCACACCTTTTATTTGCTCTATTAACAGGTGTACATAAATATTGTCTAACTCCAGACTGGAGTTCGATAATATTTATATATTTGACTTTGTTTTTTTACCATAACAAGAACAACAGCAACAACAACAATCCTCAGCAAATTAGAGGGAGTGAAATCATTCCCCTACCAAAATGTATGCAAGGGCTTATTTCCTTCTAATGAATAAGTACATCTATAAAATTAATATTTCCCTGCCATGATTTGAAATCATGACCAACTGATTGATAGGTTGATGTTTTGCCAACTAAACTAAGCTGACAAATTTCTCATATCAGCAACTTTTGTCTATCAGTTGCGCAAGGACTTATTTACTTCTGATAAATAGATACATTTATACTAAAAAATATATTTTTATTATTTCTAATTTATTACATATACAATACAAAAGTTGCAATAATCAATCAGAATAGAAGAAGTGGAATTAGTCCATGCAGCAACCAGGCTTGTTCTTCAGTTATTTTTGCCAACATATATATACATTATAGGATTTGTGTTTCAATGATTCGCACCAGTGATGTCAATTTAGTGTTTCTTGTTCTGGCAGCATGAAAATTTAACATTCATTGCTATTTCTAGCCAATTTTACACACTATTCTTACAATATTCTAAATGCTGGTTTTCAGCATTTTTTGCCAATTTTAAGCTCTTTTCCAGCCATTCTAGTTTAATAGACATTCTATAGAAATTTTAGCTATTAAAATAGCCAGCACGTTTTGGTGCTTCTGGAAACTTTTTTGAGGTCAATTTGGTGCAAAAAAAACATTTGAGTCGGCAACAATGATTCTTTGTTGAAAAATTGGAAAGGAAAATGTTGATTGAAGTTTGGGGTATGTGTCTGTTATCATGTTTATGGGCAACTCAATTGGAAGATTAAAGAACACTTAGACAGTTCTATTATGAATTGATATTTTCTGAAATAAATATAAGAGAAATAACAATAACAAAAGGAAGATAGGGCACGGACGAAAAAGGCAGAAGGGTTTCCTTCATGTTGAGAGCTTACTTTTATCATAATGCATTTTAACCTCATTTTTAATTTTGACTAGCTTTTACTTTCATCCCAACTTTCAGTTGCATTTTATCACAACTTTGAATTGGACCATAATTCTGCAACAATGATTAAACAGCTCGATCAGAAAAAAAAAAGAGCAAGCCCATGGTGAGAAATCAAACTCACACCCTCTAGCCAGAGGGGGTCCAGTACAGGCCTGGCTGCATTCAACCATTTAGCCATGAGGACTCTACAGTTAAACAGAAGCTGATTTTACACCATAGCAAAAAAATTACAATGAGTTTAGTGTTTCATTTACAGCACGAATCCCATTGTGTTTCTTGGTGAATAGATCAATCTAGTGAGTGCTCAACCTGATATATTGAGTACTGTGGAGTAAAAAAATTTTGGAATATATATGGTTTTTATGTATATTCATTACTTAATATATATATATATATATATATATATATATATATATATATATATATATATATATATATTTATTATCTGAGGAGGTAGCAGACTTTTACAGCCAGCTCTACAGAGTGTTCACATCCTGTGGTTTAACTACTCAGGTCAGTCATACTGTTGGAGCACTCCCACAAAAAAGAGGCAGACCCCAACAGCTAGCTTGGGTATCTGCCAGGACGAAACTCTTTTCAAACCTATACCTGTAGGACTTTGCTTCTCTCAATGCAACCTTAGTGAACCATAGGATGCAAACTCTTGGTTCAAAAGGTGGCGTTGGCCATGTGCACATGATTCTTCACCTTCATTGTGCAGGCCACAGGGAGACTCTGTATGCAGACCCCGTCATCTAAGGTCCTGCACTCATAGAAAACCCTCCAAAAATTCCCATACGTAAAGCCAAGCCATTCATTCATATATATATATATATATATATATATATATTTATTCTTTGTCCTTTCAGGGTCAATTAAGATTAAATTTACCATTCTCAACTACTTGAGCTACTTCAAGCCCACGGCTAGTTGCTATGCTATATGTTATCGGACACTTCAAAATGCTAGGATTATTTGAGGCCACCCACAAGCCACCCACAGGCCACCCACACTGGTATTTGCTACATAAGCTATCTAAAAATAATGCAAGTCAGCATTATCAAAACTGTTTATGGTTGTGAGTGCTATGTTGTTAAGGTATCTTGTAGATATGCACTACCCAGACTTCTTCGTATGAGGTACTCCAACAAAATGAAAGTTTAGAAAAAAGCCAAAGCTTGCACCAACTGAAATCAGACCCTCCTCATTTTTGTCTGGGCATCTGCTCATCCTCCTTCACTCATGAGACAATTTTTGAACATGTAAACCCACACGCATTTGCATATGGGTTAGAACAAAAATAGCCCAAATCCATCAGCATAATGCTGTAGGCATCTAGGTGTTCCCAACGGCTCTACCCCCTTTTAGTGCAACAGGGAGGTACTGCTTAAAAGATAGATCCTGAGGAACCAGGCATTGCTGTATATTGCTTGTCTTACCCAAAGTCAAGTCAAGGTCAGTAGCAAACCACCCGAACAGACAAGCCAACCAACAGGGAGTTGTTCTCTTTTTTCTTCTTCACTGTCAACTAGTAGGTCGTTAATATGCAGACTTGAGATGCTCATTAAGAACTGTGCGATTATTTTTTTTTTTTTGGTAACCCCAACTTGATAAAAAGATGATATTATTCTTTGCTGGTAGCAGTCTATGGTTGTGATTGAGTGCTATGTTGTTAGGGTAGGACAGACCACAGAGCATAATTGAAAGAAAGTGAAAAGCTGGACAAATATCTAGACCTTGCTACAGAATTGGAAAAATTGTGAAACATGAGGGTGACTGTTGTACCCATGATTGTTGGAGCACTTGGAATGGCTCCAAAGATCCCAAAGAGAACCAAGACCATCCAGACAACAGCATTGCTGAAAACCACATGAATACTGTGATGGAGTATTGAGGAGACTTGTTATTGCTTAATCTCCAGTGTAAATAACCAACTGCTACTGGTATGAAAACTCATTAATGATAATAAAATTAAGGAAAACTATGATGAAAATAAATTATAACAAGTCTGGTTAGTTTATCACTAAAAACTGTCACATGACCGATGTCTTTTGGCAGCATTCCATATTGGGGATGATCAATTAAAAAACTGGAAAAAGGGTTGATAAATGAATGTTACTTTTCCAAATTTTTGCTGGACAGTGATCATTAAAAAGTCTGAATTTCCAAAAACAAGCATCAATACTGTCATGGACAAACTATGAGATTAATTAATCATAAACTTATATTACAAATTGAACACCCAACTTGAAACCTATACAGGACATCATTTTTGAGAAAAAAGACAAATCCATTTTTTTGTTGACATAATAAGGAGTGATATTTAAATTTTTAACCCCTCGCTCCATCTGCACGTTCTGTACACCTAATATATGCATACATAACCAGCCAGACCAGCTTGAAAATTCATATAAACAAATCATAATAATACCTGTTAACAATAGTTGTAAACTTGACTCAGATTCATATCTAAGTGCTTCAAAAAAGAGTTGATTTTTCCAGATGTTCTCGCTTTATGATATCAATTTAAGACTGAGTGCTCAACATCAAATGGTGTGACCAAAAGACAGCACAATATATCAGGAGAAAACAGGAGTCTGAAATATCATAGAAACCATCAGAAAATTCAAATGGCAATGGGCCGGCCGTGTTGCATGAATGGCAGTTAAACGATGGACATCACAACATGGTTCCCAGAACCAAGGCTGGCAAAATATGAGAAGCCAAGACGAATTGGATAGATTCAGAAAACATTGGCTCCGCAAGGTCCACGATAGAGGGCTATGACAAACCCAGGGGAAGGTCTATGTCTAATAATGGACAATAAAAGACTGATAATATTCTTTTAGCTATAAAATTTGATTTCTGTCAATTTAGCATTTTTCCTTACCATATAAATGCATAATTAGCCTTGCTAAATGTTTGTACATAGATATAAATCTATCTGTGTTACTATAGACACAAATGAAGTCTTATGACTTTGTTTTGTCTGGATAACTGATTAAAAACTTCTGCTAATTTGTCCTGGTCTGAGCTCGATGAAAATTATTGTCAGTGAATAAAGAATAATGCAGATTTGATTAGATGGCACGGGTTCACATCTCACTGATAGTTATTTCAATTGACGTTTTTATTTGTATATTCAATGCACATTATCAAAACAAATGACGATGATTTAATAAATACTTTCCAATACACTTCTTGGTTAGGTTAGTTCTGCGTTACTTATTATTGTTAGAATCTTTCGAGGGTTTTTTTTTCCAGTCTTTCTCCAAAATTTGATATTGTATACAGGGACAACACAATAAAGTTCACCGCAAGCAGTAATTGGTTATGATTCAATGAGTAACTAAATCAGACAGATCAGGTTAGTCACTTGATAGAAACCGTCAAACGACCAATGTCTTTTGGCAGAATGTTGGGGATGAGCAATTTAAAAAAATTGAAGAAGGGGTGATCAATGAATGAATTATTTCTCTCTTTTGTTGGGTGATGAGCACTGAAAAAAGTCCAAAATTTAAAAAGAAAAAGGTATGGATGCTACTCGATATAAACTAAAGGACTAATTTAGCATAAAGTCACACTGTAAATTGAACACCCACTGAAAACTATTTTTGGGTGGAGGGATTAAAAACCTGAAAATACTGCAATTTTGGAGCAAGATCAAGCTATTTTAGAAATAAATCTAGCTATTTCTTTTGATAAATCTCAACATTCTTAACATGAATCTAGCTATTTTGAAGCTAGATTAATATCTTAGGATCAACTATCAACACGCATTATAACACAAACTGGACTATAATGAACCACATTATTACGAAGGAAGCTTGTATCAGCTTATCACTTAAGATGATATATTTGGTTTCAAAGCATTTTTTTCTTACCATTGTTCAAAATCCTCTTGACTTTCTGAGTGTAATAATTTTTTCACTTTGTATTTCACATTGTTTTAGCTTTATTGAATTGCATATCAATACCAACAGTGATTCGAATTTATCTACGTTATCTTTCTTGTTATTAACAAATATCAATATTTGTTTATAACCGGAAAATGATTTGTCAAGGTTTCTATGTGAAAATCCAATTATATTTTCTTTTCATTTGATTTTCTTTTCTGAGTTCCACAAATTTGTTTTGTGGTTTTGTGAAAATATACATTGTTGTTCATCTCTTTTTTTCATTTGGGATCATCGATTTTTTATGTGAAATCAGTGTCATAGGTTTAAGCTTTTGTGCTTGAAGTAATATACATGTGCAAGAACATGACTATCTTTCTCTACTTCTAATATTCTTATATATATATATATATATATATATATATGCATATATATATTGAAAAAATGGGTTCGCTCATATTTAAAACTCTACTTTAATTGAATGTTGAATGTATAGACCACTTTATGAAATCAACTATCACACATCAGATATTGAATTACTGATTTGTACTGTGGTATATATATATATATATATATATATATATATATATATATATATATATATATATATATATATATATATATATAAGCATGTATATATATGTATGTATATCTGACAGGCGCTCCCTAAAAGTTCAGGGATTTCAAAAATGAAAAAGGCTATCACACATAAATGCAAAATTGTTCTGTTTAACAGCAAACCAAATTCACAAAGGGTACTGCTCAGAAAGGGCAGTGGCCTACTGATGCTGAAAAAATTGTTCTCCATTATTGTGGTTCCTTGAATTTGATGTACACAATTCTTTACATATGCACAGGCACATATATATACACGTACAATACTTTACTTAATCAAATCTTTTCTGTAACAGAGAAGAGTTAAAATTTTATCAGATTATGTTTGAAAACTTATTCTCTTTTTTTGATGCTTTCTATATCTTATTATATTGCTACTCTATGAGATCTGTCTAGAAAGCATCCAGCCATTTTATTTTAACGAAAAAGACAATGGTGCTCTAGTCCCTTTCAAAGTACCACCCTTAGGAGGTTACCTACTTATCCCAGCATCACTTCCACATTTCAAAACAGTCTGCAAAGCACTCTCTCTTATGGGATCACCTTTAGCTGCCTTGTCACATTCTCCTCAATCTGTACAGTCTGAAATCTCTTTGGGAAAAGCCAAAAGTCACAAGGAGCCAAATCTGGACTGTTGGTGGGCTGACAGATCTGGTGAATCAATGTTTATCTAAAAAAAAAAAACCTGCTTGAGATGTCTCACTGCCAACTGAGTAATACAAGAGGAGAGTGCCTGTTTATGGATACGCAATGCGGTCCCCTCTGATCGGTCGCTAAGTTAGATTGAGTCCACACAAGTGGTTTTTAAGAGATTCAAAATGTCTGGATACTTTCCAGACAAACATTGTGATGTCTTTGGAATTCTATTTTTTTTCCCATTGATTATTGATGTTATGTGAATTTTATTTTGTATATCTAATATATTAATTCTTTTTTTCTTATTCTTTTCAGGTAAGTTCTGAGTGATATCCTGTTTATAAATTCTGAAGACTTGCTACAAATTTGAAGGGTAATGGTAGGTGATTTTTTTCTTCATGGTATAAAAAATGAACATTAAATTTTAAGTAGCTTGGAAGTTGTGAGTTTCTAAACTTTTCACTAATCTTGATAAAGAAACTGGAAGGTTTAAGCTACTTTGCTTATTTTGATGTCTGAAGAGACAGCAATTGAAAATCTTACAAACTGTGAGATAAGTGCCCAGCTTCCTCACCTAGTTTTTATCACAACATTTTGGTCAATGCATTCTCCCGCACTATTCAGGTGTATGCTGCATTTAGTAATGGTTGAGTATCACCCAGTGTGTGTGTATATATATATACATATATATATATATATATATATATATATATATATTTATGAATGAGAGAAAGAGAGAGAGAACATGATAAGTCGATAGATAGTTTTATGATACATGCAACGGTACACTGGAACACATCATCAGTGATGTTCTGGGGGTCATTGGGTGATTCAGGTCTTTCAACATCATTCCCAAGCAACCCAGCTGAGGTTGATCAAGCACTGACTTGTGTTCCATCAACATTGGCCCACGGATCACTCCTTCTGATCCAGATCCATCCTGGGGCCCTTCTTGAAGCTTCAGTGGCAGTTTTGATGGCTCTGCTTTTTGAAGCACCATTAATACCAAGGAGAGAGTAGAATCAGCCAGCCAAGTTCCTTCAACCAACTCTGATTGGTTCATGACCTCCCTTCCAGCACTGCTTCACCAATTCCTGATATGTATACATAAATATATATATAAAAACAAGGCCCAATAAAGTTGTTTTTTGCCTCTAAAAAGCCACCCCATAGCACCAACTCCAGACAACTACAGATGTTTTACACCAATTACAACCAACAACAGTGTTTAGGAAAAAAATTAAACTCACCAGAAATTAGATAGTGGAAAGTGCATGTTCCAGGCAATCGTCGAGACATGACCTTAACCTCCAACCCCATTCATCTTCAGAAGATGGCCGTAAGGTACAACGGCCAAAATTTTGCGTACAAAAAATTAACCAAGATGAAGGCAAAAGTCTGAAAAAAACTTTACATAATGATGGTCTCTCATCTAAAAAATTCAGTCAGAAAAAACAAGGTTTTACCAAAAGAATTAGGGAATACGAGCAGAGTCATCACCCAAAACTTTCAAAATATACATTAAAAAATATGCCAACTCAATGACATTTTATGTATAAGGAGATAAGTAAAGTTTATTTGAATTGATTTCCATTTTGTGATAGCATTTTGATGTTCTGCAACAATCATAAGGTTTATCACAGGATTATTAAAAAATGCACAAATTCATTTTATGTAAAAACTAACTTCAACATATTTATCAGCAACTTACTAATCTGCAAGTAAAATTAGCATTCCATTGGTAAATAAAATGATTAGAATTGATATTCCCAAAGACATGTGAACTATATGATTCAATAAGGGTGGCTTTCAATATTGTTAGGGCAATGCCCATTCCAAAGGTGCATATTTAGATTTTATGGTGTCTGTAGTAGCCAGCTATCATCATCATCATCAGTCTCTTAATGTCCGTCATTGGACATAGACCTTCCCAAGGATTCGCAACACTTCTCTATCTTGAGCATTGCGGAGCCAATACTTTCTGAATTTGTCTAGCCTGTCTCTCCATCTGGAACTCTGCCGGCCTCGGTTGCACATGTGATCTCTGGAGATCCATATCATATCGGGATGTCCATTGGTTGTCTGATATCCTTGCAACATGGCCAGCCCATTGCCATTTGATGTCTTTTAATGGATTCAATGATGTCTCTCTCTGACTTCTGTCTTCCTCCAGCCATTGTATGAAACTAGAACTTTGAAGTATTTCAATCTTTTTTCTTCAATGTTGCCAATTTAGATATTTTATAACTAAATTTAGATTCTTAACTTTGGATAAAAGATCTTAAGTCTGTAGTTTTTATTTATTTTCATGGGATTTATCAAAAATAGCTGATCAAAACAACTTATTATCCAACACTGAAATGTCTTGCGTGCTGACTAATATATATGGTGAATGTCAACTTCGTATAATGGGCAGTTGACAAGTAATTGGAATGTATACACACACACACACATACCAACTTCAATTATAGTTGGATGCAATTATTACTTTTTTAGGTTCTCATATCACAAAGAATATGCAAAATGCCATGACAAATAATCAGAACAAAATATCATAACAAAAATAGATAAATCAACTTGATTAAGCAAAATTAACTTTGTTCAGAAAATTAAATTCAAGCAGTTTGAATTTTTTTTTTTGCTATAGGAAAATAAATATTGCATTAGTGAATTTTCTATATTATCAGTTAAAATAACGGTAGAAATTGAATTGTTCCCAAATTTCATCTAAGAAATGAGGCTGTCTCTATTTCGATAAATCAATCAAGGAATATTTGGTAACATTCAGAAATCAACAAAATTATACTGTATATATTGGTGTGTAAAATGACTGGATGTATGAGACACCCAGAATTTCCATTAAAAATATATGGTGTTCTCCATTGATGATATTCTAAATCATATGATGTAAAAGTTTGGATTTTATACTAGACGAATAAGATGATCCTTGTTTTTTTGAGAATTTTTAAAGGTCCAAATTCCTTCTTATACGCTGAAAGATATGGTAATGAGAAAAAGCAGTAAAAAATAATTTGATCATCTTACCATAAATATTGAGCCTAGATATTTCTTTTCAGCATTAACATTTTATAGAAATATAATTTTGTATTATCTCTCATAACAAATTAATTCAACAATTTAGCTACTTGTCTTTTGTCAGTTTTTGATGTTGAATTGTTTACTTTATTTACAATCATTTTTCATGAAATGGGCAACAATAATTTTGAATTATAATTGATTTTTTCCGGATGTTGAGGCCCAAGAAAGCCAACCAAGTTATAACCAAGCCATAACCAAGCCATAACTAAGCCATATTAACTGGGCAATATTCAAGAGCAAGCAATAAATAAATGACGAAAAACATTGTCTATTTAATAAATCCATGAAAATAAACAAAGGCAGTCTTTAAGGTTTGTTTTTTATCAAATAATACCTACAAAATAATTACAATTACAATATGTTACAAGTATGCCGAGATCTAAAACAAAATATTGATATATTCATATCAATGACGAACCTTTCAACCTATAAGCTGCTGCACTTCAAGATACAAGATACCCTGTATCTGGGCTTCCCTGATGCATCTCTATGTAACTATATGACCCAGTTTCCTTTCTCATTGATAGTCTTCAGGAATCAAGTAGTACAATAGAGAGTATCATTGTAAAAAGGGAGTAACGTTAAGAGATCATCAAAAGGTTTTGTCCATTGACTACAGATATGCTTTTTTCAAATTCATTGAAATTTTACAGTTGATTTGCTGGCATAAATCAAATGTATCTCTTAGTTGGGGTCGGATGGGAGTTGTGTCACCTCAGTTATCAAATATGCTTACAGTATAGTGAAATAGTATCCAGTCCTGTTTAAATGTAATATTGGGCTTGTTGGTTCAAAGGGAAGTTCTGATTTTATTTGTGGTTTTCTGGACAAGTAGGTGATACTATAGATAAAAAAGTCGATGTGTACCAAGTATCTGCCTTATATCATCAACCATGCTACAACAAACCATGTTATATCAGAGGAACACATACAGTAATTTGGAAATAACTATTTTCATACAACTCCAAATATTATGTTTTGTCAACAATGAAAGTTGACCATTTGAGAATAAGAATGTGATGAAAATAAAAAGCTAACAGTTCTGGTTAGTCAATCAATAGAAACTGTCATGCGACCAATGTCGTGAAAATTTTTAAAAAATGATCAGTGAATAAGTTTTACTCTAGCCTTTTATTTTTAGACACATAACCAGCCAGCCAGCCAGACCAACTCAAAAACCGAAGAAACTGATATTGACAATTTTAGTAGACGATTCATTATTATTTTTTTTTATTATTATTCAGACTCTCCTCATCTTGGTTGTTTTTCATACAACGTTTTGGCCGTTGTACTCTACGGCCTTCATCAGGTATCATCTGAAACGTTGTATCAAAAACAACCAAGATGAGGAGAGTCCAAATAATAATAGAAATAATAATAATACCTCATCTCAAAAATTCAGATTCATTATTAGATAAGCCTAAAAAGTGATTGGCTTAAAAACAAATCCAGTAATGAAGAAGCCTGTAAAATAACTGATGTCTGTGTCTATGTCTATAGAGCTTGATATTTCCACAAAGAAAACCTACACAAAACTAGTAAAAGAACCTGAATATTTTTGGTAAATAAAAACCATTCCTGGAAAAAGCTTATAGGAATTATGATTACACTTCTTTGTATTCAGATTCAGGAATTTAAAAATGAAATTCACTCCTGATTTTACTTCATTTCTCTTAGAGACTGTCACTCAAACCTGTCACCAAAAGTGTCAACATAGGTTTCTTTAGTTTTTAAGCAGGTTTTGACTGTCTGGCTGGCAGACTATGCTTGTAATTATCATACCTACAAGCTGCAACGTTGGATCTAGAGAACTAACAATATAAACATTTACTCCTTATCGTACAAAAAAAAGACGTTTTGAAATCTTCCCACAAAATAGGTTTTTAAAGAGGGATTCAATTTGCAATGTAAGTTTATGCTAAATTGATCCCTTAGTTTGTGTCAGGCTGCATTCGTGATTGGTTTTTTGTTTTTTTAATCAGATTTTTTTAGAGATCACAGCCCAACAAAATGCAAAAGAAGTAATTTATTCTATTTTACAATTCTTTAAATTGATCCTCCCTAAGCTTCCAAAAGATATAGATTACTTGATGGTATCTATTGAGTGACTAAACAGATCTGTTTATTTTGATTTCTGCTGCTTTTTATCACAACTTTCAAACTGTTATTCTTCAACTGTTTTGTAAGAAGAATGAATCCAAAATAAAGAGTGAACCACCATCAAGATTTGAACTTGCATCCTCATCCTTCGGAAGACAGTACACTTTATACAATAAAGAAAATCCAGTTTTTACAAGATTTACTGTAAGGTTTGCCTACCACTTAATAGGTAGTTGGAAATATTAAATGCTGTCCTAAGGCATATTTGCAAAAATTGGTTCACTCAGAAACTG
This sequence comes from Thysanoteuthis rhombus, assembly GCA_963457665.1. Lineage (NCBI taxonomy): Eukaryota > Metazoa > Mollusca > Cephalopoda > Oegopsida > Thysanoteuthidae > Thysanoteuthis > Thysanoteuthis major. The sequence continues at coordinate 37,636,656 of OY735231.1, read as the reverse complement.
GCCTAATATTACTCTCTTATATATTAAGTTGTGCAACACTATCCAATTAAATTGAAACTCAGTACTTCTCAACACTGGTTTCAGTTTTTTTTTCTCTTTTCTTTTCTTTCTTTCTTTCTTTCCATTACTTGTTTAATTCAATTCCTTCTTTCTTTTTCTCTTTCTTTCTTTCTCTCCAGTACTAGTTTAATTCAATTCTTTTTTTGTATCTTTCATTCTTTCTTTTTTTGCAATACTCGGCTGAACAATTCCCACTCTCTTTATTTCTTCATTTCTTTATTTTCATTACTTGTTTAATTCAATTCCATCCTTCTCCCTTTCTTTCTTTCCTTCTTTTTTTTTCTAGCACTTGTCCAATTCAATTCCTTCTTTCTTATTTTTCTTTCTTCCCAGTACTTGTTTAATTAAATTTGTTCTTTTTTTTTCTTTCTTTCTGGTACTTGTTTAATTCAATTCCCTCTTTCTTTCTTTTTTTCCTTATTTCCTTCTTTTTTCCCAGGACTTGTTTCATTCAATTCCTTCTTTCTTTCTTCATTTTATTCTTTCTTTCTTATATTAGTTTAATTCAATCCCTTCTTTCTTTCTTTCTTTCCTTTTAGAACTTGTTTGATTCAATTCTTTCTTTCTTTTTCCTTCTTTTTTCCCCAGTACTAGTTTAATACAATTCCTTCTATCTTTCTTTTTTTCCTCTTTGCCTCCTAGTACTTGTTTAATTAAATTCCTTCTTTCTGTCTTTCTTACAAAAGCTTCTTACACTGAATGGTAACTGGACACTGAAACATTTCAAGTGACAATGTAGCCCATCAAATATTCCTATATTATATCTTCTTTAAATTTTCTTTTAGAATTGCTTTCTGTCTTCTATTTTCTTTACTGAATATGTCACTGTTCTCTGGTATCAGTTTATAGAAACAATACAAAGATGTCTCTTATGCTGTATGGCAGAAGACATTTCATTATCTTAGAAGTTTCTCATCCTTAGCAGAGATTATTGGTTATTGATCTGATTCGGTGCTTGAGTTTTACGTAAAGGTAATTCTATACACAACTACTTGGAATTGTAATACTCTTCATATTTTGGTTCGATCTTTGTTCAGACTTAGTCTTATCATTACTGCTGATGCATCAACGTTTGGTTGGATGTAACTGAGCAGGAATAATATATCTGGCTTTCATTCTAATTTTCAAGAATATATTAGTGCATTCAAGGATCAAAATAAAAAGTTCACGGCAGAATAGATATTTTTTCTTTCCTGACTGATTACAAAACTATCAACCAAAACTGCCAACAAAGGTTTCTTTAGTTTTTAAGCTTTGCTGGCTGGCTATGTATGTGCGTATGTATCCTGCATAAAGGGCTCACAAATGGAGCAAGTTGGCTGAATAGTTGAACATTTACTCCTAGTCATGTCAAGAAAAAAATATTTTTATCATTTTTTTAAAATTCTCCTACCCAAATATGTTCTTAGTGGATGGGGGCTTCAAATTTCGATGTAAGTTTATGCTGAATTGGTCCCAAGGTTTGTGTCTGGCAGCGTTCACACTTGTTTTCTAGAAATTCAAACATTTTTTGTTTAGTGATCACAGTCCAACAAGAGGTGAGAGAGGTAAATTATTTATTCATCACCCCTTGTTTCCAATTTTTTCATTGATCACTCCCAACACAACATGCTGCCAAAAGACATTGGTCATGTGACAGTTTCTATTGAATGACTAACTAGACCTATTCTTCATATTTTGGTTCGATCTTTGTTCGTGCTTAGTCTCATCATTACTGCTGATGCATCAATGTTTGTTTAAATGTAATTGAGCGGGAACAATGTATCTGACTTTCATTCTAATTTTCAAGAATATATTAGTGCATTCAAGGATCAAAGCAGAAAATTTTTCGAGACAAAACTAATATTTTATCTTTCCTGACTGATTTGAATATCACTTCAAACAAATTATTTTCTAATCCATGCATATCTCTTATAAACCAAAAGCAAAGATAATTTTTTCATTGCTGATTTAATTCTTCAGTCTGTTTTTAATAAGACCGAATAATTTTGACCATAATGGACAGAAATTATGACAAGAGGGTCGGTAGTTTCATCAAGAAGTAGGAAGAAGATACATAAAGAACAGGAAACGATGGAAATAACCAGAAAATGTGCCAACAAAGGGCCAGGCTGGATATACAAAAATATAGTTTTAATGTCCGAATAGTACAAATATAGAATAGTCTACCTAATGAAATAGTGTGTTCCAAAAATGTGAGCTCTTTCAGAAAAAGACTTGATAAATATTGGGATGAACAGGAGATTCTATACAACTACAAGTCTTCAATAAATATTTGGAAGACTAAAGAAAATCTGAAATGATTACCGGTATCTGGAGGAGACGATTTACCATAAAACTTGTTCCAGGAAATATCACTTAACTAAACTATGCTAAGAAGATTTAACTAGATTTTACCTTTCTGAATTATTGTAACATAAGGAGAACGAATTTTGATATTTTTGCCTTGGACAAGGAGAATTCTTACAATACCAATTTGATTCCTTCTGTGCTTTCAAAGGTTTATCTACTAAGGAGGTGTTCAAGTGATCTGATTAGATGGAAATTTTAAGGTTCTAAACCATTTGAGACAGGGGTTGCTATAAAATATACCAATTTAATGATTTGATCTTTTCTTGATATTATTTCACTCAGCTTGGGCTTTTATTGTCTTTTGAAAAATAGCACACTTTCTGCTGATCACAGGTTTTAGCATAATTTTTCCCTCACATCTGTTCAAATTGTTGACAACAAGAAATCTGCCACAATTGTTTTGTCTCATTCAAAGAGCTCATGTTGGATAAAACTTACCTTTTTCCACTTATTACTCACCAAGACCTTACATAGACAGTGCTTTAGTTTAGATGTTAACATAGATTTTTTTGATCCAGAATCTGAGATTATTTCAATGAGGGATAAAAATCTTTTAAAAATTTAAATTTAAAAAAATAGAAAAATTACATGGAAACACCAGGTGGCCACGAATGCATTAAATCCACAAATAATTTTTGCTGACCAAACCCTGTGAGTTCCCATAAATCATTTGATGAACAAATACTTCACCATTCTCAAATAAGTAAATGAATTCACAAAAGCATATATTGAAAATATACTGTTAATTAATGGAAACCATAAATTCCATAAAATTACAGTACAGTGAATTGGGAAATAAGTTAATGGGTGATCAGTTCATGAGTGTAAACAAGTTTTCAACTATGATTATATCCAGGCTTATTTGTCAACACAAATAATTTTTACTTGGTGATTTTCACAATCTCTTGTCCTATTAATAATATAAAGTTCATCACAATGAAATTCATAGATTATAAATTCCAGATATTTATCGATACATTATTTTTTATCAAAAGTCTATGGTAGTAGCTTTATATATTTATCATTTTCGAAACGTTTTACATTTTGTTGATACTGTGCAGCTTATAATCTATAATGTTATTCTGGTAGCATGCTTCAAAACTCTCCAAAATATTCCTGACTGAACCGCATAGTTGGTTTTTGTCATTGCTGATAAAAATGATTGTTGTTGACACGTGAATTTAATTTTTGTCACATTGGAATAAGTTTTCATTTCCTCTGCATACATGTGATATTGCTTATGAAACAATCTAATCAGGGGGGCAGCAGGTGGAGAGAGGTCCCAAAAAGCTTTATGAATAGTAGTTAACCTGCGGCATTTCTATTAAACATTATACAATAACAGATCTCACTAAATGTTGGAGTTGGCCACTCAAGGAGCCAAGCCCCCTGCCGGGGTCCTCATATAGACCCTAGGCTTTTGAAAAGTCTTTCTACTCAACAAGCTCAAAAACCTAAAGCTTTTCAAAGGTCTGCCCGCAGAACCCTGGTAATACTTTTTTGAGCCCTCTGGGGTCTGTGGTTCTCAGGTTGAGAACCACTGCTAATATTAGAGGTGGGGGGAGAAGTAGTTAAGTCCCCTTGGGCCCCCAAATCTCCAACTACGCCAGATGAAAATGGGAGTCTTTCTTGTCTGACTTTGTGTATTAATCATTGTGTATAATGGTCAGACTTTTCTCTTTGTCTATATGTTCATTTGTTCACTACATTTATTAATATTCATCACCGGTTGGTTAATTGGCATCTGGGAACCTCTTATCAAAAGAGCCATTTCTTGAAAAATAAACAGGTGCACAAATGAAAGTGAAGTTACTCAGAATTCAACACCTTAATACATTACTGATCTATATAGATATATGTTAGAAACAAACGTGACCTGTTTAGTCCAATACAAGATGCATTCTGACAAAGGAATCTGCATTCTAGAATCAGGAACACCCAAAAAAGGCTGGAGGGTGCATGACTGAAAACCTTGTGAACAAATGCATGTGTAGATGAGGAAAATAATCTGACTACATCATACTCAATGGAAGCCTTTCATTTTCAACAAATAGCAATTAGTTTAATGCATCCATACTTATGCGATGTCACCAAAATTCTAGAAATGGTTTCCTTATAAATGATATTGAAATGAGAAGTCTGGTTGCGTGGCACTTCTTTCAGAAGATTCGGAAGAAACCTAATCTTTACGTCAGTCAAAAGATTAACAGACCATTGTTATCCCCATGACAAATCTTTCTTCAATGCAAATACTATCAAGTGTTCTGTTATTTCAGAACTGTGCCAAGTGCTGCGGACTGTCAATTCCCAAGATATACTGTATGAATAATGGAAAATAAGAAAAGAATCCTATTGTTAGCTATTTGAACATAAATTTATAGTATCAGGAGTGGTTGTCCTCACTTCAGCTGATAGTCTACTTCTGAAAATCAAAGTAATTTCTGGCTTAAGCATTATTTGGATATGACAGTTCTTGAGTTGTTTTGAAAAATGTTCCATATATATTAGGTTATTATATCTGAAATGTCACTTTTTGAATAGTAAGATGAAAGATTATATAAAGAACAGAACTTCAGTGAATATTTTATCAAAATAGGATGCATTTGAAGCAATAACTTTTATCCAATGATCTTGTTATGGAGATATGCCATGTCTATAAAATTCTGTAGATTTAGTGGTCACAAGTTCAGTGAAAACACAAATTATTTCAAAATGCTTGAAAAAAATGATAATCTTCAGGAGAAATGGCAGGTGAATAAACAAGATCCTGCCAGACTTTATATCCCATTTCCTCAAGCTCATAGTCATGTGGGACTCATTTTCCAAACTTTTTAACCTTTCCTATTGCCTTGAGATGATGTGATACTGTGACTGCTAAAGTCCTTAAGTCTCCAGAAAGTATTTGAATCATTTTTGTGGGTAATTGTCCACTGCTATGGATAATTCTTTATTATTTAGAACAGGTTTAGGCCTCCCTTGAAGTTTATTATTGGCATCCATATTTCCTGGCCAAAATCAAATGAACCAATGAAGAACAGTTTATAGTTTTGTTAAAAAAAAGATAAGTGTTCCTGAAGATTTTAACATTATAAAACTCAAAAACCCTCTACTTGTAAAATATAATCATTTTGGATCATTAATCAATATCAACATGAAATGTCAGCAATTAAAAATAGCTTCACTTATGATGGATAAATATTGAACTTTATTGTTTTGTAACAAAGAAATATATATAAGATTTATAAAACTCTCATAGTCAAAATATCAGTACCTCATGATAAACTGTACCTCTTTCAAGTTTGGTAGACCTACCTACCTACCTTCAATATCAGCATTCAAAGTTCTTGCATTTACTTGAGCTTGACAACTAACCATTGTCATCAGTGATAGATTAACAACTATCTAATCCACCCTCCAGATCCAATTTAATTGCCATATGTATAAAATTGAATCTTATTTTTGAATATGAAAGAATAATTCAGTTGATAGATCAGCTGACTTGATACTAGATGGTTTCAATATGGTTAATATATTTGAACTTCTTATTTGAAACCATCAAGAAATATCTTAAAATGTTACCAAATATGATTTTCAAAACTTTAGGTCAATTCTTATGATTTTGGCACCCATGAGTTGATAGAGCAGATTACTTGATACTAGTTGGCTTGAACTAATTCTCAAATCCCTTTTGAAAAATTGGATTTGAATATCAAAGAAAATAACTTTTGATTGAAGTTACTTACTTTTAGAATCTTGGTAAATTTTATCTATTCTATGCGCAAAAGAGTTCCACCAGTTTATATCTCTTTGTTGAAGAGTTCCACTGTCACTTTCAAGCAGTATTCAAGAGTCCATGGATTTAATAGCTAAATTAATAGTAGAGTTTTTCATAGAAACCATAAAAATATATCTTGATATTTATTTCTTACTTTAGGTATAATCATTTTTTTCATCATTTACAGATATTACTATGCACTCAAGCAATCACAGTTTGTAAAGCAGTCGATTGGATGAGTATCTGTGCTTCAATTTGGAACTCAAATTATTTGTAATCAAATGTTGATGTTTGAGTTTCCGATATGGAATTATCTAGGAAACCTTTGAAATTTTATTTGCTCTCCAAATCAACATTCGAAAATTTATATGAGCTTAGCTTTTATCATTATGATTGGATGAATGATTGATCTCTACAATTTCAGTGTTTTATTTAAAAAATAAGAATATTTCATTTATTCTTCTTTTCTGTCTTCAAGAGAATATATTTATTACCTCCAAAAACCAAGTTGAAGAGGTATATGTATTCACTCATATCTGTCTTTCTATCTTTCCATCTACAAGATATCTCCAAAAGTACTAAATCAATTTCAATGAAATTTAGTGGAGGGATGGACAATAGGGTAAGGAAGAGTTTGTTAAATTTTTGGGTAGATTTTTGTTTTGATTGAGATAATCCTCCATTTTTTTCATACATTTATGGTATGCTCATGGTATATCTCTGAAAACTCTCGAAAGATTTTAATAAAATTTTGTAGAAGAATGGACAGTATTTTACTAAAGAAGTAATTAAATTTTAGGGCAAATCCATGCACAATTACCTCGCCTATGTGGCACTTATATGTCCATACTACATAATATCATGAAAATGTGCCTGTCCACACAATCTCTCCAAAAAGTCCCCAATGAATTTCAATCAAGTTTTATGGGAGGGAGGAAAATGAGCAATGACTGGAATGATCAAATTTTTTAGCAGATCCATGCACAATTATTACCCGTGACAATGGCGTTGGTAGAGGTATGCGCTCTTTGAGTGCTTTCTAGTTTTGCTTGTAGTAAGTAGCACCAACTGAAAAGGTAGAAATTGGATTTCAAAGATCCTAAACTCGATTCATGTTCAACTAAATCTCTTATTGATTCTTGGTATTTGAGCTTCCAACATGAAAGCTTAGGAAAAAAACACCCGAAGTTCATTTCTCTTTATGTAAGGATTTTGAACGAATTTATTCTTAGCTACTATTGTAGAAAAAGCACATCTGAAGAAACTGAATAGATACATTGTATCTTCTTGAATTTTAGTCATTGGTATTAGAGTATATTCATCATCTATTAAAATTGAAAACTGTCAACCAGAACTGTCACCAAAACTGTCAAAATAGGTTTCTTCAATTTTCTAATTAGTTTGGCTGGCTGGCTGGCTGGCTAGCTGGCTATGTATGTATGTATGTATTTATCGTACACACAGGCTCTACTAATGGTGCTAGAGTGCTGGAATTTTTAACGTTTTTTATTATATCAAGGTTTTTTTTTTTTTTTTTTTTTCCAAAATTCCTCCCCCCCAATAAGTATTTAAAGGTGGGTTTCAATGTGCTATGTATGTTTATACTAAACTGACCCCTTAGTTTGTGTACAGCCACATCCATGTTTGTATTTTTGGATATTCAAACTTTTTAGTAGTACCAAATAAAAGGCAAGAGAAATAATTTATGTACTGATCACCCCATTTTCCAATTTTTCAATCAGTCATCCCCCAACACAATATGCTACCAAAAGACATTGGTCACATGACAGTTCCTATTGACTGACTAAGCAGACCTGTTCTACTACTATTTCAATTTGGCCATTGCTGGTCATTGCTGTCAACTGTCATCTGTCAAGTACATGTTTGATGCATTGTTTCCACTGGGCCCTGTTGTCTGTCAGATGTTTCTGTGTTGTCAGCCAAGTGATTGGGTTCTTTTCCTTCACACCCCAACCAAGGAAAGCACTGCAGTAGACGACAACAACTGGAGAACAGTCCTTGTGGTACTTCTGCTTTCAAGTCATCTTGGGAGCTCCTCACAGTCTTCTCTGTGATGGCTTTAGCTAGCTCATTAGAGTCATGTAAGAAAGCTCTTAGACAGCATTTGTAGAACTTGACACAGCCATTTAAGGCTTCTTCTGGTGTCAACTATACTGATTAGAGGAAAAAGCTTTTTCAAATGACTGAGTGTCATCATATTTTGAACTCTGGTGCTTTGCATGAAATCGTATGGTTTAAATATTCATTCAGTATTTTTGTGGTGAGGCATAGTTGACATTTTTCATTTATTTGAAATCATTTTCATCGCAGAATCTGGCTTTTTAATGAAGAGAGTGCTTTAATTCTTTTTGAAATTCATGTCATTTTGTTTTACAATTTTTTGATTACATTGAAGACACTGAGAAACACATACAGTCATTCCCTCTAATTGCCATGTGAAATCATATATCTTGATGTATGTAGTTCATTAAGAGACGTTACTCAAATCCAATAACAGCACCTCATTCAAAATACCATCTAAAACAGTTATGGGCATCCATCTTGGTATAGCGGGCCACATGACATTCTTCATCTTTATTCAGGCTACACTTTAAAAATGTCAAAATTACATATATATTACAAATATTTTTAACCACATTAGAATATTAGCAATCATATGATATTCAAGTAAATAATGAATTGTCACAGGTAATTTTAAAATGTAACTCATAAAATTGACTTTCCAGCAAAAAACTTTATAAGATTTTAGATAAATGCCTTCATTGGCCATAGACCACAAAATTTGTGGCTGCTGGCCAGATTAGGACCGCACGCCTACGGTTGTCCATATGTGAGCCAAAACTATCAGTATTTACCTAGCTTAGCCTAGTACTGAATAAGATTAGTTCTAGGAATGGCCGTAGGAAGATTGTGTTTAACCCATCCCCCAAATACAGAAGACCTGCTTGCATAGAAAATTAATTGGATTTTATCTGAGCTTGAACATTGACCTCTGTCACCAGTGGAAAATATATAACTGTCTCATCCACAAAGCAAACCCCAAACTCTATCATTTTCTTAAACTGTAGAAATCTATGAGTTGTTTGCAGCAATTTTCTCTTTCATTGAAAATATGAAGAAAAAATCTCAGAATTATGAAGGTCCTCAGCCGAAAACAGTTTTAATTAGAAAAAGATAGTGGCAATTAGTTATTTATTATGAGCATTAACTCCGAGATATGCAATTTTTGCTTATAAAATGTAAACAAACAATCAGATCAGCTATAACTCACAATCCTCCCGGTAGAATCTCTTCATAAGCCTACATAAAAAACAGGAATGTATTAGGGAATAACAAATTTATCCAATTTTTAAGAAAGATGACGACAACAACAATAACAGACATCCATAGTCTGCAGTAAAAAAAACAAACACACTGGATACAAAAAATGATTGCTTTTACCTTTTTTGTATATATTTTTTACTAAAAAAAAGCCCAAGAATGAGTGAATATTCATGAAATTGTGAATCTGAAAAGTTGTCATGTGATCGAAGCAAAGAATATGATATCAACATCTCCAATGAAGTTGAAAGAAACATATGTATTCACGCATGTTCATCCACACATATCTCCAAAAGTTCTCCATGAATATCAATGATATTTTATGGAAGGGTTAGCCATGGGTTAAGGAAAAATTGATTGAATTTTGGGGTGAATTTAGAAATTTATTTTTCAATTGAAAGATATTCTTTCATATATGAAGACAGTAGTCCAAAGTATGAAAAATTGTAACTCACATAGTTACCTTCTCAGCATTTTAGCTATATATAAGCTGATTCACATTTAGCTAATGGTCGGTATATGACATTGTCAGAGGTGTGCACACTCACACAGCTTTCTATTTTCTTTATATACTGTTTTCAATGAATCAACATCTTGCACACTTTTAGTTCTTCTGTTTCTATGATCGAAATTTTGAGATTTGTGAGGGAAGGATCCACTTATACTCACCCAAGTATAATTTCTGTCTTGAGTCAACAATTTTTTATGCTGTTGTTATTGAGTAAATGATTATCATTATAAACATTTTTCTTTCTATTAGTGAAGAGTGAGGAAAGGAATATAATACTGTGACAATAATGAAGAGAAAGGAAAATTGTGGTTTTGATAATAATAGAGCAATTCCTTGCAGTTTTGATTAGTGCCTGTTTTGATGTAGTACAGTTAAAGTATTGCTGTACAAATTAACGTAACAAAGTATAAATTGAAAAAAAAACACTTTAAATCATAAGACCTCAAGAAGTGCAGTTTTGAACAGAATGAAACATTTTGGAATCAATCAACTACACTAATGAAGGTAAACTTGTATCCTCTCTTATTTCATCAATATAAACATCTCCAAACTCCTCCCAAACTAGAGGTGGCCATTCACCTACCAAAAGAAAGGATCTGTCAATTCTATATTTTTATATTTTAGAAACCATCAACCAAAACTGCCAACATAGGTTGCTTCAGTTTCAAGTGGGTCTGGTTGGCTGGCTGGTAATCTTTCTATCTATCTATCTATCTTTCTCTCTATATATATATATGTGTGGGTGTTGCATGTACAGGCCACAATAAGACAGCTAGAGGACTGAAATTTGAAATATTCACTCCTTATTATGGTTAGAAAAAATTGTTTATTTGTTTTTTGAAAATTCCTCTCAAAATAAGTTTTTATCAGGGGGTTCAATTTACATTATTAAGTTTGTGCTAAATTGGTCACTTAGTTTATGCCTGGCAGCGTTCACACTTGTTTTATGAGAATTCAAACATTCCTAGTAATTCAACAAAAGCTGAGAGAAGTGACTTTTTTGTTAATCATCCCATTTTCCAATTCTTCAATCAATCACCCTCAGCATACTGCCAAAAGACATTTGTTTCATGATAGTTTCTATTGAGTGACTAACCAAATCTTGGGGGAGGGATCCTCTTTCTCTCTGGTACATTTCAAAGACTTTTTTTCTTCAGGCAAATTCCTCTTCTTACATTATTTAATGAGCACATATCAAAAAGTGCAAAAAATAAAAACTATTTTACTTATTCTTTACACAGATCTGACAAGTTGAAAAATTGAAAACTAAACTGATTCTGACAAATGAAAATGATTAAATTCATTTGACTGGAAATTGATTCCATATTTGCTGATACAATGATCCAATGAATGTGAAGCTTTAATTTGCATTTTGATTGATAGTAAAAACTACCAACCAAAACAGTCAACAGGGTCAACATAGGTTTCCTCAGGTTTTAAATGATTCTGGCTGACTAGCTTTGTATGTATGTGTCATGTGTGCAAGTTGCATCAATGGGGCTAGAGATCTGAGAATTTAAACATTTACTCCCTAGAATGTCTAAAAAAAACTTTTTTTGTTTTTTAAATAAGTTTTGGAGAGGGTTCAATTTACTTTGTAAGCTTGTACTAAATTGGTCCATTAATTTGTATCCGGCTATGTTCATACATGTTTTTAAAAAATTTCGACTGTTCAATGATCCAAGTTACTTATACATCAATCACCCCCAACACAGCATGCTGCCAAAAGACAATGGTCACATGACAGTTTCAATTGAGTAACTAACCAGACCTGTTTCAAAATATTTTTATGGTCATGTGTTTTTAATCTCAACGTGTTTCATTATATAAGCACAAATATTTCAACATTAACATAAACCAGTATAATAAAATGTATAACTGGTAATATTAATCACAAATTAATGCACACATAGTTTCACCTTTATTTTCAGGAAAACTGATTTAATTTAAGTAAGCAGATGTATATTTAGTATTGATACAAATGTTTTCAAGGTAATCATGTTTGAATATTTAGCCAAGAATATATAAACTCTGGCTCAGGTAATTGTTTCATAATTGGCTCAAGCTAGTCCTACACGTTTAATATAATAGCTGTATGTATATCTGGTGATATTACCAGCAGGATTTATTTTTAAAAATGTATTAAAACATTCATTCACTCCAATCATTAGATAGTGACACAACAAATACTAAAAGCATATAAAGAATGCATTCATAAAATTGCATCGCAAATGATATAATGATAAGGATTATTATTGATATTAATAACTTTTATATAACCCGTGATAAAAAGGGTTGCATTTATTAAACAAATAAATTAAAACTTTCATTCACTTTAATGATTACATACATAGTGACTCAGAAAACTTTGGCAGTGGGGAAAAATATGCACATATGATAATTAACCTTGTGCATTTGTCGTCTGTCACGTTTACGCCATCAGTGACATCTGGTGTTGTAACTTGATGGGAATAGAATTCTATATTACAATAAACTTGATAAATTGTGTCTTTACTTAATTTTACCTTTATTAGTTTAATATTCAAGAAATATTGAACATTAACAAGAAAATGCTGTGCAACATAATGTTCTTGGTATTTTATAGGTACTCTAAAATTGTCAAATAACTATTACCGCCATTTTTTGATGGGCAGGGTAAACTAATGAAATAATGATCACAGTTGTATTTTAGAGCAGACTGTATTTGAACCCATATATGTATCTTAACTTCAAGCTTATCTTATTGCTTCCAACTGATTTAATATCCATTCTACCTCACCATCATTTCCTAACTTGGCTTTCGTTATTTTCTGTAATAACAAAATACATATTTTCACTGCTAGTGAAAAGAAATTAATGATAAAACATCAAATTCTGCAATTTTTTCCCTAAAATATGCTGAGCCAATTTCAGCACTCAATTTGTATGTTGTGCATAGAATATCAATGTAAATAAGCAATATCTGTGATTAGGAATTAATGCAAGTTTCACTGACAATAGAGCTATTATACCTATAATCATTATTGTGTTTTACCACAGAAATCCTTTGAAAATAATTCTATTTTAGAAATGTATTGCAAATTTTACTTTAGAAATTAATTACAAACCAGGAAAAAGCCAGGAATTAATCCAAGCATTCTAACCATATTAAAAAAGTTCTGTATATTTTTATTCAATAATTAGATGTTTTTAATAGAAATAAGGTCATTAAAGAATAAAGAATTGTTTCCCTTGACTACAGTATCAATGCTCAGTGGTCATAGGTAGTAATTTCCACAATATTTATGATCTGAAGTCAGCATTGAGTTGGTTTCACTCATCCTGGATAATCCTTGCTAATCTGTTGATTTTATAAACAAGATCCACCAAATAGATTCACTTTACTTAATCTGATTATGGCATTTTAGCTCATAGAAGTTGAATTCACGTAGCTGTGATACTTGATTGCAAGGTTACTAAATTATAGGATTATCACAAATTGCTCGATATATAGGAATTACATAATGATGAAATAAAAGAAACCCAGAAAAAAAAATCTTAGCTTATTGCAATTCTATGTTCAAAAAGTAAGTGTGAATGGCATAGTGGTAACAGCACTGACATTGGTATTGGTGACCCAAGTTCAAACTCTTATCAAGGCTGTTCATGTTCACTTCATGCTAATAACCTTGGGGAAGGCATGAATCTATATCTTTTACCCCAAGCTATGTGCAAAATAGCAGGGCAGATTGTGCTCTCAAACCTTGGGAAGACAGCCAGTCTAGAAGGATGATTCTGATTCCAAACCACAGAGTGAAGCCCCCTTCAGGTGGAATGATGCCCAATTTGGCATCCTCTCAATTCACTCACACATGCACCCTGGAAGGGTCACTCAAGTGTTGTTCTATTGTCTATAGAGTCAAAATGAAGGCCATTCATCCTCAAGAGAAACATGCATATACCAAAAAGGAGCTCTGGACTGTTTTATACAATAGGCTATTCCATAAAAATAAGGATCAAGTCTTATGATCAATTTTTCTCGCTGATTGGAAATAGAGATTCATCTAGTACCACCTAGGGTCATAGTTGGTGGCTTTGATCTTCAGAATTAATGCAATACTTCTCATATCATGTAAAAATATTATTTGTCACTTTTTTCTAATATGTTGTAATGAAGAAAAAAAGGCAATCTCAGAAAAAAAGTGTTTTCCTTTGAACTGTGAAATTGAATGATTAACTATTTCCACATTTCCTGTTATTTAGTCTAAAGAAGCTTTTTCTTTGGATAATTTTCTGTCTGGCAGTAAATCCTTTAATGAAAAATAATTAATCAACATCCCATCCTTCACAAATTACCTTCAAACGTCTGTTATACAGTTATATATACTTCCTGCTTTCAGGTTTCTGCCTTTCATCCTTTTGACACATTGGATAAAAAAAGAGTAATCAGCAAGTTATAATTGGATCTCTCCAACCATTGTTATACTTTTGAACCATCCCATTCTTATTCTATAGTGCTATTATGGCAACACTTATGGAAGTGCTGTTGGCTTAGTCAGTAATGGCGTAGACGACGGAATTGGGGCTGTTTATGTTCAATTCAAACTAATACCCTAGGGAAACATGAATACATCTCTTCTCCACCTAACAATGGGTAAAATAGTAGGGCAGTTTGGGCTTTCTAGCCTTTGGAAGACAACCAGTCTAGGAGAAGGACAACTCTGATTCCAAAACCAGGGAGTAGAGCTCCCTTGATGTGGCTTGACATGCGATTCTGCAGCCAAGCTAATGTCGGACATATGGCTCGGCTTTCCTCTGGACAACATCAGCAAGGCCAAGAGAGTGATTCTGTCAACTGGGCATTCTAAGATCTCCATACACTTCAGCTAAGTATGTGCACTGTTGGGTTTTTCAATTGCCTGTAAAGACAGAATGGAGGCCATTCATGTACATATCTGGACAAAATTCTGGCAATCCTCTTCCATTTTCCATTCCTCTATCAATCCAGCTACTTATGTTGCCTTTGTCAAAGTTGGGGCCATGACGTCTAAACCCCCCTCATAATACTCCCCCTTCGGTTCTCACACACTCATCCCGGCATCCCTTCCCTTGTTTTCAAAACAGTCTACAAATTCCTCAGTTGCCTTGTCACAATCTCCTCAATCCTGTCCTTGGTCTGAAATCTCTTCATGGAGAACCTGTAGGAGGACTGAGTGACCTGGATAATGCGGTCGCTTTGAAAAAAAAAAAAAAAACCTACATGGCACATGAAGAATGAATTGCTTGGCAGTGTGAATATGATTTCCACACAGTAAATAGACTCATTCAATGCCATCTCACTGCTGACTGAGTAACCCCATAGGAGAGTGTCTATTCACATATGCGCAGTAAGGTCTCCTCTGATTGGTTGCCAAGTTACACCAGTCAAAACATTGATTACTTGCTTATTTGTAAGACTGACACAGATGAATAATAAGTCATTTTTGTCCCTGGCAGAAAAATATTGCCAGGGACTCTCATTTGCTATGGGCATCTATTATCATTGTCATTGAGTCCTTTCTCTCAATTGGATAACTTCATTATTCCTTATCATATTTCAATGAAATTTTGTTTGCACACTTGTGGAGTGATTCTACCATGAGAATGATGAGTTATGGCCAATCTTATTCTTTGTTTCCTTTTTATAAGTAAAAATTCACTTTTTCTCCATCTATCCTCTCTACATTCTGTCCATCTTCCACTAAATACCTATTTTTCAAATGGTACCAACTACTGGTCTCAGGGCTGCTTATAAAACTTCTACAATAGGTTAATCTTGATTAGTTCAAGCTAGATATCAACCATGTCAGTTATTAATCAATATGAAAAACAGATTTACATTTTGTATCATTGAGTACTTTTTAATCTTTTTTCATGCTTTTTTCATAATAGCCAGTATTATTTCTCCTTCTCCAATCACCTCTATATGACATTAAGTAACAGCTATTATTGATCTTTCCTCTAGCGTTCTTTCATTTTGATTAGAGACCATCAACCAAAATTCTCAAAAAGTTTCTTCAGTTTTCAAGATGGTCTGGCTGGCTATTGAACATTTACTCATTGACCCACAAACTGAGAAGCATGCAATGTGCACATGAAAGAATCAGTTTTGAATCTTGCTAGAGGCGAATTTTCCATTTCTAATCTATATTGCTTATTAACGGTCATCAAATGCCAGTCTGAGAGTTGCAATAAAAAGCAACTGAAATTATTATGAAAGAATTATTAGTTGAAAAATAAATAACTAGCTGGAAATACCCACCCTTCATATGAGTATTCCCAGCTAGATAGGACTATGGACCTAAAATATTTTGACAATTTGGGGTAAAGTCTGAACCACCCCACACCCCAATTTTTTTACCTAGTTTATTTAGATTAAAATCCGCCCCCGTATATGTTTCCCGTGGAATTTTTTTCTTGGGATAAAATGTAATTTTCTGAGGGAAGTTTGGATCCAGCCCCTTGAACAAATTTCCCATTACTATATTGACATCTGATTAGTCACTCAACAGAAATCATCATGTGACCAATGCCTTTTGGCAGCATGTCCTGTTGGGGGTGGCCAATTAAAAGATTGGGAAAAGTGATGATCAATGAATAAATTACTTCTCTTCTTGTTAGGCTATGATCACTAAAAAAATTTGAATCCTCAAAAAACAATCATGATACTGCCTGACACAAACTAAGTGACTAATTTAATGTAAATTTAGATTGTAAATTGAACCACTTCCCCCTCCTTCTAAAAAAACCTATTCGAAGAATATTTCAAGAAGCAAAAAATCGCATGAGAGGTTCTAGACATAATGAGTAAATTTCGTTCACCTTAATTTTAGTTGCTTTTATCTTAACTGTCTGTCATTTTACAGTCATTAATAAGCTATACAGTTCATAGAATAAAGAATAAGCTTTGAGTCTTGCTAGAGGCGTATTCTTTATTTCCAATCTGTATTGCTTATTAAAGAACGTCAGTCTGCAAGTTGCAATTGAAAGCAGCTGAAAATATAATGAAAGAATTAATAGTCAAAAAATGAATAATAATTAGCTAAATATACCTACTCTTCGATTTTTGGCCCTCTAAATCCATTCGTGCAGTTAGTATGTGTGATACATACATAGTTCATAGCCAGCCAGCTAGCCAAAATTACTTAAAAACTGAAGATATCTATGTTGTTGTTGACCATGTTGATATTAACCGTTATGATTGATGATCTCTAATTGACAATGCTTCATCTAAGAAAATTAAAAAATTACTATCAACTGACAGTTATAGAATTATCAACTCAAAACTTGAATTTGATCATATTTTAACACTGAAAGAACAGGCATTTGAAAGAAAAAAAACAGGGAGGTGTATGGTTAAGTCATGCTGAAATCTCTGGTTTTTCTTTGATTGCAAAATTCAAGCAATATTAGACCTTTTCAGTACTTAAGAGACTAGGAACTGCAAGCATCCAGTGGCCTCTTGCCAGTAAGCATGGTGTGGTAAATAGAGAAAAAAAAGATCATTCAAATTCATTTTTTGATTAAATGATACATTGTCATCTTGAATCTTTTTAGTTGCTTCATATTGTAACTTAATGAGACCGTCAGTCTACCGCAGTGAGTAAATATCTGGATAATATTACTACTACTCTAGCAAGTGTATATAAAAACAATGATAAACAAGGAGCTGAACAATTGGGAAATGATAAGTTAAAGGTTAGATTTGATCTTCTGCAAGCCGTTATTGCTATAGTAGCTTTGTTGATGGGCAGCTTCCTGAGCTATAAGGGACATGAATTCAAGTTTCACCAAGAGATTATTCTTTATTTTTTATTTCTGTCTACTCACTACTATAGACTAGCAGTTCTGGCAAGTTGCATAGAAAGCTACTAAAATATTCTGGATGATAGGAAATACAAGTCAAAACTTAATGAAAGAGCATTCTTTCAGATTCTTACCCCATTTTGCCTGAAGCTACTTACTAAAAAAATATTTTCTGACTCTTACGTAATCTTTTATCTCCCCAGAACAGTTTGCTTCCTCTTAGGATCCTTGAAGATAGAACACTTCTGAATTTCACTTTATTTCATCAGTATGCGATTTCTATATAATTGAGCAATTTGAGATAATCCCATTATTAATAGTCTTACAAATAAATGAGCCATAGCCATATGGATTTAACTTCTATGAACTAAAATACTATAATCAGATTAAGTAAAGTGAATCTATTTGGTGAATCTTGTTTATAAAATCAACAGATTAACAATGATTATTCCAGCTGAGTTAAGCCAATTCAATGCTCAAAGTTGTAATAATTATGGAAGTTACTATCTTTGATCTGAATAGAGGAACCAATGCTTTGCAATTAAGTTCATGAGACTTGATATATAAATGTGTAAACGATAATATCTTAGGACAGCTATCAGTTGAAGCATGATAACTAGGGAGAATGAGTATTAGTCTGTTGGTTGAGAGGTCAGAGATGTGGTGATAAAAGTCAATGATTCACCAAGAATTATCAGTCCTGCTTAGTTGATTGAATAATTGTATATTTGTCACTATTGCCAATACAGTCAATGTCAAGCTCAAATAAAAGCTAGGATTTGGAATGCTGATTTTCAATGAAAACATTTTCAAATGTTCGAAAAAGGAGAGTAAAGTGGAAATTCATTTTTCCCTTAAAACAAACTTTTCAAGTAAAATTGCAAGTTTCAAAATTTTGCATCCCTAGAAAACAAATAACTTCCAAGTTTCAACCTTTGCATCACAAGAAGACAAATAATTGCCCAGTTTCAAAATTTGCCCCACTGGAAAACGAATGACTTCCTAATTGCAAACCTCATAGTTTGGGGGACAAATTGGAGGACAGTTTCTAATAAACAAATACAATACTGAAATTTTGATAGCAGGGTTAAAAATATCTGGTAGAGAGGATTTTCCATTGCTCTATTGATAAATTTTTCAAACATAGAACCAATAAAAAATTAGATCTACTATTAGTTTAAAAGAGACTTTAAAAGATGAGAAGCAGAGAAACTTTAGGTATTAGAGCAGAGCTCCCCAAACTGTGTGTTGTAACTCTTTAGTGAATCACCGATAATCTCTGGGTGCGTTGCACAATATTGTATATATTTCAAAAGATACATTTTCTGAGTCAATTGAACTGCTGGTATGGCATTATATATTTGGCCTGGCTAACAAAACTTGTTGCAAATACTTTTATTTCTAAGAAGTATGTCGCCAACACACCAAGTTTGGAAAGCTTTCTATTAGAGACTGAAGAAACTCTAGACAGGGAGAAGAGAAAGCTTAACACTTCATGCAGCCTAATATATAGATCCTGTCAAAGAGATTAACTACAAATATTACAGTGACTTGAGATATAAAATAAGCCAAGCGATGGTTTTATCATATCTATTTGACTTCTCCAATCAATATGTCTGAGAACTTGTAAAATACATTCTTTAAATATGCTTTGTTTTGAAAAACTTCCATTTGACATCAGTCTTAATAAATATCATTATTCAATCAACTTACCACCCAGGCATAAACTCTAATACTGCTTGCTTTACAATGTTGTTAAACTCTAGTCCAAGTTGGTGTTGAATTCGTTTTCGGCTCGTAACAAGAACAACCCTCACCGAATTTAGAGGAGTAAATACGTCACTCTTTTACTATCGCCTTACGTTATTACAAACCTACGTATAAAATCAACATTTCCCCAACATGATTTGAAATTGGTAGTCAGGTATCTTACCAACTGAGCCAAATTGACAAGTCTTATATATCTACAAATTTATTTTTCATATATACAATACAAAAGTTGCATCAATCATCTTAGGGGTAGGGTTTGACCCTGCAAAAGCTAGGCTAGTTAACCACTGCTACCCTCAAAAGACCAGTTTAGTCACTGGGTTTAGGTTATTCATGTGTTCTAACATTTACATGTGACTATCTACACATGTATCTATTTTATCTGGACTTCACCCAACCCTAACCATTAATAGTGGAAACTTGAAATTATGCACATATACCTCTAAATGAGTTGGGGAAATGTTGGCTTTTTTTTTTTAATTACCCCCCTTAAAAGTTTTTTTATTAAAGGGCTCAATTTTCAATAGAAACTTAAGCCAAATTGGTTCAATCATTGGTGTTCATGTTTTGTCTTTTTTAAATCATAAATTTATGATTCAAACTATAATGGTAATATTTTCTTCAAGTTAACTCCAAAGTAGATTTTATTGCTACCACTGCTTGATTTACACGGTGAAAAGTAGCGTATATGGGTGTTGGGGATTCATAATTTCCCTTGTAATGCTAGTTCTTTTTTTTATTCTAACATTTGGAGAGGGAGTAAGTGGACAAAGCAACAGATATAGTTTTCTACACATTTATTTTCCAGGTAACTACATAATGGCATATATAGATTTGGTTTTATATTCCTACTGTCTCTAATGCACTTCCAGCATTGAGCAGTGGCATTTGGTGCTTTGTATCTTGGGTATGCTATGAGCTAAGGATGCATAGAAATGCATAAATATTTTAGTGTCTATAAAAAGTGACAGACAGTAAGAGCCTTTTCAGTACAATGTAGGGAAGGTGGTCCTGATTGTAAATTGTAAAGTTTTACACCCTCACTAACTAGATGTTACAAACAGTGAACAAATGAAAAGAAATAAGAGAATTAATCAAAGAAAAACAAAATTTTGACTGGACACTATTATCCGCTGATGATAGTGTCTAATCGAAATCCTGTTTTCCATTAATTTTCAAATTTCTACATTCGGGACCATCTTCCCTACATTCTACAAAAAAAGCTTCAAGTGTCCATCGCTTTTCAAAGACACTAAAACATTTTTACGTTTTTGTGCATCCATGGTATACAGCACACCAAGATACACCACTGGCAACAAGGCATTTCTAAACAAATATTACAAAGGCTTATTCACCAGCCTCATCAGATGCTTGTACGTTGTGAACTAAAATGATTAATATCATTTCTTGGAAATCATTCAAATAATGATCCACATGAAATCCCGGAAAACCAAGCTTAAGGAGGTATTTGATCTTATTTGTATTCAGATCATGTAAAGTATTTACTAACAGCTGACCTAACTTATGGTTGACAGTTCATTTGATAGAGAGACATCAGACGGAGAAAGTATTGAATCCATTAAAGTGAACTCAGCCTTTCAATCAAGAATAAAGAATGAAATATCTTCTGATATACTGGAAGTTAGAGGCAAATTTTGTTTGGTGATTAGCGCAGTCAGTTGTTAACTATAAAATTTGATACTCCATCCCAAATACAGTATTGGTAAATGTAATAGGACTTGAACAGGCTTTGAATTTCTTTCTCTGGAAATGCAAAGCAAAAACGTGGTATCAAATAAAAAATTTAAATGTTAATTACAACACTTGCAATTATCCTACTTCAGCAAAACTTACAGATATTACATTTGATACTTGAAGAAGGCCATAGAATGAATTGGCCAAAACCTTGTGCCTACATCAAAGATGGGAGAGAGATTTTAGTTTTTTATACAAAAGATGGTGGGTTAATGAGTCTTTTCAAAGTTATAAACAAGAATTAGTTAGTGTTTGTCAATATAAATTCCCTTGAAAGAAAATAAATTGATATAAATTAAAAGGTCTTTCTTTTGTTTTTTATATGTTTATAAAACCTATATCTATATGTAATGATATCAACTTGAAAAAGGGATCAAATGAACTAATTACCAAATAAGTTGGCATAGAATAGTTTTTTCATCTGTAAAAGTCTTTAGAATTTTATGTCAAAACAAGGAGTTTCTATCTATCTTTTGCAAACTCCTTAGATTCTGTTTTTATTATATTCCATAGATTTTGATATAAAGATATTTTTCCAAAGGTTATTTCTCATTGTAACAACTCAGACTTCATTCTAAAGCCATCAGTAAACAGGGCAGAAAAGAAATTTCAAGATGATATAACCATTAGTGTGTATAAACATAAACATTCAAAATTAAGATGAAAGAAATATTAGTCAGAAAAATTATCATGGTTGACAATGCTTCATCTAATAAAAAAATTTCAAAATGATATCTTTTTCCATTGAACAATTTCTTGTGGCATATCAAGTTAGTTGGCTAAGTCTGCATCTCTTTATTCTATCTTGTATGAAATGACAGACAGCAAGTACAATAGCATTCAAAAAAGTTCCATTCTACGAGAGCTATTGAAATAACAATGAATTAATAGCAGGACATGGATTGAAATTCAACAAAAGGTTCTTTGTTATGACAGACATATACCCAAGAAAAATATAATTTGCTTCTTCTTTTCCTTCTTTTCCTCTATTTAGCGTTGTCAAATGATAGCATGGCACCAAGCCATCGAGTATTGATGTCTGCTGATGCTATTGCCTTACAGTGACCCAGTGCCATAATCAGGCTCCATCTTAACTTGTATTCAATGATTCACTCTGATCTCCTTACACAGTATATAATTCCATTAATGAAACCTTATTCCCCTGCCAATCACTCCTGAAAACTGCGCAGGTGTAGGTGGTCTGGAGGTTAACTGCCCTGAGAATGGAATCTCAGGTTGAGACAGTTTGTATTAAGTTCCCTCTAATGCCTTTGGAAAAAGCATGCATCCACCTCTTCTCCACCCCAGCTATGAGTGAATGGCTGGGCAGACTAGGATCTCTGGCCATGGCTGGCAACCAGTCTAGGAGATAGACAATTTCAATTCCAAACAAGGGAGTAGGCTAGCAATGTGTAGTTGAGTACAAAGAGCATAACATGTTATGCAGTGTACCTTGGTCATCCACTGTATCCCAGTCTATATTCAGCAGTCCTGACTATGTCTTTGCCTCTGGACCTAGGCAGACAGGGATTAAAGAGTGAGGCTGATGACATGTAAAACTCTGTCACTATAATCCAAGTCAGACACAAGTCATGATTAGGGACTCTGCAATGCTCTGTTGGTTTGGGTGGCTATCTTTGTATATATTACATCTACAGGTTGAACCAATAGAGCCGTTGGCCTGAAAATATTAACACATACTCCTTATAATATTGAAAAAAGACCTATTTGTTTTTTCGAAAATTGACCATATTGGTTTTTAGATAAGGGTTCAATTTACAATCTAAGTTTTGTGTCCAGCTGCATTAATGCTTGTTTTTTGAAAATTCAGACTATTTGGTGATCCAACAAAAGGCTAGAGATGTAACTTATTCATTAATCACTCTTTTTTCCAATTTTCTAAATGATCACCTTCGACATGACATGCTGCCATAAGACATTGGTCCATTGAGTGATTAAGTAGACCTGTATATGAATATTTTATTTAATCATTTTTTGAATAAGAATATAATGGTTTCTCCTGGTGTTGTGAATTCGGTAGATGAGAAAAAGATTAGTGGAAGTTGTGAAATGTTTAACAAATGCTAAACTATAATAAGATAGTATCAAACACCAATAAGACATTTTAACAGAACATAAATCTTCACTGTATGAGCCACTTAGAACAACAGATTTTTTGGAATTATAACATAAATTATTGAGAGTGGTGTCTGAGTTTTTTCTGAAGAATATAGATGAGATAAAAATGACAAAAAGGATGATACTAGTTAGAATAATTCCTGTTATTATGATATACCAAAGACTTACTGTAATATTAGTGTAGTACCCATCAATATTGAAAGGATTATATATACATGGATTGGCACTTCTGCAAGAATCTGAGTATCCGTGGTATCATTGTATGTAGTGTCAGTGTGCACATTGAAAAGTGTTACATGCAAAAAATATTATCATTCATATTCTTTGATTGTTGTTGCCGGGCAACGATTCTCATCATATTAATTGCTTGACAATATCTGCCATGATAATGTCATTGAGTTATACACAATATATATATATATATATATATATATGGATAAACATGGTGTTTCACATATGTGGATTATAACCATTTTTATGCTGAAAATGAAGAAAATACTTAGAACAGAATATTTGTCCCAAGTTGTCAAATGTCTTTCAATACTTTACCTAATAAACAAAAGATACCATTGGCTAAGTACTGAACCCACCCTACTGATCAAGCATCAAAGCAGTCAGTTATCAATCCAATACAAATTTTTAAAAAATGATTGGTTGGCTGCTCAGTAGAAACCATCATGTGACCAATACTTTTTGGCAGCATACTGTGTTGCAGATGATCAATGAGGAAATTGGAAAAATTAATACTCAAACCCTTTGTTAGACAGTGATCATTAAAACATTCAGAATTTACAAAAAACAAGGATGAACACTGCCGGACACAAACTAAGGGACCAATTTAGAAGAAACTTACTTTCTAAATTAAACACACCAACAAAAACATACGATGTGGAAAAAAAATTAAAAGTTTCTTCTAGACATAATAAGGAATAATATTTGAATTTTCAGACTTCTAGCTCCTTTGGTGCAGCTTGTATGTGTAAAACGTAGATAGATAAATAACAAGTCAGAGTGGCCGATTTGAAATCTGAAATAACCTATGATGCTAAGTATTTTGATCTTGACAGTTTTAGTTGATGGTTTCTAAAAAAAATATCTTAACATCATTTTTCGCAAAAAATTAACCATAATTTATTGTACTAACATGAATGAAATATATAAAACAATTGCAAGATAAATACATATTAGAACCCAGACTGATTGTTTAAACTGAGGTCTAGATTAATTCCTTCACCTTCGATGATAAGATCTTAATAAATGCTCGGCAGCAGTGAATAAGTCAACATGTTATCATAAAGTGACTTCAGTACAGATACTTGTATGTATGTATATATATATATATATATATATATATATATATATATGTATATCTATATGTGTGTATGTGTGGTTTGCCTGAAGGAGCTATCAGGATAGAAATATAAATTTGTATGTTGCGAATCCCTATCTTACTTTATACATATGTATTTATATGTATTCATATATATGTACATATGGATGAATATGTATATATATATATATATATATATATATATATATATATATATTTGCATCCATACATGTACATACAATCACACATACACACATATATGGAGATTGATCAATGATTTTGCAGCCCTGAAAGAGAGATATATGCACAATCTTTGCCAACTGAATAACTCCACAGAAATGTTGTCTTTCATGCATGCACAGTAAGATCCTCTCTGATAGGTTACGTAGTTATATCAAGTGTGCATGACAGGTTCTTGAGATATTCAAAATGGTTCAATACTTTCCGGATAGACATAGTGTATCACCTTTTTTGTAACTTATATTTTCCAGTTTGGACTCACTAAGTTATGCCTACATATACTCAAAGGTACAATGTGAAAGTAATCAAGTCACAGGTCTGGTTAATTACTCAATAGAAACCATCAGATGGCAAACAGTATCAGGGGTGATCAATTAGAAATTAGGGAAAAAAGGAGATCAATGAAGTTACTTCCCTCATCTGTTGTTGGGCAGTGTTTACTGAGAAGTCCGATATTTGAAAAACAATTACGAATACTGTTAGGTACAAAATAAAGGATCAATTTAGCATCAACTCATATTGCAAATTAAAAATAAAATTTCTTAGGGAGTGGGGACTTTTCAGAGGAAAAAAAAAGTTTTTTATAGACATAATCAGGAGTGGATGTTTAAATTTTTATCCCTTGAGCTCAATTGGTTGGGCTAGTACACATGATACATACATATATATAGCCAACCAGCTAGACCCACTTAAAATTTTGAGAAACCTTTGTTGACAGTTTTACTTAACAGTTCCTGATAGTAAAATAAAATCAATAGTTCAGTAATCATCTATCTGTTATTGGCTTGATCTCTTTTAAGTATTCAAACACGTGTGCTCACAACTTTCTTGCTGTCTTTACAAAATCAATGAATATATAAAGATAAACCAATGATTTTATTGAATAATTTTTATTGTCAATCTATAGTACAAAGTCTGGAGTTGACTTTGTAATCCAAACGTAAGAACAACAAGAACAATATTTACCAAAATGATAAACTGATATGTAAAACCTAAATTCCCATACTGTGATTTGAAATCACAACCAACTGATTGTCAGCAGGCTGATTGAGCTAACTTGATGAGTCTTAGATATTAACAAAAATTTATCACACAGATATTCATTCTAATTATTAAATACATTTATACAAAAAATATGTTATTACATTTTTCTATTTATCATGTGTATAGTACAAAAGTTGCGGTAACCATCTTCAGTTGGAATAGAATTTAGAGCGGAGTTTGACACTGCAGCAATCAGTCTTGTTTCATTGTAACTATTACTGTTATTCACAGAAAATGATTCCTTTTTACCCACTAACATTTTCCATCATTTTATTATGTTAAAGACTTTGAACCCTGCCCCAATATCAGCCTATATCAGTCTATTGATTTTTTAAATTGTTCTCTAAATGTTTCTGGCTCAAATGGATATGCTTTACAACAACATAAGCATTTTATATATCTTCAACCATAAGATATTCGAAACCATCGACCAAAACTGTCTCTAAAGGTTTCTTAAGTTTTTAAGTCAATCTGGTTGGCAATGTATGTATGCATCAATGTATATAGCAGTGGAGCTAGAGGTCTGAAAATGAAAACATTTACTCCTTATCATGTCTACATGTTTCTTGAACTCCCATCTCAATTGGCTATTAGTGAGAAGTTCAATTTTCAGGATGAGTTTATACAAAATTGGTCCCTTAGTTTGTGTCTTTTAGCATGTTTGTTTCTTGAAAATTCAGACTTTTTAGAGAGCACTGCCCAACAAAAGGCAACAGAAGTAACCTATTCATTGATCACCCCTGGCCGACCCAAAATATATTTTCCAAGATTATTATCTTTGTTTTTGTAAAAAAATCTTGACTTTTGTGTTTTCTCATCATTCATTTGTAAATGAATGTATGTACATGTTTGGACAAACCACTCAAACACAATTAAAAGACCATCAACCAAAACTGACACCAAAACTTTCAATGAAGGTTTCTTCAGTTTTTAAGTTGGTCTGGTTGGCCATGTATGTATCATATACAAGCTTAACCAGATGAGAGTGATGAGAAAACTTAGAGAAGCTTGATAAATCAGTGTTATTGATGTAATTCTATCTTGAATTTTCATACCTCATTATCAAGGGAGGCCAACAGTTCCGAGTGAAGTTCATACCCTGCATTAGTTCATCAATATTCCAAATTGTCCACGTTGTTGACAGGCAAGGAGACACTAACCTCTGTTTTGCAGTGTCTCAGTCATTCACCAAAGCAACCTTGGTTAACATTATTGAAATAAGGTTACCATCAATATTGACACCAAGTTTCAGACAATCACTAATTGAAGCTCTTTTAAATCATGTGTGCATGTTTCAGAGTCATATATCTCTAACCTGTGATGACTATTACTGTATGGACAGCAAAATATGCATGAATATATGAATACAGATGACCAGGTTAGAACAAAAAAAATCTTGACTGATCAATATGTTTTGTACTTACTGAAGTATTTGAGAAATGAGACAAAATTATTATTCAGGGATGTTAAATACATAACAAAAGCATTAGACTGAATTACTCCAATGGGCTAAACAACTCTAAAATGATAATGACTCTTCAAAAAATCATAGACTGTACTTGAAAATTGTTTTTGTTAATATAATATGAATTTGGAGAGGGAGAAAAAGATCATTGTTTCTGTTTTAGTCAGTTTTGTCTTTCAATGGATAGATTGATAGATTTCAATCTTTTCTCTTTTTCAAAGACCTGTTCTTCTTCATAAAGAATTTCAAGGAGTATTTTTTTTCCACTTTCAAGATGAATACACAGGTACAAAAACCTTGATCAGTGTATAAAAGAAATGTCACCATCGAAATAGATATTTGGCTTCCATGTTCTCAAATGCTCCCAATTAAGAACTTTGACAATTCCCAGCTACAATGGTTTTAACTCTCAAATTCATAAAATAGAGAGAAATTCAACAAGGGAAATAACTCCTGATTGGAATTATCCCTTTTTTACCATCAGGTGAATTTTTTTTTTATTCAATTCCCAGAAGAGATCCATTTGTTTTAATTCTATTCATTGAAAAGTTCCTGTCGATACAAACGGTTTTAAGCAGTCCATGAATTTAAGAGCTGAAATAGCTTTTGAGATCATGATAGGAGGGATATTCAATTACGAGGGTAACATTCAAAACATTTTTCAGGCAATACTTGTTCTTCTTCACATTCACTCAATGTTTTGACCAATCCATTCTTGGGCCTTCTTCAGGTGTACTATCCATATGTAAAGAGGGGGACTCTCATTCGGGTATCTAGTATAAATAGTCGCAAAAATTATTCTTTTCTTGTTGGCAGCAACACTTGTAACATAAGTTGTAAATGCTTTTAACACCTCCTTTTGTTAGACAAAGAATTCCATCCTATGTCCCTGTTGGGCTTTTAAAGCCACACTGCATAGAAATCCACACTTGTCTGACATACATTTAGCCAACAAGCTGAATTGAAAGATTTGCTACTGTTCTTTACTTGATGCTATATTGAAGCTGAAGATAGTCATGTATTGGCCAAAGTAGAAGGAACTAATTCAATTGTCTTCCAAAACTCTTTGAATGTTGAAGACTCTTCTCAAAACAGGAGACAATATGTCAGAATAACTTATGAAATGTGAGCACAAATAGTTTCAACAGTCAAGACATACTTCAAAATTCAAAATGCTGGCTGTTGAGTGAAAAGTATCAAAACATATAAGAAGCATATATGCTGATTTCTTCTCAGTTTGTGCTAACACATCTCATTGGTTGAGTTACCTTCATATTATGACATAACAATGAAGCTTACATCATAGAAACTCTTAAAACACTTTGAGTTGAGATGAGACTTCAAAAACTTGAGATTAGAATACTTGAACTATTAAAAATAAATTACTCAATGAAGTAGCTTTAGGTTCCTTAGCACCAATCAAAACATAAACCCATTATTTTTTATGGATACATTCTAGATTGTAAAAGCAGTTGGAACCACAACAATAAATATATATATATGTGTCTAATCAATACTTTGAATTGGCATTGGTTACAAAATATTCACACATGTAGTGATGTGTTTTTGTACTTTGAGATGCCTAGGGAAGCAACGGATAGAATTTTATGTTCTGATGACGGAGTAAAAATGCTGAATTTAGAGAATGATAAAAAATATAAAAAAGATCTGTTTGCTATTCTCCAAGCCTCCTACAATGCATACTTCTTTGTTTATAAAATGCAATGCGTATCCATATATTTCTTATATGCAGTAATTTTTGAAAGCAAGTGTAAACTGGTTTGTAATAAAAATAATCAATACTATAGCAATGGATATATATGTGTGGTAGCAGCACTTTCACATGACATTGGTTATGGAATAGTTTAAGTATAAGGCACAAGACAGCAAGTCTGGTTAGTCATTCTATTGAAACAGTCACAAGGCCAATGTCTTTTGGCAGCATGAAGTGTTGAGGCTGATCAATTAAAAAATCGGAAAAGGGTTAGTGAATGTATAAGTTACTTCTTTCATTTTTCATTGGGAAGTGATCGCTAAAAATGTTTGAATTTTTTAAAAAAACTATTGCGAATGCTCTCAGATACAAAGTAAGGGACCAATCTAACATAAATTTACATTTCAAATTGAACTCCGATTTAAAAACTTTTTGTAGGAACAGAAAAACATTTTTCTAGACATAAGGAGTAAATATGTAAATTTGCAGCTCTTTAACCTCCATCGATACATACATACATGAATAGCCAGCCAGCCAGCCAGCCAGCCAGACCAGTTTAAAAACTGAAGAAACCTATGTTGACAGTTTTGGTTGACAGTTTCTGATATTTGTGAAATAGTTTTGTGGGTAATGATATGGAATCAATTAGTAACTGCTTCTCATGATCAAATGATATGTAGCAGTTAAATTTTGTAGCTGTTCAGATTTTGGATGCTTGTGAGAAATGTTCATTAATGTGCTGCTATGTTCATAGACTGGGGAAGGTCTACGTCCAACGACGGACATTGAAAAACTGATGATGATGATGATGATGATGATGTTCATAGAATCGAGAATATGCAACTGAAAATTGCATCTAACCTCCCTTCATAATTACAGGTAGCATAGAACAATTTGACACTAATGTCGAATAGGTAAATTACAAATAAAATATTCACTGTTATTTCCTCATCTATAACTCTTTTTTGTTATTTTCTTTTCTATTAGACATTTTTTATTAGATACAAAACTTGCATTTGACATTTTCTCTGAACTTCCAAACTTACTTGCCCGTTAATTAATTGTTAGTTGCCATCAACCGAAACTGTCAACCCTAAAGAAGGTATCTTCAGTTTTTGAGATTGTCTGGCTGGCTGTCTGTATATGTATATCTCCATACAGGCCACACCAATGAAGCTAGAGAGCTGAAAATTCAAACATTTGCATTATATTATAATGTTTTATTATATGTATAATGTTTTTTTTTGTTTTGTTTTTTAAATCCACCTTCAAAATAGACTTTTATTGGTGGGATCAATTTGGAATGTAAGTTTATGCTAAGTTGGTCCTTTAGTTTGTATCCAGCAACAGCCACGCTTGTTTTGGGAAAATTCAGACTAATTCAGTGATCACAGCTCAATGAAAGGCATAAGAAGTAACTTATTCATTGATCACCCCTTTCTCCTAATTTTTACTTGATCACTCCCAACACTGCATGGCTACATGTCAGTTTCCATTGAGTGACAAACCAGACCTGTAAAAATTCTCTCGTTATATACTTGTTCACCTTTTAACAAGCGAATGGAATAATGAAGGGAAAAAAATCTTACTTTCCTAAACTCTATTAAGGGAATCTCTTATCTCTTTGCGGAACTTGGAAATTGGATAGAATAAGGTAATTAAACATGTGTCAAGAGATTTAGATTACTTATCAATGATCTTCCCCAAAATGAAAGGATTTGTCAAGTTATCAAATCAGCAAGATTTTTTCCTTGATAACAAAATGTAATACTAAGTGCCAAAAAAAGGAGTGAAAAAATCTTGTTAAAAGGAATAAGATCAAAGAAATTTTTATAAGTAGAAAAGTATAAATCAAATGGCTTTTTTTACAACATTCATTTAAAAACTGTCAACCAAAACTGTCACCCAAACTGTCAACATGGGTTTCTTTGGTTTTCAAGATGGTCTGGCAAGCATGTATCGTCCAAGCTAGAGGGCTAAGAATTCAAACATTTACTCCTTATTGTGTCTAGAAAAAAAACATTTGTTTTTTATCTATTCCCCTCCCAAAATAGTCTATTTGTTTTTGCTTTTGTTTTTGTTTTGTTCTTTAGGAGAGGGGGTCAATTTACAATGTAACTTTATTCTAAATTGGTTTCTTAGTTTGGGTCCAGCAAATTTAAACATTTACTTTACCTTATTATGTCTAGGGAAAAAAACAATTGTTTTGGGTTTTTTTTTTAATTTCCGCAAAATAGGTAGTCCCTGCTTGGGCAAAAGATTACCCCTTTTTCCAAATTTTAATTGATCACCTCAAACAGTATGCTGCCTAAAGATGTTGGTCACATGATGGTTTCTATTGAGTGACTAAGTAGACCCGTTTATGTATTTATTGAATAAAAATGCCTCTATGTATACAATTTACATTTGAAATATAAATTCAACATTGAAATACACATTAATCCAAGTGGTAAAAATGTATGAGAAGTGATGAAAAATTACAAGCTTATCATTTCAGAAAAACATTTACCTGGCACATTTTTTCCTAAATTCTTCAATATATATCTCAGCTGATAACTTCCAAAAATGCCCTATCAATTTATTTCCTATCTATGATGATCTAAATTTGTCTGTTATTCTTTAAATCATTTATACTTGTCTTATTTTTTACATAAGAAGGTAAACTATTCAAGGATTCCAAAATTGATAGGTTATCATTATTATCATTTCCCTCTCTTCTTTCCATATTACTACTACTACTAGATAGATATATAGATCGATAAAATTTACAAGTTGAATCCAATCTTCTTCAGAAAATGACACTTTAAGAAACTGAGAGAAAAAATTTTCGAACTATCTTTCTTATCATTCAAAAAAAATCTATACAAACAAAATATCATATAAAATTCTATAAAATTAAATTTTATTAAAATTCAACCAAATCCTATTAAATTCTGATAAAATTCTATCAAAATCTATTAAATTCTTTAAAATTTCATAAATCATAAAATGGAAATATAAGATAAGAATAACAGATATTAAATAAATATCATCTTATAAAATTCTACCCTTTCCAAATGAAAATATTTTTTTTTCCAAAATCTTGTTAACTTTATGAATTAATCCAATTTATAATTATTTGTAAATAAAAAAAAAAAAACTATCCTCCTTGCTGCAAGCAGTTAGGAACAACACAGACAACAAATATCTCCAGCTTTTGAAAAGCTTTTATTTATTTGAAATACAATTCACAGTTTTCCAAACCATCTCCTTAGAAATATTAGATGGAAATTTGCTTTCTCCTCAAAAACCCCTTGACATTCTCTTTTTGCCTGAAACATTCTAGAGGGTTCTTCAGAAATTATCAGAATCCATATATCTGGATGGATGTATTAATAGTTTTCTTTGAACAGGTTCACTTGGGCAGCATTTGACATTATCCAGAGATTTATTGATTTGTCGATAGATGTACATGATTAACATATTGGTAACAAGCCTGAAAGTCAAACCACAGTAGATGCATTATTCAAACACGGGTTCTCTCCCTTGCACTTTGATAATGGTAATGAATCTATCATATTTGAAAACAATATGTCATTGAAATCACATTTTCTTTTTATAAACAACCATATAAACTGAAATGAAACTATCAATGAAACTGGCCCTAAGCCAGTTAAGATACAAGATTTTGAAATGAATCTCAAGCGACATCAGATACATAAGTAAAGTCAGATTTGTAGAAGGATTGGGAGGGAATTCTTGATAGAAATGGAGTGAGACATTCACTATGTCGATCTGTCAGATAGTTAGTCAGTGACAGTAATCGCTGTGTGCATCCAAAAATATCAAGGAAATGTTGGGTGGCATAACTATTACCAGTACAGATAATGGAGGTTGTAAACGGTTTAAATTCTCATCAAAGCAGTTTGAATTCTCTTTGAAGTAATACCCTCAGAAAAGGTGTGAATCTCTTTCTCCCTGCCAGATATCTTGTCAAAAATGTCTTATCACTAGCATGCCATGATGGTTAAGGGAGAAATGAGTAGATGAGCGAACTCTTGAGCAAAACCATTCTCTTATAACTTCTTTTTCTACCCAGATAGGAGTATTAAAAGCTCTTACTTTTACAGCCAACCTTGACAGGGTCTAACATTACCAAGTATCTTCTGAGAAATACAGGTACAGGTTGGATATCCACAGTTTCAGATTTCAAATCTTTTGGATATCAGAATATTTGCGTCTACATAATGAGATATATTGGGGATAAAGGTTGTAATTTAGAGTATACTATTGTCTTCCATCAATTAGATTGTGTACAAAAAACAATTCTAATCATTCCAAAAGCTGTTTTACTTCTTTATTATTGCATACTGGAATTTTTTCAAGTTTAGACACATTAAGTGTTGGCTTTTAAAAAGCTGTAGATTTTGGATCATTTCAATTTTCAGAGTTTCAGGTGAGGGATACTCAACCTGTTTACCTTGAATACTGCTGTTAATTCATTCCAAAATATTTAGTACAGTTCAAACCACATTGTTCAAGGTCTTTTCATAATTTAAAGTGTTTTTTCAGCTTATACTGAGTTACATTAATTTGTACAACAATACCTTAACCATACCACATCAAAAGCTGCACTGACCAAAACTGCACAATTCTAGGTATTTCCGTAAAAAAATCTTTTAAAGACTCTGTTCTTTATCAAAAATTGAATTTTTCATCCTTTCACATTATTAACTTTGAGCCAATGGTTGAATATAACCATTTTTGCAAGATAATTCTTATAACCTTTTTTGATATTTTGATATCAGTAATGTTCCATTGAACAACATAAAGATAAAATTTCATAACATTATAGATCATACTTGAGAACTTTAGAGTAAAGAAATAATTATCAATTTTCTCAATACCATTTAAAGAGATCTCTAAAGAATAGAATAGCAATTGTGCTATTTTTTAATATTTTTCAAATTGATTTCTCTGTAAAGAAATAGAATACTAATTGTGCTGGTTTTCAATACTTGTAAAGGAGATTTTGAAAGAAAATTTCTGAGAGTGTTTGCACTCATGTCACTTACAATTTGGAAGGTAGTATATTGGAAAGTAAAAATATAATTTTATATATAAATAGGTATACACAGACCAATCAGTGCTTCATGATGACTTCAAGT
Source organism: Thysanoteuthis rhombus (assembly GCA_963457665.1). Classification (NCBI taxonomy): domain Eukaryota; kingdom Metazoa; phylum Mollusca; class Cephalopoda; order Oegopsida; family Thysanoteuthidae; genus Thysanoteuthis; species Thysanoteuthis major. The sequence goes on along the minus strand of OY735231.1, from coordinate 37,602,188 downwards.
TGCACACAAATTCAATATCAGACGGTGGGGCACTCCCTATGTATATGGTGCTCAGGTTACATAGGAAAGGAGGCTGATTTTTTGAGTTTTACGTATGCTTTATCCCTGATTTGGAGCACTCTTCACTCAACCCTCCGAAATGTATAAATATATAATATATATTATCACAACAATTTTTGTTTTAAGCAAGTTTCATTAAACACAACAGATAGTTTCTGATAGAAACTCACCATCACAGTCAATAATTGAATAAATGTTTTGAACAATTTTGAAGTTGTGTAAAAAAAATTCACTCACATTATGGTCAGAATAAATTCTGTCTTTGACAACTCTGGCATTTTCCACTGGAAAACATAAAAAATAATAGAGTAAAAAAAATGTCTAGAAATATCTAGATACTTGAGATTTAGATGTTATTGATAGAACTGTCAGAATAGGACCCATAAAAGTTGACCAAGCTTTTTTTCAAAAACTAAAAAGATAATTTTAGAAGGGGCCAAGTGGTGTACTGATTCCAATTTTCAAATCTGTAGACAAAGTGGTATGGCTAAGAGCACTGGAACACACAAACAAACAAACTTGTACAAAAAAAGGATAAAACTAAGTTTGATGGCTACGGTTGCTTAAAAATTTTACAATAGATTTCTAAATCCTGTTTAAATTCTTTTTCTTTTTTATCACTATTACCATGAACAATGGACTTTGAAATCCTCAGAAATAGTTCCTAAAAATGACTAACGATGGTCTGGACTGTCTGAAGAATTGTAGTACCGTTCCTTCATTCTTGTAACCCAGCAAAAAAAACAACTTATTTGTAAACAAAAAAAAATCGATGAAAAAGTTAAAATGTTAAAAACTATCTGAAAAGTATATTATATATACAATTATGTACGGATGTATGAGTGTGCATATGAAAATATGTTCATATATTCTTTGATATGTGCATATCTATGTATATTTTTTATATATTCTATGTATAATACATTCAATTTTCTAATCAATTTCTTCTTTTTATTTCAGGTAAGTTAAATAGAGGCAGAGAGGAGGAGACAATCGTTTTCAAATGGAAGTAAGTCTATCACCCCAACTTGTGCAGGTTAGTCGTGTTGGACCAGTTTGACTTAATATATCCTTCTAGAATGGAACTTTGGGCAATCTAAATTCAACCAAATTAATTGGTTGTCCCACAAGGAACCAAAGGTATTACATCTTATTTTATTCCAATCCTATGACAAGGATTTGATGCTGACATGACTGAGGCTCGTTGGTCTCTAAGACATTTGTGAGGGAAAAAAAAGATTTACTTTTTCTTCTATTCCATACTGAAAGAAATCATGAATGAAACTGCGTCTCACTTTGGCCAGACCTCTCAAGCATACAGATATTTGAAGAGATAATCACAGAGAGATATTTTCCAAATTGCTTCAAGAGACCTTGTGAGAATTAAATTCAACACAGTAGTAATGAATTTTTTCTAAATTCAATTAAGTCTGGCACAAAGCCATAAGTATGGGGCACCCAGTGAGGATCAAAAATCACTACCCAGTTGTAATGAACTGCGAGATCAGATTTTTAACTATTACCAGATAGTAAGGCACAACTGATATTTATATACAAAGGTAGATAAATAAGTTTGATATGCAGTTATTTGCTGAATTTTGATCTGAAATTATCACTGTATAATTTTTGCAATTAATATTCACCACTTAATCCAGTGCATTGACAAAGAAGGAGATTATGTTAAGGAATAGATATTTGCTTTCTAAAATAAATACGTTTTCCATCATTACGCTATAGATCTATTGATATACCTAGATTATATATAAAACATGTGTTTGTGTTCCTATTGATGGATGAGTGGCTTATATCTGGCATATATTTGCATGCTCATATACATATATGTAAGTAATCTCAAATTTCTCTTTTTGATATCTGAGATATCCGAGTTATTTTGTTGGTTACCCACCCCACCCCAATCAGTAAATACAACTCCAAACATCTATCCTGTACTCACTTCAAATGTGTAGTTAGCATCAGACTGCAAAAATATTTGAGAAACAGCCAGAATAATTCACTGCTTCTGATCCTCTGCTGGTGAATGACGTTAAGATAATACAACATTCCTAGTTTCCCTTAGTTCCACCCAAGATTTTCGCCATCATCATCCTCCTACTGGCTGGCTTTTTGGTACGGCTATATCAGGTCATGTCTAAAAATACATGGCTTTTCACAGATACATGATCGGCTTTCTTGTTTTATTGTTGACGGAATTCAAAAGGTAAAGGCATTGCATTAAACTTGGCAAGAGCCATCTGATACCAAAGTGATAGGCCATCTTGATCTAAATTCTGAAAAAGTTAGTTTAAGGTTTCTAATCAATAATTAGGTTGTACTGAATGAAAAGTCAGATTCAGGATGATTCATGATTTGGTATTATCAAACTGGATATTAGTAGGTGTGTATTATATCATATAATTTGATATTGTAAATTTTGGTATTTTACTGTAGTTTTTCAATCTTGAGATAGCCTATTGATATAAAAAATTTTGTTTTTTCACTCTTAAAAAGAGGTTATCTGCTGAACATGCTTGAGTTTCAATTGGGACACAATGCAGTTGAATTAGAGTGAATTATTCATTTGGCTTTTGGCGACAGAACACTAACAAGCAAACAATACAATGGTGCTTTCAGAAATGTCCCTCCAGAGATAAGAATATGAGTTTTTCTAAATTATTTACCCCTGGACATGGGCCTTTTTCAATGTCACCTTGAATCACCAACTAAATCACCAAATTTCATCCCAAACACTGCCACTTTTCCTGGAGGGTGAAAAGGATTTATTTTCTGGGGGAGAAGGAGGACAAAAGGATATATTCGAAATATATCTTAGCAGCAACCTCATGACCAGCAACTAATAATACTAATCTTTTTTTTGTGAACATTTTTTATGTAGGACACTTGTATTGCCCCATTAACCTTTATTGACTATAAGGTTTCAACTTTCAAACCCCCTCGCCTTAGCTGAGAAAGCCTGTTTTGCTGAAACTTGTATTTTATCTCATGTTGAACATTTTGGCTATAATTCTATTCCAGGCCAGTTGAGTTACATCGAATCAATTATATTCTATATAATTAGATTACTGAGAGCAGTTTCATCGGTCTTATTTTTATATCAATGAATGCAGAAGTCACATCTAATGAGCTTCCATCACATGTTTTTCTCTAACAGTTCCAACTATGCTAACAATCAGAAGTCATAAATTCAACTTGAAAATCTGGTCACTAGATCCAATAGAGATGATAAAAAGACAAAAAGGAAATCATTGAAGAAAATCAAATATTTTTAAATAGGTCTGTTCAGTCACTCAATAGAAACTGTCAACTGACCAATGACTTTTGGCAGCATGCTGTATTAAGGGTGATCAATTAAAACATTGGAAAAAGTTAGAAAAGTTGGAAAAATAAGAAAAAAAAAATTTTTTTCTTCTAAAAGAACAAGCATGAATGCTGCCGGACACAAAAACTTACATTGCAAATTGAACCCTCTAGCTCCATCGTTGTGGCCAGTATATGTTATACAAAAACATATTCATAGCCAACCAGCCAACCATCCCAGCATAAAAACTGAAGCCACCTATGTTGATAGCTTTGGATGACTGTTTCTAATTATACAGATTTTTAGATATTGCCATCCAAGACTGTCACCAACACTGTTAACATTGGTTTCTCTCAGTTTCCAAGTTGGTCTGGCTGGCTACATATGTATGTATATATCACCAATGAAGCCACAAGGCTAGAAATTAAAACATTTATTCTCTACTACGACGGACATTAAAAGACTGATAATGATGATGATGTCTGGAAAAAATTAACCTCTAAATACTATTTTAGAGGGGGTCCAGTTTGCAATCTAAGTTTATGCTAAACTGGCCCCTTAGTTTGTATCCACATGTTTTTTTAAAAATTCAGACATTTTTTGGATCACTGCCTAACAAAAGGTGCGAGAAGTAACTTATTCATTGATCATCAGTTTTTCTAAAAGATTACCCCAAACACAGCATGCCATCAAAAGATGTTGCTCCTATTGGTTCCTTTTAAGTAACTGATCAGACTTTGTTTATGGATACTTTATAGAAGCCTGTGTACTGATCAACCATTTTCATTTTAGTTTGGTTTACCCATTTTCTTCACTAATATGCAAACAGTTTTTGACACACATTACCTATACGGTGTCTGTCTGGGAAGTGGAAGTATCAATCCATCCTCTGGAACTGATTAAACAGCCTAAATATGGCTGGGCAACCAAGACCTTACTGTGCATGCTTGAACAGACACCCTCCTGTGGGATTGCTCAGTTGACAGCAAGATACCATTGAGTGAGCTTGTGTACTGTGTTACCACCACATGACAGAAGTAGATTCTTCACATCTTGTGCAAGTTTCTTTGGCAAGACATCTCATCATCCAGGTTTACAGTCTAGATTTGGCTCCCTGCAACTTCTGGCTTTTTCCAAAACTAATAACTCCACAGAAATGATTGTGGACGAAATTAAGGAGACATAATGAGGCAGCTGATGGCAATCCCAGAAGAGGACTTTGCAGACTGTTTTGAAAAGTAAAAGAGACACTGGGACAAGTATGTGACTTTCAAATGGAAGTACTTTGTTGGGGCTAAGATGTAATTGACAATAGGTGGACTATTTTTATAATTGATATTAAATGATTGGATACTTTCCTGACAGACCACATATCTACATTAATGTGTATACAGACAGAAATTTTATCGTACTTAAACAATATCCCAGTAAAGCCTTCTAAAGGACACTATGTTCCAGCAATGTCTTGCTTAAATACTTGTAAATATTGATTCTGATTAGAAAACAAAAATCAGACCACAATCTTTCAATGCAGAAACTCTGATGCACTTCGATGATATTAAAGACCTCCTATCTACATGAACGAGCGTATGTAGGCAGCAACTCTATCAACAATATCCTAGCTAAGACTTCTAAAGCACACCAGGTCTCAGTGATGTCTTGCGTAAATACTTGTAAATATTGATTATGGTTAGAACCAAAAATCCAACCATGATGTTTCAATGTAGAAACTCTGATGCACTTTGATGATATTAAATGAGGCAGTGATATATTATTCCCTTTATGTTGCTTCATTTGATCTGACAACACAGATTGAGTGTTAATTCTTTTGAACCGCTATTTTTTGTTGACTTTTTTGTTTATTCCTGTTGACTCCTTGTGGAGCATAGGACCATAGCCACTCTGCTGTGCTTTCAGTATCAAGTAGTTTATTCATGGGGTGCAGCTGCTAGCCCATGCCCAACTCTCTTCCAATACCAGCATAGGACCAAAACCAATTGGCTGTGCTTTTAGTACCAAGTAGATTTTTAATGGGATACAGTTGCTAACCCCATGCCCAACCCTCTTCCTTTACTAGCTTAGGACCAGAACCAATCCGATGCACTTTCAATACCAAGTAGTATTTTTATGGGGTGCAGTTGCTAGCCCTATGCCCAAACGTTTTCCCTCCACTAGCAGAGGACCGAAACTATTGCTGTGCTTTCAGTAACAAATAGTTTTTTCATGGGGTTCAGTAGCTAGCCCTATGCCCAACCTTCTCCCTTTACCCAAGGGTCGTACTAGCTATAGTGACTGCCCAGATATACGTTTTTTTCATTGGGGTAACCTTCTCTTAGATTGACCGTCTCATAGGGCTGAAATACTCCAGTTTCCCAGATTTTTACCCATAGCTGTTGGAAGAAGTTGATTCATGCCAAACTCAAGGTATGAGAACAAACTGAATGCAAAGTGCCCCAGCTAAAACTTGAACTCAGTCTGCTGATTCCATTATCTCTGCCAATAACCATTATGCCACTTTACACTTCTGAAACAATGGCCAAACATTTATCAATGAAATAATCAATTGATAGCCACATCAAAATTTTCATGAATCTCATCGTAAATAAAACCAACAAAATTTCAGGAACAACTTTTATATTTTGTTCATATCTTCTAGATCACAACAGTCTTTTTCATTGATTTGTTCCAATTAAATCCAACAATAAAACTCCAAAAACTATATGTACAAGCAGCCCTGGATTAACTATCAAGAGAATTAAGCATAAAATTGAATTTTTTTCTCTTATATATGGAGTTGATTCAAACATTCAAATGATACAATCACCCACGCAAATATTGTTGCAGAAAACTAAGCTAGCACAAATTTCATTGGTAAAAATTTTATTTAATGAAGTTGTATATTTTCATAGGGAAATGTATTTTTTCGAATGTATTATGATTGTTTTTAGATGAATATAACCATAATTTTTGGGGGAATGTTTCATTTCTTTAAATCTTGTCAGTTAAGCAAAAGCAGGGCCTATTTTGGGACTGTGTTTAGAGCCTCAAGCAGCTTTGATCTGGCCCTTTGCACAGGCAATACCAAAAAGCATCATAGTTGACACTATATGTTATTATAGCACAGATGAAACTTTAGTCTATCTAATCCTTCCTATATATGTCAAATAATAGTAAACAAATCCCAAGTGATGCATATGAATAACAGTTTTACCCCAGGATAAATATACATTCTGAATATAGAGTTTGAAAATTGGCCATCCTATAAAATATCTGTATAAAAGTCGTACATGCAAATTGCTATTTTTGGTTGCTTGCTTGCTTGGTTTTCTGTTTTATCTGATTCCTGTAATAACTTCAAATAATGGATCGGTCCTTGTGAAATAGATAAATATAGCTAAAAATAAGAATAAAAGGGTTGTAATAAAATGTAATAAAAAAAGACTGTTTTGACATAACAATGAAGAATACATCACAGAGAAGCTTATCGCTTGAAACTAAAATAAAAGAGAAAAAAGTAAGTGTATAAATGCTTTTTAAAAATGCCAATTTGGCAAATTTGGCCCGGCTTTTGCCCTAATTTTTTAAATAATATAATATTCAACTTTTTTTTTTTTTTTAACAAAATAAGTTATATTTCTAATAAAATAAGTTTCTTCCTATGGATTTTTGTACCGTATGATATCAGTGGCATTTTTTCTTACATAACATTTTGTCTTGAGACTTGATATCCAATCAGCCTATCAAACAGCTTCAGTTGGGTTGACACAGAAAAAAAATTAAAATTAGGATATTTGAATTATTAAGAATAAATTACCAAATAAAATATCTTTTACTGGCTCTTTATGAATCACACCGTCATATATGAATAACCCTGTAATCTTTTATGGGTATATGCTGATCATATAAAAAAAGCCTCATCTGTCACACACAGTGTCAGTAGCATCCATTAGCCCCTCTTCCATCCTACCCTCTAATTGAACTACCAAAGATGTTTCTCCCCTTTCCCTTCTACCCTCTTATCAAACTACCTACCTGTCTTTTCTTCCCTCTCTCCTTCTCCCCTCTTATTAAATTAAGCCACTTCCTTTCCATCCTTTCTCTTCCTAACATTTCAGTCTGTAGCAGCCAGCTGCCTATCCCAATGTTGTATGCTTATAGTAAGCATCAGCAAAGCAACAGTTTTTTGTTTTTTTTTGCAGTATGTCATGTTGGGAGTGATCAATTAAAAAATTGGAAAAAAGGGGTGATCAATGAATAAATTACTCATTTCACCTTTTGTTAGGCAGTGATCACTAGAAATGTCCAAATTATTTTTAAAAAAAACATGAATGCTGCCCGAAATTAAGGGATCAATTTAGCCATAAACTTACACTCTAAATTGAATCCCCATTCCACTGAACACCTGTTCATGGGGGAATTTTCAAAAAAGCTAAGGGAAATTATGTTTAAAATTTCAGCCTTCTTGCTCCATTGATGTGGCCAGTACATGTAGTGCATACATACATACAGCCTGACCAGCTTAAAAACTGAAGCAACTTATGCAGAGAGTTTTGCTTGATGGTTTCAAGTACTTTTTCTTTGTCATTAATATTTGATTACAAATCTTTGATTACTGCATAAATGAATTTGTTTCACATTGATGCTCAACAAATATTGCTGACTGTAGTTTATGTGTTTTGATCATTAAAGTCTTTCTAATACTTCTTTTATGCTCTCAAATATTTAAGCTTCTGAGTGAACTGTTGACTTGTTGATATCATCTGTGTTATAGCTTTGTAAATATTTGATTGATTGTTCCACTGTGTATGCAAAATATAATGAATCATAATGAATAATGCATCTAGTCAGGAAGATAAGTAATGATATTCGGATAAATCAGTTTCTATACCTGATAACTCCCTGGTGTGCTTCCAATTGATCTACCAATTATATTGAATATTCATCACCTGGAATAACTGAGACATTTTAAAGCCAGGTTGTATTCACATCTTCTCAAGGCATCCTTTTATCAGTATAAAAGAAGCTACTTATTATGATCACTTTGGTACTAAGTCTTTTAGAAAACAATATCCTCCTGAAGACATTAAACAAAGAATGTAAAAACAGGTCTAGTTAGTCACTTGATAGAAACCTTCATGTGACTAATATCTTTGGCAGCATACTATGTTGGGGTGATCTACTAAAAAATTGGAAAAAAAGGTGATTAATGAACATTACTTCTTTTGCCTTCTGTTGGATCACAAAAAGATCTGAATTTTTCCAAAAACAAGTGTGAATATTGCCATACGCAAACAAAGGGATCAATTCAGCATAAACTTACAGACTCAATTAAAAACTGAAGAAACTTATCATTACTATTTTGACAGTTTCTAATTTAAACAATTTACATTCATTGTTATGAATTCATTATGGAATTAAATTCATTGTTATAAACAAAGTAACAATATGAGAAATTAATATAAATATTTTATTTCACTTTGAGGTGATTGGGACCAACTGTTTTGGAAAACAATAACCATTTGATGTTATCGTCTGCAATTGAGATAAACAGCTTCATCTGTATTTTTCATTCCTGAACTTTTTTTAGCAAACAGCTTAATAGGTAAAGTGGTCAGATGGAACCATCTATTCCAGCTTTACAGTTGATAATGTAAAAACAAACTCCCTTCTAGGATCAAGATTTTACTCATAGTCTCCATACTTTCCACAATAGTGCTGTTTATTCTTTATGCTTAAATGCATTTCCCATCTACTGACACCAGCTCTTTCTTTAGCTGCAAATGTGTCATTTTTGAATACTATATGCCAATGGTTTCCTATTGAAAAGTCAGTTTGTATTGAGCTTACATCAAGAGTTTACACTAAACATTGCATCAACTAATGGCTTTTATTTTTTATCTAAAAGTACTTCTATCTACCCATTCAAGTCTGCATATTTTTCATATTTCCTAATAACAGAATTTGGACAACATACTAAATTTAACAATAAAATCACCTTTAGTTCTCAACACATACACACAAATAGCTCCAATAATATACATTACTATAACTACAGCATATGTTGATATATCTTCAATATTATTAGAACAGGTCTAGTTAGTAACTCAACAGAAACTTTCACATGACCAATGTCTCCTAGCAACGGGCCATGTTAGGGGAGATCAATTAAAAATTTTGAAAAAGTTACTTCTCTTGCCTTCTGTTGGATCACTGAAAAGTCTGAATTTTCAAAAAAACAAGTATAAATGCAGCCTGGTACAACTTAAGGACCAATTTAGCAAAAACTTACATTATAAATTGAAACCCCACTATAAACCTATTGGGGGTTAAGAAAAACATTTTTATTGACATTATAAGGAGTAAGAATTTAAATACATATATTTATAGAGAGATATAGATATATACACACATATGTGTGTATATATATGTATATCTTTTATTTATATCAATCTATGTATGTAATATTTTTACTTCATAAACATAACAAACATTTTGGCCACTTAATACAAAATAGGGCCTCCAAAAGGAATTTCAGAAGGCAATGCAAAGCTGTTTTTGCACGTACAACCCCTTCACATACTACACCAGTGAACCTAGGAAATGCGTTTGCAGATAAAAGACAGATTCTTGTTTCATTAAAATGAGTAATTTCTTGGAAGCCCAAAGTCTATAGCTAACCACTCGTAATTGTAATTTCAATATTTCTTTCACTTCCTCCTTTTAATCTAGCCACTCTCACTTCTTTCTCTTCCTCTCCTCCATTCTCACCCACACTCAACAACTAATGCTGTAGGTGACTGAGCTCAGCCTCTTGTGTCCGACTTCTTCGCTGCCAAACCTGTACTAACTGAAGGATAAAAGTTTGAAAGCTCCTCTGAATACGCTTCTCTGATTGGTCAAGCATAATTTGATTTTCCTCTTATTTCTTTCAACTTATATTCAGGGCCGTCAAAACCAGCCAAATTACTTTTCAGGACCAATCCAGTCTATACTCCTATCTCCCCACCAAGGCCTTAATACTATGTTTCTCCCTCTCGGTTTTACTGTGAGGCATACAAACACACATAACTGTTCTTTATTTTGTTGCAATACACCAGAGGAAACTTAGGAAATCAACTGGCCAAAATGTGTTCAAAACAAAAAAGATGAAGATGTATTGTTCAAATAATTCATTGAAATTTTCTTTAATCTTCCGCCTGTACTAGATGTATCACAGGGAATGAAGATGATGGTCTTGTTATTTTGTCTGTCTCTTCAATAAATCACTTAAGTCCCAGAAACAGCCTGCTCAACCAACCAGCCAAGTGGACTATGGATTCTTCTCTCTCGACTCATTGTGTCTGTATATTTGTTTGTGTATTTCTCTGTGTGTCTCTGGTTGCTCATGATCACATTTTGATTCTATAAACTTGAAATTTGCATGAGTACACCACTATGGACCATCTAAAAATGTTTGATTTTTCAAGGTGCTTATTAGAATCTTTATGGTCATTTTGGTCTAACAATGCACAAATCTTGTGCTGGTATTTTTTTTTAGATGATTTTAGATAAAAGATCACTTCTTTTAGATGAAGTTAGGTAGTTTCTTAGATAATTAGTTCTGGTACACACACTAGCAATAATGGCCCATTCATATGAAGTACAGATATTCTCCTTTATTTTTACTTGAGCAATTTATCATAATCCATTCCCAGCTTGCTAGACCTATCAAAGCTTCACCAGAGCCCACTAATCATACATTTTGGGAATATATTCCCTACTCTGTCCATTGCCAGTCTCTCTCAATACTTGATGAAAGTCTGGACTTTCCCACTTTAGAATCAGTTGTCCATCTCCAATATTAATTGACAACCAAGGCTGAAGGGCCCTCTATTAACCCATACTTGAGGAGGGAAAAGATGTTTTTCCTGAGAGCAATTGTGCAAAATTGACACCAACTGTCCCAGCTGATTATATTTTCCATGCTGTTAACTGTTAGGCCAACTACACCACCAAACCATTGTATGTTGACAATAATTCATCTCAGAACTTTAGCCAACAATCTTATTTTACCAACTTTTACCAAGGGCTTTCTTCAGGTGTTAAATGTAATATTCATAGGGAGAGAGAATCTCTCTCATTGGTCTTTTTCTCTGGTGATGCACAGAAAAAGAATGGTATGCCTACATCAAAGATGGGAAGAAGAGTTCAGATTTGGTATGGTAATAACTCTTTGCAGATATAAACAATTTTAGTTTAGTTTCCAAAATTTTCTACTAGCCTTGTCTCTTCCCTTCCTACATCTTCTAAATCAGAATCATATTTCTCTGGGCAGAATTTTGGTTAATGAGCGCAACCAACCTGGATCCCTGAATTGAGTTTTACATCTCCGTCATCATAAGCATCATGTTATAAATGAGGGCCCAGAACAACATACACGCAGAGCTGCTGCATTTAAAAGATGTTATTGCAGTAGCAGTAAATTCAAGTGTTCAACACGTAAGATATCGAAGGGGAAGCTGAACGTATCTGACACCAGCTGCTGGCAAGAATTTAAAGTGAAAGAATGTTGAGTGCCTATCTGAAACCAATTAATTGCTTCCCGTGTTTCACTCCCCCATGGTCATCTGGTTAAAATAACAGATAAACAAGTTGTGGCTGTTGGTGGATCCTTGAATTATGCCCTGAGAACCAGACATGGATTAATTGAACCAAAGATATGACAGGCCTGGTTAGTCACTCAATAGAAACATTTACAAGAACAACATCTTTTGGCAGCATCCCATGTTGGGGATGATCAATTAAAAAATTGGGAAATGGGGTGATCAATAAGTAAGTTACTTTTTTGCCTTTTGCTGGGCAGTGATCACTAAAAAAGTCTAAATTTTCATAGAACAAGCATGAATGCTACTGGACACAAACCAAGGTAGCAATTTACCATAAACATTGCAAATTGAACCATCCCTTCTCCCACCCACAACTAAAAATCCATTTAGTGTGTAAAAAAAAAACAAGAAAATTTCAGCCCTTTAGCTGGTGCGGTCTGTGCATATGATACATATATACATACGTAGCCAGCTACCCAGACAGGCAGTCAGCTGGACCAATTTGAAAATTGAAGAAACCTGTTTTGACAGTTTCGTTTAACCGTTTCTAAATTGCAATTCCCAGAGAAAACTAAGAAAAGACTGAGTGTGGATCAGTTTACATCTATGTATATCCATATGTGAATATTTATGTCTGGATGTTGATATGCATGTATAAATGATTGTATGATGTGTTGGGAATCATACATGTTCATGTATGTGTGTATATATCTATTTTCATTTGTCTGCATATATCCATGTTTGTGTGCATAAGAGAGACAGTCTGTATATACATATGTGTGTGTGTGTGCGTGTATGTGTTTATGACTATTATCTTCTAAAGACCTTCCTGTTAGACAACTGGCTCATGGCTAGCAAAGCAGAGAGACACCACAGAAAAGGACCCTCCTCTATCATGGAATTATCACCAATCGTTCATGAAATCTCCCGATCTGAATCAAATCATAAGGTTATACCAGAGGAAAAGAAGCAGTTATGAAACTACAGCTCTGTGCAAGATCAAAGTGCAGTATCTGCTCATAGTACACACATTGCACTGCTGCATTACGGTAACCAACGATGGCCTACTGAAGCTCGATATTACTGAGCACAAGAGGCCAAGGATTCATCCTGTGGCCTCGAAAATTAATCTGCCCAGTCAGGGGATTAACAGGCCTCAAAGCAGCGCCTTCCTATTGCACAAAGAGGCAAGGGTCAAGCTTGCCCTGACACCTTAGCAACACCACTTGTAGGGACTTTCCATACGGAACCCCACATTAAAACGACCTCACATCTTGCTCTCATGGGGAGAGGAGGAAATATATATAAAAGCATTGATCCCTTGCATACCTGTTTAGGATCAAAGTGTAGTATCTGTGCACTCATTTAAAAGTGTTACACAGAATAGAATATATATAAATGAATACACATTGCATTTTATATATGTAGATCATTATTTTGTAGCAGGGTATTATTACAGAAATGCAGTGTAAATTGTATTACTATAGAAATGCATTGCAAATTAATTTATCGTAGACATGTTTTGAAAATCAAGAAGAAATTAATTTTCAGTGGTCAAGAAACAATGCAAGCATTATTGTCAGAATAGGGCTGTTGTATGTAAGATCCTGGATTAACCAATCCATGGCCAACACAATAGTGGGACTCTGCAAAAGAGATACAGAAAAAGACCCTTATCTCCCGTGGCAGACAGTGTACAAAGGAGGCAGCCAACAGAAACATGTGCTAAAACAAGGTGTACCAAGCAAACTCCTGTGCCAAAACCACATGCAGTGCTTAAGCATACAAAGGAAGGCAGTACTGTAAAGTTTGAGCTCCCTCCAGTAGCCAGATCATCTCCTGCAAACACTGCAGAAAGGTCTGCCTCTATCGCATTGGCCTCACTGGCCACCTGATATTCTACAACAGTTATGGAAAACCATCCCAAATCTTCATTCATGAAGCCAAGTCATAACTCAAGTGATAAAAGAAAAAAGTGTGAGATTCCTTACCTGATGTAATCTTCCAAAATAAATAAGTCTACGCAGTTTCAATCAGCCATATACAAATCTGATTTGAAGTCTCAGAAATTTTTCAACTTCAGGATTGGTTTCACAAATTGGTTGCTTGAAAAAAAGTAGAACAAGTCTGGATATTTTTTCAACAGAAACTATCATGTAACCAACATCTTTTGGCTGCATGCCATGTTAGGGTGATCAATTAAAAAATTGGAAGTAGAGGTTATCAATAAGTTACTTCACTTGCCTTTTGTTAGGACCAATTTTGCATACAATTACATTGTAAATTATAGGCCCCCCTGAAAACTTATTTGGAGGGAGTGTAAAAAAACATTGTTTTTTCTTGATATAATAAGGAGTAAATGCTTGAATTTTCAGTCCTATAGCTCAATTGATGTGGTACATACATATACAGCCAGACAGAGATACAGACAACCTGATCAACTTGAAAACTAAAGAAACCTATGCTGACACTTTTGGTTGATAGTTTCTAACAAGAAATCTAGAATGGCGCTTAGGAAGTAAGACATAATCGTGTGAACTGGCCTCACTTGGTCATCTGTTATAAGTTGGTAAAGATGTATTTTGCCACCTACTGTAATGAGGGAATATGATATTGAGGAGACTTAGTGAGCCATTAGATTTAGTGAGCCAGTTGTGGGTTGTTATTGGTTGATGGACTTTGGCCAAAATGTCTCGTATCTTGTATAATCTAACAGGCTGGAGTCAAAACACTCTAATGATGTGAGAAACCAGACCAGAAGAACACTTTCATACAATTGTTGGAAATGAACCAAGTTATACTGACATCTAGAGGCCTTGAGCCTAAAATGAAGTAGCAAATTGAAAGTGATGAGTATCATGGTTAAAGTATGCAAAGAAAAGACTATTCAAGCAAAATCATGACAAAAAAAATTAGCAAAACATAGACAAGTTGCAAAACAGTGCACCAAAAAACAAAGGTCGAAAGTTCAAATACCAATTTGCAAAAAAAAAGCGAACAACTTGAATATAAAAAAAAACGAATTCGAAAAGTTATTTTCTTACATCTGTATTGAAGTAAAGAATTTTAATTCTTATATCATCTTATGCATTGCATACCAAGAATCTTTGAATCCATTTTGATGGTTTTATCTATCAGCATTCCAGAGAAGCTATTCTGATTGAATTTTGTTGAAACTGATTTTGCCATTTCTGTCAAGGAACAGATAATATTACAGTTACCACATATATATATATATATATATATATGGGAGGGGTGTTAGTGTGTTGGGGGGGGGGGGGGTATGTCATTTTTTTCCTCAGTCATTTATCACCAGAGAAAAATGGAGAGGATAAATTATCTTCAAGAGATCAATACATCATTGGAAACAATAGAAAACCATTTTCCAACAGAACTGTTCAACATAAAAATGTCTTCTTCATCCATTATTTTCTTGTAGAAACCATAAACCAAAACTGTCTACATAGACTTCTTCAGTTTCCAAGTTGGTCTGGCTAAATAGCTAAGTATGTATGTATGTATCGGTGTATGGGCCCCATCAATAGATTTAAGAGCTGAATGTTCAAACATTTACTCCTTATTATGTCAAGAGAAGACATTTTTCTGTGCTTTTTTGAGATTCTCCCCCAAAATGGATTTTTAGAGGGGCATTCAATTTCCAATGTAAGTTCATGTTAAATTGATCCCTTTTTTGTGTCTGGCAATATTCACAATGTTTTTTGAAAATTCAGACTTTCTTAGTGAGCAGTATCTGACATAAGGCGAGCAAAGTTAATTATTCACTGATACTCCTTTTTTTCCAATTTTTTAATTGATCTCTCCCAACACTTGTTTTCTGACAAATTTGGACATTTTAGTGATACAACAAATAGCAAGAGAAGTAACTTATTCATTGATCACTCTTTTTTACAATTTTTTTCATTGATCACTCCCAACATGGTATGCTGCCTAAAGAGGTAGGTCACATGACGGTTTCCTATTGACTTACCAAACCTGTTTATTACTGTTTTTTGGTATCTTCTAAATTCAAGAGAAAAAGTTTTATATGTTGTTTCATCAATGAAAATATATGGTTTAAGAAATGAATATTCAATATTGTTTTGTTGACTAAAATGAAAAAAAACTAAGAAGGGGGCCAACTGTTGGCTCTATAGCCAGCTCTTGGCACCCGGATATTGGGGATGTAATACAATAAATGGAAAGGAACTATATGATCAGTATCAATATAAACCCAAAGTAAATATCAATCAGTAAATATGTGTGTAGCATCTGATTGTGTACATAGACAAGTGTGTCAGAGTGTATAATTGATATGTGTGTATATGTGTGTATATGAATATGTGAGTGTGTGTGTGTGTATCCAGACATGTATGTGTCTGTATGTATCTCAGTATGTATATGAACATGTGGATGAGTGGGCGTGTATAAGGAGAGGAAGGTTTGTCAGTGTGTATATGGACATGATGGTAGTGTGTGTGTATATGGACGTGTGAGTGTGTATATGGACATGTGTGCATCTGAGTATGTTTATAAACAGTAAAAATTTTAGATCAAAATTCAGCTAATAAATTTTTCAGGCTACAGACTTATTGGTCCACTCGCATATATGTATTCTTCAATGAATATATTATGTTTTCTTTTAAGTACACTCGTTCATGGTAGTTTGTTCTTTGGAAATGTGCCACAAAAATTATTACTCTTATCAAGTACCATGTTAGGCATCATATATAATTGTGTATTAAGAGTATAGCTACGAGTGAATGTATAAATGAATCCTTTATGAATAATTATATGTATATATCATTTGTATGTATGGTCACATCCCTCCATAAAAGCATATATAATATATATAAAGCTTGATTTATGCATGTATATTCAAAAGGAGAAAGAATAAAAGATTTAATGGCTATCGTTTGACAATACTGAAAAAGGCAAACTTTTGATTTTGGAATTATTGATATGCATAAGACAATTTAAAAACCAACCAGAAAAAAACCGACATTATTTCTGTCTGAATATTTTAGATCAGAGATTATCATTATGTATAATTGTTTTCAGACTGTTGTCTTCTTCTTGATTCTTCTTTTGAATACAATGTTTTGGCTATTGCACCCTACAGCCTTCTTCAAGTGGTTGTCATAAAGATATTGTTTTCTCAAAAAAGTGTTTTTCTTGGTCTCTATGGTCATTTTGGACCAACGATGCCCAAATATTCTACTGATATTTATTCTAGATAATTTCAGATAGAAAAATCTATTTCTTTAGATGATTTTAGATAATATTTTTGATAATCAGTCCTGGTACACATGTTGGGGTCAAAGACACAACAATTGAAATTGAAAATGCAGAGCTGGAGAAAGTAGACCACTACATCTACCTAAGACAGCATGTCTCCATGAAGTCATCAAAAGGAGAAGAAATCAAGCAAAGAATCACACTATGTTGGCAAGCTTTTAGTTTGAGTAAAATCAACTTTCAAGAACAAGAAAATCCCACTGGTCCTAAAATGAAGGGTATACAACCAATGTATCCTACCAATAGTCACATATAGAGCTGAAATATGGAACCTAACCAAAAGATTGACCCTTAAACTGAGAACCATGCAACGTGCTCATGAGAGAATCATGCTCAACCTTTCATGGAGAGATCACAAGACAGCTCCATATATCAGAGAAAAGACAGGAGTCCAAGACATCAAGACATCATAGAAACTGTTAGAAAAATCAAATGACAATGAGCTGAACATGTTGCAGGAATGTCAGACAGCCGCTGGACATCATGTCTCATAATGTGGATCCCCAGAGATCAGGAGCAAGGCTTTGGATGACAGAAAGTAAGATGGCATGATGAGTTAGCTAAATTCAAAAAGTGCTGGCTCTGCAATGCCCATGTTAAAGAGGCCTGGTGAATCTTGTGGAAGGTCTATGTCCAACAACGGACACTAACAGACTGATGATGATGATACATATGTGGGCTATGGTGATTCATTTGTATGGGGTATGGATATAAAAGAGCATATTTGAATAGGCAATGGTATCTTTAGCACTAGTTATCAACATCAACTGCAGAATCAAGCAGTAACCTGCTACCAATGTTGATTCCAATTGTAACCATCTATCAAAAAAAAAAAATTTTTAACTTTGATATTGCTTTCCAAAGATCTCAACAAGAGAGTACCATTTCTTTTGTGAGTGTCTTTCTGACCAAAAATTCCTGACTGCAAAATCAAAAGAATAATGGTTGTTTTGGCACAAAGGCAGAATTATTGTTTATTCCCTCTGTAATCTTTCAGTCAATGCTGGTTACTGAGAAAAGAGGTAAATCAATAACTCTGCCACTAACCAGCACCTGTGCATGCTTCACTTTATTATTACATGTCAGCCCACAATACACTATATTTACAACTGCTATAGTTGCTTTTGCAACCTGGTTGCTCATGACTCTTATCACCATTTTGCTCATAATTTTAGCTGTTCATCTATTTCATTTTAGGGAGAAATATTTGGTTACAAAACACATAGGTTGTCACAACCATTATAAGGAGACATTGAGTGCAAGAGGAAATTTTGAATAAAAAATGCATAAAATATGAGAATTTACATCTTTTTATATGCACTTATCACAGTAGTGAGATGTATAAGTGTATGGTTATATATATGTATAATCTAGAAAGCTTTACAGTTTTAAACACTGCACAATTAAAAACTTTGACAAAAGATTTTTTTGTATCACTTCAGTCACCTATTTCCCAATATCTGTCAATGCAATTTATGTAATTTTCTTCAGTGCTTTTTCCCTGTTTCACATATACTTTGTTATTATGGTACAATTTATAAATTGTCTCTTGTTGGTATCACCAGTTGTTTACCATGTAACTGTTTTGGGATTTCAAAAAAGAAAACTCCTATATTAACTCAGCCCTCCAGCAGTGTTGATCAAACACCACCTCCCTTTCTTATTATATTGTTTATGTCATACATCCAATTTGTCATTTCATATAAGGTTTTATGTAACATATCATTATATACTACATATTTATTTTTTGAAACATACAGACTAAATATTAAAGTCAAGAAGAAAGGCTCTTTCCTCCCCTACTTGATCTGGAGATCGCTTTATTTGCTCTCATATAAATAGGAATAATAGAGAGTTGGATATTTCATATGAGGATTTTTTACTGAAGTCCAAATGTGTATAGATGATGATCTTCTTGGATCTTTCAATTATGGATCAGACGAAAAAGAAAATGATTGAAAGATGAAATGATGTTACAATCTGAATTGATGTATAAGATGACAATATTACATCAATTGTACAAATATGTATTTGATATAATTGACACAAAGTTATATAAATCAACAAGAAGTCTTTCTGCGTAATTAATATTTTTAAAGATGATATCATTAAAGATGAGTTCATTTGCAGTCTGAGATTAAAACCAGCACAACAGATTTGATATTCAGGTGGATGAACACTCAATAGAAGTGACACAAACAGCAAGTCATGTCTGTTGTTGAACTTACTGATCCCTCATTGTTAAATATGTTTTGGGGGTAACCTACGTATGTAAGCCTAGTTTCAAATATTAAATGATGTGTAGTATATATATATATATATATATATATATATATATATATATATATATGTGTGTGTGTGTCTGCATGTTTGTACTCAAGAACTACACATCCCAGAGTAAAACTAGAGGTATATTTTGGAATCAATCTCAATTTACCAATAGCACTCATCTTTATGTTGAATGTCACCGGAAAAAAAAATCTATTTTGATTTACCATACTGCAAATTATTTACACCACATTAGTTTACTGGCAAGATCCTGATTTTAACATTGGATTCATCACAATAAAAACATGTGCTAAATATATTTTTTAATTTTTCACCTGTTTGAATTTTCCTGCCTATTGATTTTCCAAGTCAATTTTTTTGCAACACAAATTTTTGGTTCTATCCAAAATTCAAAAAAGTGAGTCAGTTTGTCCAGCCATCTTTCAGGCTTGCTATCCTAATGAGCAGTTGACAGGCCCTCAAGAGGGAATGCTGTGCGACACTGCAAGTCATTAATAGCAATGATTATCAACAAGGCTCAAGGTCAGACATTCAAGGCAATCGGTGTCAACCTCTGTCTTGTGATTCTCTCATGGCCAGCTGTATGTGGCTGCCTCTCAGATCAGCAACACAGTGAAGCTCAGCATCCTGGAATCCAACAGTCAGATACACTACACGGTCTACCCCAAAGCTATAGAGTACTCATGACAAATGCTGACAAAGAATATAAAATGTATTTAAATCAAATCTGATACTTAAAGGTAACATTCCAAATTAAATGTGATGTTCAAGTATCAAGTACCGTGTTTTGCCCATTTTCTTTTCAAATTTTTTTCCTATGCAATGTCAGGTACGCCAGCTCAATAATACTACTTTATTTGAGAATGATTAATTCCAATGGTAAAAGTAGTGTAGTTGAGGTTTTGAAACTCAATGTTTATTAAATAAAGAGTGCTCAGTGTATTAGAAAATCAATACGGAGGAACATTTAATAATTACCAAAGATTAGAGAAAGATACTCTACACATGTTGCATGGCTGATCCATTTTTCAAGACATATATATATATATATATATATATATATATATATCGATTGATATTAATCTCTGTCATGTCTTACTGACAAACTTCCCTATCTCATCTCTCCATCTCCATCTCATATCTAGCCTTATCATACTGTGTTTACTGTCTCATGCGAACCAATTAGTTAGCCTTCTGCTCCACTCCTTTCTTCTCTATCTGCTCTGCCCATCTCCATTTTTATTGCTTGATCACTCCTGTTTCAAGGGGTCAATGCTTTCTCTGAACTAAATTTTAAACAACTATGTTTATTGCTGAAAGCTGCAGATTAGGTAAAACCTATTGGATGCCTTGATGAATAAAAGGAATATATTATAAATACATGCAGTAACTTGAAACTAAAAATATTGAAATACATTTTGAAATCTTTCATTAACCGATCTGTTTTTTTTATATATTTCTCAGCACAAACTTGTTCAAGGATTGGCTAATTTGTCTAAATGTTCCTTGAAGAATTTTTGTAATAATGGGATGTAATTCTATTTCAGTTCATTAGTGAACAATTATGTGCTTAATCTAATTACAGGTAAAGGGTACCTATGTTCTAGACAGTAATATTGATTCATAAAAAAATTGCAATCAATAAAAGGTCATCTAGGGACATTTTAGATGGTCATTACCAACCAATTAATAGGAAGATGACATTAGCAAGGGAGATAATTTTATTTTTTAATGTCAATACTGTATTGATGTCAGTATGACCCTACTTTATTGCCCCCAAAATAACTGAAAATTAAGCTTAACCTTAATTGTTGAGCCCCACATGGGCCAGGAGTTGGGGAGAAGTTAAAAAACTTGATATTAAATGAGAGAAATTCATGGGAATGCGTTTTTCTTGATATTCTCTGCTGAAAAAAGGGGTCTCATATGCCATCAAATATGGTATGTTGAAAAAACTAATAAATATCATAGGATCCTTATTTGTGGTCTGATATCACAGCCATAATTTGTTAATTGAGTCATTCATGTTCATCATGAAGCATGTTATATGGTCTATAAAATGATGAATACAATCAACTTCTATCATGTCTACAATATAGTTATCTAATATCAAGATGATATTAGAAACCATCAACCATAACTGTCAACATTGGTTTCTTCAGTTTTCAAGATTGTCTGGCTGGCATGGATGCAACTGGACAATAACTGATCAATACATATATACATATTTAGCCAGCCAAACCAACTTAACAACTGAAGAAACTTATATTGACAGTTTTGATTGATTGTTTCTAATATAGTGAAAAGGGAGCATAGGAAAAAATTGAGAGTCACTATTTGAAGTAATCGATGGAATGTAATCGCTGGGCCATGGAAAAGGTGTATCTTTAATTCCAATGCCTTCATTCCTAATAGGGATTATCAGGCCAGTAAACACATCAGCTATAACAAGTTCAAAACACATTTGCAATCTCAAGTTCACTATTTTCTATGACAAGCTAGTTATTAGTGTCTGTATCCTCTCAACAGCCTCACCTTTTTTTTTCAAACACAAGGTCTTTATTAGATATGTGGGTTTTCTTTTCCAATCAGTAATCAATATGTAAAGAGAGTTGGCCAAGTTTTAAACATAGAAATGGTAATCCAGATTTTAGGGAAGCTTTCAATACTGTTTATTGCCGGGACTCGGCATATTTTTTAATACCCAACATCTTATATTTCTATTGCAGCAATGTCAATTACAGAAAGGCTCTTTTTCAAACCTCCATTGAGTGTTTTTGTGTTGTTCTGAACAATAAGGTTCAACTTTGGCTGGATTTTCTTTAAATTTGGCTTATCATCCAATTTTTTCAATGTTTTTTCTTCATTTGATGAAGTATTAATTTTTGTACTAATATTTACCTTCATTTCAATTTTTGTTGCTTTTTATTGCCACTAAACTCAGGTGGGTTTACTCACTGCCAAAGGGAAAGTTTAGTTTTAGAAAAATTGAGATGAAGATAAATATTCACATAAAAATTAATAATAATGATTTCCTTATTATAATCAATTCAACGTCAAATTAAGAAAATTTAAACCAATTCCAAATTCTTTGATTGGTCTTTTTGGTATGGTTTCTAAAAACCAATTTTGATTGGATTTTCTTTAAATTTACCTTATTTCAACAGATTTCCTCTACTTTTAAGGAGAATACCATCTACTTGTGTCTTGGAGAGACATTTTTTCTTTCTTTTCTCTTTTCTTTTCTTTTCTCATGTCTTTTCTTGTCTTTTTTTATTTTACAATTTCAAAGTAAAGCTTAAAAAAAAAATCAAATCAAAAAAAGAAATTTAAAAATTCAGGGGAAGCTCCTTATTGTGATCACTGTGGAACTGGGTCTTTTGAATTATAACTGGCTGATAATATTAAGCAAAGGACATAATAATTGGAACATTTTACATTAATTGTTATAAATTCATTATGTTATTAAATTCATTGTTATAAACACTATTACTTTAAAAGAAATTAAAATGAAATTTATTTTTGATTTTTTTATTCTTAATTCATTTTAAATAAAGTGTTTAGTACTGATTGATTTTGATAGCAATAACCATTTGATAACATTATCCATCGTCGTAATGGACAGCTTCCCTTGTATATCTTATTCACAAAACAATTCTAACCTTGGAAATCATTTAGAAATCATATTGGTTTTAAGTTGAAAGGATATTGGTGAATATTACACACTTTGTAAACGTACCGTAATTCAGTTTATGAGCACTAATATAACATTCCTAAGTTACATATTTTTTTGTCTAGCTTTGCACAGATTCAATTACGCACAGAGTCTGTTTGTATGATTATTATCATCTTGGGACCATTTTGTGTTGTTCTTTGTGGCCTGGATTTTTATCTGCACAGTCACTGCTGAATGATGCATTAATAAAATATGGACTTAAGTAATCTCTGTTGAATTAGCTGCATATTAAATGAGAACTGATTTTCCATAAAGTTACCAGAACCAGTGGATTTTGTTTGCTTCAATGAGAGCTTAATGTAGGAAAGGATAGCACTTACTGTGTATACAAAGACAAACAATTGTAATTTTTGTAGATTGAATACGATGGGATGGTGGTATATTTGTTTCTCTCTTATTTAATTTGAAATGATTATACTTCATGCATATTTATACATTGTCATTATGATAATGATGTATAATTATATAGTTTTTCATGTAAACTGTCCATACAATACATATTCAAAATTATATGACATCCCATTGTAGGTACAAATACTTTTGCCTTTTGAATTATTATGAAAGTTTTTTCATGATATTCAAGCTGATTTAATCTTAAGGTGAACTCAGATTTATGTACTTCCTCTTTTAATTACTAAAATCTACAAAACAGTAAGTGAATGTTGAAATTCAAAGTATTTAAGTTGACAGAAGAAAATGTAGAACAAGCCTTTCTCAATCAGGTTTCTGCGGAACACTAGGGTGCTGTGAGGGGTTCTTAAGGGGTTCCACAAAAATTGTATATATGCATGAAAAAGTATCTAACGTACTAAAGTTTGACTTTGAATTGGGTATTTGTGCTGCAAAAAATAAGCACAAGTTTCATAATAAATATGTTCAATTCTTATTCATGTGTAAATTAGTGTTTGAAATTGTATTGTCTCAACTCATATTTTTGTTCATACTGCGAATAAATTTCCAAATTTGTTTTTCATTCATCAATACTGTTACAAAACTGTTTTCTTTGTATTAGACCAGTTATTTGTTGATTTTTTTCAATCAAATAAAAATTGAAAAAAACAAGTCTTACATTGTGAAAGTCAATCACCAAGCCAGTCCAGCATTTCAATCATGCACTTATGTTGAATTGCGATGCAAATATGCACTTTCTTTTTTAATTGACAAAGAATTATTGAAAAATGAATAAGAAAATAATCAGACATTATAACTATAACATTCTCTGCCGCAAGGTGAGTTTTTATTTATCATCACTATTCTGATTCATAAAACTTGAAACTCATCAATATCATCTTCTCAAAAATAGCAGGTGATTCAGTGATGGACTTGGTACAATAAAAACTTCCATGTCTTATTTTTCATAAGTTATCATTTTTTCCATTTGATGATTACATAGTAGTTCCTGGCACACAATTACATCCTTTTTGACTTTATATATGTTTATTTCATTTTTGGCTCTATTTCTGACAAAAGATATTGTCATTTTACTTAAAGGTCAAATGAATAAGAAAAAGTAAAAGTTTGGGCTTTCTCATAAACCTGTCTTCTTTTCTTTTTCCAGGTACATATCAGGGACAATGGCTAAGAGGCACCCGACATGGCTACGGTGTGAGGCAGAGTGTACCCTATGGTCTAGCCTCACACTACCGTCCCAAGGCCTTACGAGCTTCCTTAACGTCTTTGAGAAGCGAAAATGAGGATGAGCAAGTTGTGAAGAATCGGGATCGCAAACTCGATGAAAGCCGTGGCGGATTCGTTCTGAAAGCTCGAAGTGATGAGACACCCACTCAGCCCCGACGTTCCATTTTTGACAAACAAGGGAAGTACAGCTTACGCAAGACACTCATGTCTGGCCTGAAGCTGAAAAAACAGAAAAGCACAGGAGACATAAACGATTCGCCGAAACGTCAAAGTGGATCCGTTCGCAGCACCATCAGCAACATTAGCCATGTAAGCGCCGATTCCACTCAGTCCGGAATGACCAACGCGTCAGTGTACACAGATAGCAATTTAAGTTTTGTAAGTCAGGATGATATAACTGATATCAATGTAACAGAAAGTTATATGGGAGAGTGGAAAAATGATAAAAGGTCTGGTTTTGGCATAAGTGAACGATCAGACGGCCTCAAGTACGAAGGAGAGTGGTACAATAACAAAAAATACGGATACGGTGTGACCACATTTAAAGACGGCACAAGGGAAGAAGGGAAATATAAAAATAATATTTTGATATCTTCTGGAAAGAAAAATAAACTTTTTTTGATACGGACCTCTAAACTTCGTGAGCGAGTGGATAATGCTGTCGTTTCTGCACAAAGAGCTGCCCAGATAGCATTACAAAAGGCTGATATAGCAATTACAAGGTAAGGAAAAAAAATGATGACCAGCACTTTTTTTCATCAACACTCATACATCAATTTTAATACAGTTAAATTTTTTAACCAATATTCTCCAATCATTTTTCATTTCATTTTATTCAAATTATTTTACCTACACTCACACAAATTTTTTTACTGACCCTGAACACAACTTTTTTTCAAATTTGATTTTGTTACCTACACTCAACACCATTCATCAAATTGAATTTGACTTTTTTAACCTTTAATTTTTTACTGACACTCATCCATCATTTTTTTTATTCAATTTGGTTTTTACCTACACATGCATCAGTTTTTAATATTCAATTCCTTTACCTAGTCTCAGAAATCCTTTTTTGCATAATCTAATTTCTTCCCTACACTTATACATACTTTTTTAAAAATTTAGCATAATCTTTTTAACCTTTTAATATTTTACTCACCTTCTAACATCATTTGAGAAGCTAGTTTGAGTGAGGTGACTTGATGTCAAAAATGTATCTCTAAAAGGAAACATTTTACTCTCTTCTTTCAAAAGATCAGTGTGTGATGCAATGTGATATCAGCCAATAACTGACCATTTAGCATGATTAAATAGAATTTTTAGAGTCAGAATCACTAGCAACAGTTTGGCAGATGAAAAGAAAATTCAGCTAATGCACTTAATTGGCATTGCTACAAAATAAAAACAATGAACAAAACATTGCCATCACAACCAACTTCTTAACCATATTTCATCTTTTTTTGTGCAACAATTTACCAACATGAAAAGCATCACTTCTAAACTATCCCATTTGAGCAATCTAGAAGATAAATGAGGCTAATTAAAGTTCTGCACTAAAGTTGTAGTGACAATAACAAAATCATTATCTTCAATTTAATGTCAAATTAGGAAAATTTAAGCCAATTTAAAGTTCTTTGATTGGTCTTCTTTGGCATTGTTTCCAAAAACCTGCTTCTCTCAAGATATTTATTACAAGCTTCATTTATGATGTACATGCAGATTGCGTAGGTTGATTCTTTAACTCATTCAACCCAGGAACGCACATAGATGCACATTAAATTTTGCAATCATTCTTGATACAGTGCCCATTTTGAATACATTATGAGGTCACATGACCATTATATCTATATCATTTTGCCATAAATGGAATCTACATCTTATAATGTTCAGAATGGTACGTAACTTCCCAGGGTTTCTTAAAATAAATGAGAAAACTTAAGTCCATTGATGATGTCCTTGCTTTTTAGCCCTTGGAAAACCCAAGCCTGAATGACTTAAATAACAATGGAGTGATTGATATACCACTGACTGATGTACCATTGGACACTTTGTTTGCCAACTATTTTGACTATGTATCATGAATTGTAGCGAAGAGCACTTTATATCATAATATTACTTAGCTATAAACAGTTGTCAGCTCAAGAGCCCCCAAAACCTCAAATTAGATGAATTTAAGCCAAGTTAAAGTTCTTTGGTTGATCTTCTTTGGCACTGTTTCCAAAAACATACACATATATATATATATATATATATATATATATATTAAGGGAAACTGAGGCACACTGGATCAGAAAAAATTAATTGTAGGTAGAAGTTAATTTCATAAATATATTAGGGTAAAAAAAGAAAGATCAACTTGGTTGGCTGTGTAAAGGCTCACCATCACAATAAATAATTGAACAACTGTATATCAAAGTTTGAAATCATATAAGAAAATTCCATTCAAGAATAAATACGGTCAGAATTCTATTCATGATATCAATGGCATTTTCCATGGGAAAAAATCTAAAATAAAAAAAAACATCTTCTAAGAGTACCGATGCCAATTTTAAAGTCTGTTGACAAAAGGGTAAAAGGCAGGAGTGTTGGAACAAGCCCTCACACAAACATAACATGCATAAAAAAAGATAAAGCCCTTTGCCATCTTTGATGTCTACGGTTGTTCAAAAAGGTAATATCTATCTAAGTTAGTAGCAGACAAGTGATTTTTGGTCCACTGTACCCCAGCCCTAGGACACAGTGAATCATCCCCTGGGGCACAGTGAATCAGCATAAGATTGAACAATCTAAAGAAGTCCCAAAGTGATAGCAACTACACATTTTATTAAAGTATTGTTGAATTGTAGTCCTGAAAGTGATTATAAAAGTCTCTTGAACATTTATAAGCAAAAATTTATTAGCACACTACAGGAACCATCCAACAAGAAAAGAAAAAAGAATGTTACAAAAGTTACATTAAAATGCTCTTTTAGTTTCCTAGTAAACTACATGAAATTAATTGACAGGATCATCTTTAATCAAAAGAACATTATTATTATCACAGGGAATCAAAATATTTCCTCATGTCAACAGAGAATTCATTTAGGTGTGCCACTCAGGCTGTTTCACCTTTTTGAATGGGCTTTGGTGAGATGCCGACTATCTGCTCAAATAGAATTTCTGCAATGTCCTCTCCCTGAGGAAACACAAAAGAGTAAGACTTTGGCTTTTCCAGACTTAAAAACTTCATGTTAAAAGAATTGTTATTCGCATGTCCCCAAAGTGATCCACAGTGACCTAATTCACTGTTCCCCACACATACCATTGAGAAAGATAACCTTACATCTTTCCAAAGAGCAAGCTCAGTGATTGGAGTTTGGACAATAAATAATTCTAATACTATCTTAATTCATTTCATATAGCCCAATTAGAAAATTTCGAATGGTTGTGGCTCTATAATGAAAGTAAAAGTACCTCTAAATATTGCTTTTGGTTTGAATTTAGGTCCCTTTGCATTTGTAAAGAATCATGATTCACCGTGTCCCAGTTTCCTCAATTTTGGCAGCAATTCTTAGTTGTCTAGTGAAAATTTGACTATCAACCTCAAGCGAATAGTCTATTCTTTACGCGCACATAGGCACATACACACACACACACACACACACACACACACACACACACACACACACACACATACACACACACACACACACTCATATATATATATATTTTGCATTTTGACTTAGCTACAGATAAGTTTCCTGCCAGTTGTGTGGTGGTAATCACTGGAGGCTGATTAACAGTAAGTCTCATCAGGTCTCCACCTATCCTCACCTATCACAACAGTGCTGTGGATTGTACTACATTATTATTAATAGTAGTATCATCACTATCATTATGATGATGTTCAGAGAGTTATTACATATTTTCATGTTCAGAAAGTAATTACATATTTCACTGCAATAATTTATGAGCCAACCAACCTGGATTTAGTTCATTATCTATTCTATCTGGCACTGTGTCATTTATGGTGTATTGTAAAATTTAACCCAATGGAGGATAGAAAGCAAAAAAATGCAGAATTTTTCCAACAAGGAATTGAAAATATGTCTTCCGATTGGGCTGCTGTCATTGATGATGATGGGGATTGCGTTATTGATAAATAGTATTTAATTAAACATCACTGGCATTCGTTTTTATCTCTTTTACATAATTACTTTCCAAACATAAAAATATATAATTACTTTTTGAAACATCCTTAGAGTCTATGAGTCTCAATGGCTTCGTGTTTTGACATATCTAAAGCTTGTTTTATTTTATGTCATATCACAGCTATAATCTTTCTTCAAAGGTTCATCTTCAAAATGAATTTTTTCTCCATGCTACATACTGGTGATAATAATCTTATGCCGAAGCTTTAAGCATTGATTTTATGACTTCCACACCTGTGCACGATTGAGCTATATCCCAAGGACACTCAGTGCTCCTGTGGTTATTATTTCATATTTGCACCTATCAATTGACATTGCTCCCTAAATTGCTTCCCATTCTTTCCGAGTATCTCATTACATCCATATGCATTAGGAGATCAATAACCATTGCTTTCTAATCATCATTGACATGGTGATACCACACCTGAATAGAATAGAAGCAATCTCTTGTGAAAGACCATATATTAAATGATTTACCATGTATTATAGGCCATTAGATTACCGGCTTTGCCAAAAGTGAGAGAGTAATTTCAACTGGTTTGGCAGGCTTTGAGACTACATTCTTTTCCTCTTTTTTCATTCATATAGAATATTTCATGTTTGTTCTTTAGAAATTGTCAACCAAAACATAGGTTTTTTTCAGTTTTTAAGTTGGTCTAGCTGGTTGGATGGCAATGCATGTATCATGTGGAACAAACCACACTAATGAAGCTAGAGGGCTAAAAATTTACATTTACTCCTTATTTTGTCTATAAAAAACATTTTTTGCTTTCCCCCCCCCCTTAAAAAAAGATGGGTAAATTTGCAGTTTCCGCTAAATTGGTCTCTTTGTTAGCGTCTCGCAGCATTCACACTTGTTTTTTGAAAATTCAGTTTTTTTAGTGATCATTGCCCAAAAAAGGTGAGAGAAGTGATTTATTGATTGATCACCCCTTTTTCCAATTCTCTTGATCCCCCCAACACAGCATGCTGCCAAAAGACATTGATCACATGACGGTTCCTATCGAGTGACTGACCAATAACTGTTCATTTTTTCCTTTTTTCAATTGTCACATATATCTTCAGTAAATCTGGGAGAATTGTTTAATGGCTTAAACAATCAAAAAAATTTAGAATCAAAAGACTTGAATCAGACTTCAAGTAATAAAGTTTAATTTGTTGAGCCAAGAAATTGATTAGTACATAATTCATTAATTTATTACCTTAACTCCCAGTAGGCTATCATTATTTGAAGTATTTCTTTGAGATTATGGTTACTAAGTAACAACCATCTCCCCTTCATTACCTTCCAGAATCATATATCATATAACCTATTTCATAGCCTACAGAATTGATCTTTTTTTTCTCACAAAAATTCAACCAGGTTTGATTCTATTTTTTCTGTTTTAGTTTATATGTAGATGTGCATATTTCAGATTTGAAACCATCCCCGAAAAGTTGATATCTCACATAAATACATCAATAAGTCAACAGCCTAATAATAATAATTGAAAAAGCATTTTTGTACTCAACAAAATCTCCATTCTTGTCAATGATCTTGACTCAGTAATGAATATTAATCAGAACATTATACTGACAAAATTTCAGATTTTTGCTAATAACTACCTCAAACTTTGGACATTGATTCACACTCGTATAGACCAAAAAAACTCACCCATGCCTATAAACCTGCTCCAGAAAAGTTAAAAGAACTTGATAATGAGATGTGTACAATTAGATTAAGTCTATAAGACAAGTTTGAAAGTTGAACTGATTAAACTGGATAGCACTCAGAGAGAACATACTTCTACCAATGCCATTGTCATTGAAAACTGAATGAAAATTAGTTCATATATAGCAACGATGCAGGGAAGGTAAGTGAAAGGAAATTCCTGGATCCACTCCAAAAGTTAATCAATACTTCCTCATCTCATATGACTCACCATTCCCCAAAACGTCATTGAAATTCATTGAAAAATTTTGGTTTTGGTGATATTCTGTGAACAAACATGAATGAATAAATTGATAGATTTTTAATGAATGGAAAAAGATAAATACATCACAAGGTAGAGCATTATAAATGTACCAATATTAAATTATCTCCCTTTTTAATAACTTCCTTTCCCGAAAGTTCCATTAAGTCTGGTAAATTTTTACTGCGGATTGATAAAAATATCAGAAACTAATTCCTCTATCCGCCCCCAAATTTAATCAATTTTTCTGCAGCCTATAGCTCACTCTTCCAGAAAAAATTTATTTATACTCATTGAGAACTTTTGGAGATATTGTGTGGACAAAAAGACTGACAGATAGAAAGCTGGATAGACAGACAGACAAACATGAGTGAATATATATACATCTTCCAACTTCATTGGTAAAGGTGAAAAACAAAAACTACACAGGAAATCATCAGGTTTAGAATTCAATATTCATATCCTGACAAACAGGCTAAGTCGGGCGTGCAATTTACCCTTAAACTAGAAAGAATTCACTTAGTAGAGTGCAGAGCTTCACTAAATTCTGACAATTTCCCCAATATGCCAGGATTTTCATAATGTTTATTTTAGTGGCTATTGTTTCTTTTACACACTTCACTCTGTAGAAAGGAATACAGGTTTCCTTTCCGATTCAGAAGGAGAGCATTCCTAAGAACATTTTATACGTTGAAATGACGCAAAAGCAATGAGGCAATTACCATTAATTTATAAACGAAAAATTTTGGTGGCAATGATGGTATGTCAGGCTGAATTGTCTGAGGTTGGGGTGGCAGGAGATATAGGAAACTGGGGTGTTAGAGAGAGAGACGTAACAGCTCACAACAAAACAAAGACTGAAAGCTATTTTTGCCTTCCACCTTTTTCCATGAAAGCAAAAAAAGTGAACTTTCAGAAAGCAGGGTATACCTGTGCTAAAAATTTATTCCAAGAGTAGTTCGGACTGTTGAACTCACTCATTGTGCTGTTTTTATTTTTAGATTAGCCACCATTTCTTTTCTGTTTACTCCCCAGGGTCAGCTTTAAGCCGGTTGAATCAAATGCTCCCTATTGGGCCCTGTGCCTAAGGGGGCCCCGCACTTGAATATTTTCTAGTCTTGTCAAATACACATAACACCACATTGCAGATGAGCAAGATGATTTATAGAAAACAGCAACAATGTTATATTTCTCAAGAATTCTTAAAGATTTAACACTGTTTATTCACACTGTCTGTAATTTGAATTATTTTTATTGTACTTGAATTAAATAACGTTAATCAATTACAGAAGAGCATAAAAATTATACCTGAGAAATTTTCGAGCACATATTTTGTTTGCTTCCCATTCTATTGAAGAGATATAAAGTTTATTTATATTTCTAAGATTCTGTAGACCTTGATTACAGACCCCACAGCTCCAAAGACTGGCCCTGTTGCTACCTACAAATGGAAGTAGATTGGACTAACTGAAATTTTGTGGAAACAAAGAAGCAACAAAGGAATTAAGTTCAATAATTAATAGTTAGAACAACTCTTGGAATGATATCATCATTATATTTTCTTATTCAGACACTTTGTGCCTAAAGATTGTTTTGCATATGCTGATGACGTTGGATTATTGAAAGTATGAGTTCCTTTCTATTTCTCATTTTTTTTTTGTATCTACATAGTAAATAAACCTAACATTGCCCCGATCTTAAGCTATGAATTTGAAGAAAATAATAGCTTCTACTCCTTTCTTATTGTCTTTAGGTGTCTTTTTTTTTCTTTTATAGCCATTTGAAACCATCTTTCACAAGAATCTATGTCACACACTCTCTTGTTTAAGCTTATCATGTTTATTCATATCCCATGTTTGTATACTATATAGTAGTTGGGATCAAACACATGCCTCTGAAGATCCAATGACTCTTCAAAATTATAGACAGTACCAACCACCAATTTACTTTCCAATTTAAGTATTTTAATCATCATTGTTATTAATTTTTGACAAGTGATTTCTTTCATCTTAATTTTAGTTGGTTTTCACAATGACTCATGTCTATGGCCCTGAGTAAACAACATGGATCAAAAATAAAGGATAAGTTCCCGATGAGATTCAAACTTTGCCTCGGGGAAGCCTTGGTATCCATACCAGCTACTCTTACAGCTTGAGCTATGAGTACCCTGTGATTGACAGAAGATCAAATCTAACTTTTAAACCTACCCTTTATTCTTAATGCATTAGTCTTACTGTCTGATTAATTGCCATGAAAAGCAACTGAAATTGAGATGAAAGAAAATATATCCGTAAAAAAATTAATAATGATAACGTTTGACAATCAAGATAATATTACTGTTACTAATATTACCAGCATTAAAACAATAAAAATATGGTGCCAAAAGAGACCAGGGAAAAAATAGGAGTTTTGGAACAAGGCCTTTAGTTCAAATATTCAGAAGGTTACACTTAGAAATAGTAAATTGTTTTATTTTAAATTTGTTCTAAACTGTAAGGTTTCGGTTTTCTAAACAATCATCTGCTATAGTTTTGAATTTTTTTCATGGTTATTCGCAGAATGGCACTGATGCTTTCTTAAGTGTTCCATCAGTACCGATTTAGAAATCAGAGATTTCTTCCTGCCAGCTGTGTGATAGTCAGTAATCTATACCTTCAATGTTCTGGTAACAGAACTTGTCTTTTGGCACCAAATCAACTGATTTAATCCCTGAGCTATTTCTCAGTTCTTCAGAGACAAAGGTACAAAAATCCTAAAAGTAAAAAGATCCCTGGTAGAAAATAGTTCAGAGAGAGAGAGTGGTAATTAATTGTTTATTAGAACCATTAACTGAGATACCTGGAGTTTTTTCATGCTTATAAAATCCAAGCATAATACTGGATTGACCATAACTCACTGCCCACTCAGGTAGAATCTCTCCACAATCATACATACAAAATTTTATTGAAATATATTGAGAAATAACGAAGTTATCTGATTGAGAAAAAGGAAACAATGGCAACAATGACTGACACTCATATCAAATGATAGCCACAGTGGCTTTTTCCGCCGGAGACAAAAAGTATCAATTAGACATAATTACTTGTCTTTAGCATGATGCATAATATATGACACTTAATGACTTTGAATTGACCAAACATAATTTGGCCTTAATGAAACTGAGAAATGAGAATAGATATGAAGTCTTCTTAGTTTGTGGAGAAAGTAAAAAATGAATGATGTAAAAAATATATTTTTTTGCAAACCTCATTCTATTTTTAACTTAAATATCCTCCCTATTAAAAAGAGAACCTTTGGAATCTACCTACTTGAATCTATAAAGCAGTTCTCAGATGTGAATACATCCATCCACACACATACACACAAATGCTTCTCAGACTCAGAAAATCTCAAACACTGGATTATGCCTCATAACGTTTTTTTCTACAGTCTTCAATATTGGCATTAGTACACCATTAGAGCCTTTCTAAAATAATTATTTTTATTTTTGGAAAAAAAGTTCTCTGAACTTTTTTGGTTTTATTCTGGTGGATTTAATAACAACATCTAGATGTTACTAGATGTTTTTTTACTGTATTTTTAGAAGTTTTCCAGTGAAAAACACCAGTGATGTCATAAATAGATTTTATTCTGATTATATTCATTCTCTAATAGAAATTTTTTACAGTACTTTAAACTTTGACGGTTGTTCAAGGATTGTCTATGATGGCAAGTTTGTTTTGTTTTTATCTATCATAAAAGTTCATCATGGGTCAGTCTGTTATTTCCTTGACTAAACAAGGTTCCTCTTTCCTGGAAACTAAGGCTCAGTTGCATCTGCATCATCTGACAAATGAGGCAGTCAAGGCACTCTACCTTATATGATTTTCAGTCAGTATGATGATGTCATTCAAGCTTCCATTAACCAGTTGGAGGTCCCTCTCCCCTGTCCGTCACCAGCTCATCTTTGGCCGTCTTCTCTTTCTTTAGATTATTGGTATCCATTGGACGGCTTTATTTGCAGATCTTGTTATGGAAATCTACACCTTTTTTATTCACTGACACAAGGAAAATATTCAATAAATGATCAAATGCTATTTCTCTCCAGTTAAAATGTTGAAAATAGATTTCTTTCAAATTGTTCTTTTTTAATTTTAACTCAACTTCTTATAGTTGTTTCTCCTACCTCAAGTTGGGAGATGTTAATCACTGCTACCCACCATAGACTGGTTTGATCACTGTTGCTGAGTTTTGGTGATTTTATGTGTGCTGACATTTATATGTATCCAACTATCTGGACTTCACCTGCCCCTAATTGTTCACAGCAAAAACTGGAAATTTTGCATGCACACACCCCTCAATGAGTGGGGAAAACATTTGTTGCTTTTTTTTTTTTTAAATATTGGTTTTTATTTGGGGGTTCAGTTTACAATGAAAGCTTATGCCAAATTGATCCCTTAGTTTGTGTCCAGCAGTATTCATGCTTGTTTTTTGAAAATTTTACTATTCAGTGATCACGGCCCGAAAAAAGGCAAGAAAATTAAATTGATTAATCACCCTTTTTTTTCCAATTCTTTAATTGATCTCCCTATCAACCATACCTTTTTTTTTTTTAATCATTAATTTGTTTCAAACAATACTGGTAGTATTTTCATCAAGGTAACTTAATTTTAGCATCACCCCAGCTTAATTTATGAGGAAAAAAGCAATATATAAGGGTGACTGTGATCCATAATTCCCCTTTGAATATTATTTTTTTTGACTAAGTAAAAAGAGTGACAAATTTGAAATGACCAGATTGAAAGCTTTATAGATTATTAATATTATTAATATTATTAATTATTATAATCATTGAGCTTTCACACCAGTATTGACTGGTAGCTTTCACTGATGATCAAGTGACAGCAATTCTCTTCAATATTCCAGAACTTTCTCAGTATTCTAACTGATTTTAGTAGCACTGTCATCTGGATGGTCGTGGTTCTTCTCCGGATTATCAATTCCTCCAACTTCTTGGCCACGTTTTTTTAGGGCTGTTCCCTGAAATCCAGCCATGATTGATACTACTATTGCCTCCATCTTCCATAATTCTTTTAGTTCTCTGGCAAGGTCAAGATACTTCCTGAGCTTTTTAGTTCCTTTCAGCTTCACTCTGCGGTCTGCTTTACCTGACAGATTCTGTTCTCCTACATCTAGATCTGGTCTTCATGCCTGGATTGGGTGACCTGTATTCATCTGAAAATTCCAAAGGATTTTATGTTTCATTCTGTAAAATGTATTCTGGTCTGTGCATATATTTGTATGGTTAAAATGCAGTTGCTGATACAGTCAGCAGTGGATCACCCTCCCGACTCAATTATGCCTGTTCCACCTCTCGCCTGCTTCTTTTTCTATTTCATAAAAAGAAATGAAGTGTTATGGGGACGGGAAGTATTACACTGAATCATGAAATAAAAGACTAAACACTGAACTCTATTATTTCTGTTTGTTCCATAACCTAAAATTGAAGTCTTATTTCTGATATTCAACAAACATATTATCAGGCTCCATGCTCACTTGTGGCTAAGAACTACTAAAGACAGTCATAGATACAGAGGTCAATATTATTTGCTACCTTCATACATCAGAGATGGAGCTTTATATGATGTTAGTTTTGATTGCCAGGAGACCTTACTTTAGTTAAATGAACCCTTGTCTTTCTAAAATTAGCTTTAGTTTTGATTTTAGGCATCTGAATGCTTCC
>OY735231.1:37372905-37562905 GCA_963457665.1 Thysanoteuthis rhombus | reverse complement strand
CTTATTTGGAATGATTTTGTGTTATCAAACGGTCAAAGTATTACTCGTTCTAGACAACATAAAATATATAATAAGTACACTGTGACTTTCTGTTTCTTTGTTTGTAATCATTGTGTACAGATTATAATAATAAAGACCTAGCAATACCATCAATACAGATGTTTGGGTTATACTATTGAATTGTACCACATTATAATGATAAAACAGACCTATAAAATATATTGCAATATACATAACTAAACTCATTTATCAACCATATACATGTGTGTGGAAGATATAGTTTCATAAAATTATTACAGATTGCTCATAATGGAAAACAGTATACACCATACAAATGTATTTATATAGTCACATTCTGCTTCTTTGCATATATATGCTTTTATAGGTGTTAGTGTACATTTATTTCAGTAACATGATATGATTATGAGCCTTTATCTATCTAGATATTTGTATTTGATATATATATTATATTGCATAATAACTGCAATAAATGTAGTATTATTCTGACTATGGTTTATATATCTTGCACCATTTCTTCAGTGTCACAGTGTTCTGTTAATATTAGTTGCCGTGTATGCTTTGTTGTCATCCATTAGCCATGGTAGACAATAACCACCCACTATCGTTAGCAGAAGTAACTCCTGTTATTGATTTTTGGGTAGGGGCTTTATCAACGCAAACTTTTCCATCATCCTTAGCCTTCTGTATGGTTTTGCTATCAACAAATGTTTGCCGTCAGTCAGTGTTGTCTGTGGCAGTATTTTTTAAACAAGACCAAATCTTTAGTTTGAGAAAAGTAGGGAAAAGTACATACATTTGAAAATTGCTTATTTCTTGGTTGTTTTTAGATTATATATACTGCTGTTGCAGAAAATTTAAGCAAATATGAAAATGGTGCATCAACATGACTGGTAGAAAATTAATTGAGTCAAAAATCAGTGACCATTTGTTTAAATGTATAGTTCAAATTGCACCTTTTATATTTTTTATATCATAGTTATTATTATCTTTATTATAGTTCTTGTATGCTATTGCTTCAATATCCACTTTATATCCGTATGTTATTACATTTACATTTTTGTTCTCTTGCCTATATTATAGGTATGTATTATTACATCAATATTTTTGTCCAAAAATCTTCGTTTTATCTATGCATTATTACTAAAATCTGTCAGCAAAACTGTCTGCATGGGCATCTACAGTTTTTAAGTGAGTCTTGCTATCTGGCTGGCTACGTATATAAGAGTCACACAAACAGGTTGCACTAATGAAACTAGAGGACTGAAAATTTAGATATCTACTCCTTATTATGTATCAAAAAAATCTGCTATTTTACTTTTGAAAATCCACTCCTAGGTTCAATTTGCAATGTAAGTTTATGCTAAATTGGTCCCCTAGTTTGTGTCTGGCATCATCAGCATTTTCTATTCCAACTATTTTAGGATATAGTTATTGACCAGAGAATAAATGAGTTATCATATTGTTCTATATATATTCTGTTCATATTGTTATTAAGGTAAGAGTTCAAGAAAGGTTTACAGCCAGAGTTCACCAAATTTTTTATCCACTATTCTTTTCTTAGTTGTACCTTTACCTAAAGATGTTGATCTCTGAAAATCTTTTAGTAAATACAATGCATCTCTTGCAAAAAATTTATCCTGGCAACTCTTCAACCAGACTTTTGACACCCTCCAACAACTGAACTCAACAAGAAGTAACTCTGAGAACATGACATCATTCCATAATACAAAGAATTCTACAGTAGCTGGTCCCAAGCTGAGGTGAAAGATGGTTGGGTTTAGGGCTAGCAAGCATCAATATCAATTTCTGAAATCTCAGAATACTGCTTGTTCATGTTCACTGCCGATTGGTCAACTCTTAATTCCCAGAAAAGCAAAGGAAGAAAATTTGAGTGTCTCTCATTCATAGTTGATATTTACATAAACACCAGTTGACTCTTTTTATAAATTAGTGCAATTGGGGTAGGGTTATGGTTTATGAAAAGAAAGCTTCTATCGTAAAATTTTTACTGTACCATTTATTTACAATAAGATTTAGTATTTACAGTATACATAGTGTGTGAGATTTATGGAGGAAAATTTTTTTCTTCTATGTATGATCATATGAGTACAGACACATATACTTATTTGTTAATCCAGTATAAAACATCATTTTTTCTTTATAAATCTTATTCATGATATATAGAAAAAGAACAGCAAACACGCTTGAAAAAAAAATCACAAATGAAGAAGTAAGATATCAGCTCGAATGCATATGTGCGTAATTTTACTCACTATATATCATATCATACATATATAGTACACTTACAAATTTAAGAATAAATCCTCTTTTCATATATCATTTACATATTCCCATTGCACTAATTTTTTTTTTAAAGTCAAGTGGTGTTTTCACAAACATTGTAAATACTACCTAAATCATATCATGTATAAATAGTGCATTTTGAAATTTTACAATAGATATCTTTTCTTCCTAAATTGTATATATGCCCCCATCACACTATTTCTAAAGAAAAAAAAGTCAGCTCGTGTTTAGGAAAATAATGAACTATAAAAGAGGGGGCCTTTGAATTGTCTTCCCTTGTTTTTCTGGTAATTCAGATTCAACCAATCAATGACAAGTAATCGAACAGGCAGTAATCTGAGATTTGTGAAATTGAAAACCACCGGGCTAGCAACTAAACATCAAAAAAAGAATTTCCTTTCTATTGAAACCACAGCAGAATAGTTTAGGTTCTGTGCTGTACCAAAAATCTATAGGTTCTTCCATTATAACAACATTGAAACTAGTTTTTTGACCAGATAGCTATTTGGGTATTTGTAAGATCACTGAAACAATAGAAGCAAAAACAGTTAAGAAAACTTAGTGATGAGACTCTTCTAATGATAATTAAAGAAACCTCTATATGTGAGTGTTTGTTTGTGTGTGTGCATGTGTGTGTGTGTGTTTGTGTATGCACTGCAATTACTTAACAACTGGCCATTGTGCAAAATGGACATTCACCAGATATATTAGTCAGCATAGAGTTTCGGGGATCATCAGTTCTTGAGAAATATGATAAAAATCTTAAAAAATAGAGGTTGTAGATCTTTCTTTATACTTTCTCAAAATATTTCCCTTGACTTCCCCTCTTTAGAATTATTTAGATCTTGATATTGAATACCTAAATTGGCAACACTTAAGAGGAGAAATCAAAATACTTCCAAGATGTAGTTTTGCATGATATCCAGAAAATCTTTTTACATGACTATTATGACAGGCAACTTACTCCACATACCATGAAGTCCGGCCCCTTCCAAACAAGCACCTTTGGAACTTGCTCTACCCTAGCATATGGAAACTCTTTGGTTTAGATGGGAAAAAGGTCTAGATTTTCTGAAATTGACACAGTTTTGCCTGAATTATAATGATTTGCCCAAATTTGCGAAGGGGTTGCAGGTGGCTTCCTTACA
Source organism: Thysanoteuthis rhombus (assembly GCA_963457665.1). Classification (NCBI taxonomy): domain Eukaryota; kingdom Metazoa; phylum Mollusca; class Cephalopoda; order Oegopsida; family Thysanoteuthidae; genus Thysanoteuthis; species Thysanoteuthis major. The sequence continues at coordinate 37,559,432 of OY735231.1, read as the reverse complement.
GCCCCAGCTTATACACCTAGTTATATCAAAAAGAAAAACATAAAGTTTGGCTTCCCTATTCCCATGATTGTTCTCCGCCTCAGATTGTAAAAACTGTCAGACTATAAACCACAAGTGAAATGCTCAGGGGAACAGTCAAAGACGTTTATGCCCTGGAAAGTATATCAATTTGAGAATGGTGACTTTCTAGAGGAATTTACATTCTTTATATCCAATAATATAATGAAGCATTGAAAAAATAATTGCTGGTTTGGGAATTTGTAAGTAGGAATGTTGAATAAAAAAACTAATAAAAAGAATTTAAAACTTTTAAACATATTATCTGTCTATTCTTCTGTCCAGGAAGAATCCAGCCATTTAATATTAACAAAAAAATAGCCTACCTAGGACAATGATGACTTAGTCCCTTCAAATTTCCCCACTAGAGACCTCACATGGGTATCTCAATGTCCCTTCAACTTTTCAAAATAGTTTGCTCAGTCCTCTTTCTGGATCACCATCAGCTGTTGTGTTGTGTTCTCCACAATCTGGAGCTAGATGGCTGAAAATTTAAACCATCAGGGTTTTTCGTTTGTTGAAAATTCCCATCCAAAATGGGATTTGGTGGGTGGTTCAATTTGCTATATAATACAAGAAAAGTAACTTTTTCAATTTTTTAATTGATAACCCCCTACACGACATGCTGTCAATAGGTGTTCATTATTCTATGAAAACTGAGTAATCATCGTAAATTTAAAAAAAAAGAATAAACCTTCAACAAGATTTAAACCCATATCCCTTAGCCTTAGATGTGACTTTGATCCTTGCTTGGGGCTTATTCTTTATTTCTAATCCACTCTGCTTACTCAAAAGTCATTGAACAAAAGAAATTGGAATTGAATCAGAAATTCTAAACCATACGAAAGAATTATCCCCATTTCACCAAATAATATTGTACTGATAATAAAATCTACCATATCTATTTGGTATAAATACAGAAGAGAAAAACAATGACCTATGCTAGATATGAATTGACATCCAAGGATATGTATGGTCTTACTCAAACATAAAATGAATACTCAGGCATACCCTAAATTACTACATATGTATACCCACACACACTCATATACAAATAATGATTCAACACGTCTTACTGTGGTACATTGACTGATTTATACACAGAAAAATATGAACAAAAATCCATATTTGCCAGTAGATGTTTACACACACACACACACACACACACACATATATATATATATATATATATGATATTCTAATTTGGTTTATCTAATTTAAAGCATTTCTATTTTTGCTTAATGTTTCTGTCCCAAATACAGGTCTACAATTATTTGCTTATGTCAAGATCTTTCTGACCAGGTGATTTATTATTCCATGGGGATTTTAGCATTCATCTCTAAATAGTCTAGATCTCTTTTTCCAATATTGACTGTGAAACAATCCTTGCAGCCACTCACTGTTTGTCTGTGTAATGAGCTATTTTCTCTCTTGAACTCCTTCATGAGTACTTTATCTAAAATATAATTTTAGTGATTGTAAATAAAATTGTATCATGGGTGAAATAGCTTTATATCTTTATAATAAAAAAAGAATGACCGATCTCTATTGAGTTATGAGTGCATTCAATAGATAAATACATCATAGTTAATTCTAGAATAGAGCCCATTCCAAAGGTATATGTTTGGAAAGGAGTGGACTCCATGGTTTTGTGGAGCAGCTTGCCATGATTTTCATGTAAAATAATTTTCTTTGAAGTATTTCTCTTACTCATTCCCAGTGTTGCCAATGCAGATTTTCCAAGTCTAAGTTTAGGTAATTCTGATGGGTGGATTTCAAGAGCAATGATCTATGATAAAAAAATCTATAATTTACTTTTATCACATTTTTCGAGAACCACTAATCCTGCCTCTTCACAACTTGAAACTTGACACTGCACTGCCTTGTCTGCAGGCTAATATATTCGGCGAATATCAACTACATACAATGTCCAGTTGGCACATAATCACAGTGCATGCACACACAGAGGGATTTCATTAATTGTAGTTGGATGTATTCTTCATTTTTATTACTATTCTGTCTCTTTTTAGCACTCAATTGAAAAAGCTTTCCTCTTTTTCAACCGTGACATAAGTCAACAGTTCTGAGAATGGGAAAAATACTAGATCTAAATAGGTTAATGGTGTTTGTAAGGCATTAAGTGACCCAAAGAGAGAGTGGTTAAACAGGGATAGACAGCATTCATAACAAAGAAAGAAAGCTGTTATCTTGATAAAAAGGGTGATAATAAGAGAGAGAGAAATCAATATTAACAATGGAAAGATACAATAGAGAGAGTAGACAAAGTAAGACAAATATTCTCATTTTTATTACGCCAAACTTTGTCATATTATTCCTTTTTCAAAAATCGATTCTCGGGATGAAAAAATAGAAAGTACAGGAAAGAAAGGAAAAATTAGAAAGAAAGAAAGATAGCAAATTATCCGGTACTTATACTTCATGCATATATTAATAACTTTTTCATTTTTCAATGAACTATATTGCATTTCAGACAATATTTTTCGTTTCATTTTTGACGCTATAATTATTTATCTTAATGGGGATTAACTTGAAGACTGTACTAGAGAGATATAGTTTTATTACAGAAACATCGATGTCAAAAATTCTACATACGATGTCACACTTTTTTAACAGAGCCTGTTGTTTTTTCTTGTTTTTATCGCCAAAGCTTTGAAAATGTTTCTCTCTGAGCAGACATTGTTACTGTCCATCTTTTCCGTGATATTTTGGGCTGCTTTTGGGAAGTTTTATATCAAAATATTTCATGTTGGCCCCTATCTTTTGGGTCATAATTCACAGAAAAAATTATACCCGTATTATTCAATAAAACCAGCAAATCTGAATAACCTTTGGCAGTTATGGACATTAGTCAAGTCACAACATTACTTTTAACTTGTAACAATGCTGTTTTATGACAACATAGATAATAAATTGATCTGCATCTAAAAAAATGGGATTTTCAGTAATGCTACACATTTAACATTGAGAGCAACAAAATAGTTTTCTATATAGTGAGCATATGAATGGCTTGGCTTCACAAACAAAGATTTTCAGACGTTTTCCACTGATTATGGGATCCTCAAACAGTGGGGTGACATGTACACCAAATAATCCTTAAGTTTACGTGATGAAGTTTTAAGGTGGGTTGTGACATGTGCACAGCCGACATCACTATTTAAACCAAGTTTTTGCATACTATGGTCCTCCAAGATGGCATGAATAGGAACAATGGCCCAAGGTTGTAGGTTTGATAGGCGTTTCCTTCTCCGAGTAAATGCCAGAACTAGCAATTGCCTCTTTTGAGGAGTTTCTCGACAATACAGCTGTCTGTACAGATATTATACTGCCATAATTTGTTTTCTAACTCAGCCAGGCCTGAATTCATAATGAAATTCCTTAACAGATACCCAGACTTTAACTGAACAAGTGTTTGTATTATTCTTATTATAATACATATGTCTATTTTAATAAAAGTATTCCAAGAACTGTCAATGACAGCATTTTACATTTTTGTATAGTTAGGAAATCTTACCATTTTCATAATACATCCAAATACCTTTTCATTCTTATAAGCCCCTGTCAAGGTTAACTATGAAGCAACAGCTTTTTGCTGTTTCAGCCTACACAGGTAAGGTAGCTATCGATGGTAGATGTACTTCCCGATTTGAAATGCTGGTTCCACTTGTGACATTGTGTAAAGCAAGTACTCAGCACACATTATTTCTGCATGTGTAGCTCAAAAACTAACCAACATAACTTGATGCAGGTTTTTTTATAGAAAAGGTCAGGGTCACTGCTACATGTCATCTCAGTCATCAAAATGGTAAAACGTCTCCTCAGTGTACTGTTTTGAAAATTTGATTTCTTTATGGACACACCTTGTACTAAATATGAATACTTTATACGTACGTATATAACCTTTGGCAGTTATGGACATTAGTCAAGTTACAACAATACTTTTAACAATGCTATTTTATGACTACATGAATAATAAAATGATCTGCGTCTCAAAAAATATGGCGGTTTCAGTGACGGTACATATAAGGTGAGGTAGCTATCGGTGGTAGATGTACTTCCCGATTTGAAACGGTGGTACCACTTATGACTGCGTAAATGCTCAACAGACATTCTCTCTACATGTGTAGCTCAAAAATAAACCAGCAATTTTTTCAATATAAAACATGAGAATCACTGCTACATGACATTTCAGTCACTCAGATGCTAAAACATTTCATTAGTGAACGGTTTAAGTTTGATTTCCTTATCAACACACTGAATCAAATAGATACAAACATTATAGTATGCCAATGACAAAACTTTTTGTGAAGACTTCTAGTGATTGGCACAAAATGAAGAGTGAAGTTTTCATGCTTATACCAAGGGAATTAGTCTGAAGTGAATATAAGCTGCCTCAGCCAAAATTCTGACTAGTTTTGCAAATTCTGTTGATAGTGATCATTATGCAACACTGCACCTTCTATTCTGCTACTAATTAGGCACAGAATACAATATTACAATTCTTCCCTGATTTGTTCAATAAATTTATGCACGTCTTTAAATATGTTTATATCTTGAATAATTTTTCCACCATGCCAATTGAACATAAGTTTTATGTTAACTAAACCTAATTACAGTGTCTTATCTATAACTTCGAGATGAGATATAAACATAACAACTTTGGTTCAAAGAGAGCCTCCCCTATCAGACTCTTTCTTTCATCGTTTTTTGTTTTTTTTCTTTTTTGCTGTGCACCACCACAGGAAGAGACCAATAAGAGAGGCTCCCTTTCCTTTTAGTTATTACATTTCACACCTGAAGAGGGTCGTGGTATGAATCATCTGAAACATTATGCCTACATTGAAAATGGAAAGAAGAGTTCAGATTGTCCGAACAGAATAATGATAATTACAGTGATAATATTATCTTGATTTGTTTTTTGTTATATGAAGCATTGTCAACCATTATTGATTTTTGCTTTTCATCGCAACTACTCAGACAGTATACGGCAGTGAGTAATCAGTGCAGATAGAAAATAAAGAATAAGCTCTAGGCAAGACTCAAACTCACATGTCTCTATCTCAAAAAGTCTGTCTATGTAAAGCAATTGCTCTTCTATTTGGAGCTTTTACAGTTGGCAGATCTAATCTAACCCCTTAAATTTATCCTTCATTTTGCCCTGGTCACTCAGTGCCACATTTGTTATTGTTTTTACGTACTCTGATGGTATTAGTAATGGTAATATTATCTTGACTTATTTTTTATTAGATGAAGCATTATCAATCATATTTAATTTTTGCCTAGTATTTTCTTTCATCTTAATTCCAGTTGCAAATTGCAGTAGCTTATAATCTTTCACAAAGAGAAAATCTTTTTCTTGCCAGCAGTTACTGGACAGTTTTTAAGAATTTTATGATGACCAAACCTTGTATTTCTAGGACTCCATTATGGATGTCATCAATCTTTTTAGGTAATTCCAGGCAAAAGACAAACTCTTAATCCCATTTTTCCTCTCATTTATTTCATTAAATGAAGTCTTGTAAATTATTAATATTATTTTTTAGTGATTATTTACCTTCATTTCAATTGTTGTTGCTATTTATTACAAGTAAACTCAGGCTGGTTTACCTTCAGCAGTGTGTAAATAAATTTAACAAGGTGGATCAGAATAAAGAAGAAGTGCCAGGTGAGAAACAAACTCATGTCTCTATATGCTGGAGAGTGGTTCACTTAATATGCAACTGCTCTTACCACTGAGCTACTGAAACTGAACTGGCAAGTGTGAATCCAAATCAGACCCTCGAACTCACTCCCTATCCCAATGTCTTCTGCTCCATGAGTGTTATTAAATGATAATTCGGTATCAATAATCGAGTTTTTTATTTTTTTCATTTAATTAGATGAAGTATTATAAACTATTGAGATTGATTTTTTTGCTACTATTTACTTTCATCTTAATTGTTGCTGCTTTTTATCACAACTACACTCAGGCTGATTATCCCTTCAGCAGTGAATGAATAAATCTAACAGATGTAGGTAAATTGTAGCAAAAAATTTATGATTATAATCTTATAGTTATAAATCCATTCCAGTGATCACCAACTATCAACACTTGGCTTTTTTCACATTGATTTACTGTTAAATCATTCAATATCAATGTTTCAGATAAGAAAATCTATCCCCCACCCCATAAGATCAGTTTAGTGTGGACAACTGTAATGTGTATGTGTACGTGGTTCCAAAAGTAGTCCAGTTCTGTCAGCGCTTACCTTTTTGAGAGGCCTTAGGTATCAGGCAATGAACCAGACCATACTCCTTTAAGCGCAATGGGGAAGTGGCCCTCTGGAATTGGACATTGAGCTTTTCTCGTTTCTCGATCAGAAGGCTTCAAAACGAAATGATACTAAACTTTATTCTCTATGTAAAGGTTTAGAAGCATTTTAGCATTATTAAATCTTCATCAAATTCTGTAGGGGCTTTCTTGAGGTTCAGATCATCACTCATCTAGTTCAATTTTTTTAATGAGAAAGATAATTACTGTACTTTGTTCTTTGTGGCCTTAACCAATACTGTCCACATGGGTTTCTTCAGTTTTCAAGCAGGTCTGGCTGGCTGTGTATTTATGTATGAATTGTGCATGCAGGTCACACCAATAGAGCTGGAGAGCTGAAAATTTAAACATTTACTCCTTATTATATCTAGAAAAAAGTTTTTTATTCTTTGAAAATCCTCCCCAAAAATAGATCTTCAGTGGGATTCAGTTTGTAATTAAAGTTTATGCTAAATTGGTTCCTTAGTTTGTATCTGGCATCATTCATACTCATTTTTTGAAAATTCAGATTTTATTAGAGATCACTGCCCAACAAAAGTAATTCATTCATTAATCACCCCTTTTTTCCAATTTTTTAATTGATCAACCCCAACCAGACATGCTGCCAAAAGACGTTGGTTACATGACAGTCTCTATTGCGGGAATAACCAGACCTGTTGCTATCTTATTGTGATCACTCTTACAATGATTAAAACTTGGCTTTTTTCCTCCTGACAGTGGTGCTGTATGCAAATAATTTCCATTCAAATCTTCTCTTTCTCTTTCACTCTCTATAATAGAGGCAAAGTCCACAGGACCTTTTCATCTCTACAGGAAAATGCTGATTTGAACTCATGACATTTAGTGCTTATAAATTTTGTATGGTTACTTGTTGAGCTTGTAATTGCAATATTTCAATAGGCCTACAAAAGAATGACTACTATGATCTGCCGGATATTACAATCATCAATGTTGTCTTACTGATTTTCATATCAAAATAATGGCCGAATGACAGATGCCTTATCATTACAATAAATAAAGTTGTCATTGGGAAATGTATTGTATTTAGTTACTTTGGCATCACACCAAGCCTATTCTAACTGATACTATGTAAGTGTGTGTTGTGTATTTGGCATATGTATACAAATATGTGTGTGTGTGTTTGCTTAACATATACATTTTTATTTGTTTTCTTAGCATAAATATATATATATAGAGAGAGAGAAAGACAGAGAGAGACTTTGCCTCTCTTATAGTGAGCAAAAGAGAAAGAGACGCCTTCAACAAAAATTATTTGCATACAGCAAATGTCAATAGGAAAAAAAGCCAAGTTTTAATTGTTGTAGAAGTGATCACAACAACTCTGGTTAGTCACTCAACAGACACCATCACGTGACCAATGCATCCTATATATATATATATAGGTAAACCATGTTTAGTGCTGTTAATTCATTTCAAAATTTTCCATGCTTTTCAAAACTGCACTGTTCAAGGTCTTATTATAATTTAATGGTTTTGGGGTTTTTTTGGCTTACACTTAGTTACATCAATTTGTATAGCTATAACTTAAGCATATTCCATCAAAACCAACACTAATCAAAGTTGTGTTGTATACATATGTATGATCAGAAAACATACATAATCCAACAATAATTATGAATGCATCGTATTTTTCGAAACCCTTTTTAAAATGACCTCCCATTATTACTCTGAGGATGTGTCATATATATAAACATGTTTGATCAACACTGCTGGGGTGCCATGTTAATACGACTGTTTTGTTTTTAAAATCCCCGAAACAGTTATAAGGTAAACAACTGATGATCCAACAATAGAAAATCGACACATAGTAGTATTATAACAAAGTTTATGTAAAACAGAAACAGAAAAAAAAACACAGAAAAAATTTACATCATAACTTGATAATTCCATCCACCCTTTTTTAAAATTTCATCCTCAAAATCCTGTGAAGACTATAGAATAAATCGTAATCCTATGATACAATATTTGGTGAATACGGCAGATGAATAAAAACTTCCCAGCCAAGCTGCAACAATTGTTGCCTGGTCACTAAAGAAACATGCAGTCAAGCATCATCTTGATAGAATACTACACCCTTTTTTTTAACTAACTGTGAGCTTTACTTAGGAACAGTACTTTCTCATATCAGTTACTTGATTCTGTAAAAGGAGCTCATATTAGAGGACTGTATAAGGAGAGAGAGAGTGTGTTAGAGAGAGATAAGCTATAATCGTATAGAAATATCTGTATAAAATGTAAACAAAGGAGATAATGAATATTTACAGATGTATATGATATAAATGTTCTGAATTAGTTTTAGGATAAATATACTTCAACTCATAAATTGATGGAAAAAAATTGAATGTCATTATCAATAGAAATAAAATATGATCAAAATTATCTCATTTTGACCAATAGATGAATTTTTTTTTCAATTTTTTCTATTCAATCCACAGAAGAGTTCCATTATTTTTTTATTCTATTCATGAAAGAGTTCCACTGTCAATTCCAAGCGGTTACTAGCTATCCATGAATATAAGAGTTAAATAGCATAGACATGTATACATATGTTGTAAAACCCATCAAACATGGAGGCTATCTCCCTTCAACTGACACAGACTTTGTGGGATCAATAAGAGAACAAGAATTTTGTAGGCAAAACTTTTTTTCTATTCTTTTGTTACTTATCTTACATACCAATGAAAGCAGCACTTACATTTATATATCTGTGGTTAGGATAGGTTGATGACACTCATTACCATACACCAACTTTTCAGTATTAAACTTCTGATCTCAAATCACTGTAATTGTTCTTGTCACTATTAATTGATAGGGAAGGGTGTTGCTACAAAAAAATATGTTGATCACAAGTTATTGATCACAAGTTATTGATGTCTGCATGGTAGGGGAAGTTTGAAGAGAAGGTTTCACCAATAATCTCTCGCAGATCTCTTGGACTGATTGAAGAGTATATGTTCCACAGGGGATAATTTTTTTATAAAATCAAAGTCTGTTTTTTTTTCAATACTGCCAATCACTTAGTGTAATGATACAAAAAAGTTGTGGAACAGCCAATGGTCTTCTGTCTAGTGGTTAAGTTGTAGAACACAACTTTTGTAGTTTTGGTTGAGAGCTTTCACTAAATTCATTGAATGTAGAATGGAGAAAGAAAGGTCAGACAGGAGACATGGGTTGTTTATTTCAAATCGTCTGGGTTGAACAAGGGATGGGCTTTCCTTATCACAATACATCTGACTACTTCTTAACAACAAGGATGTAGCATCTAACCCCAAATGCCTTAATTTGCTGGGCCTTGAAATATAGGTGAAAACAAATGCCCTGCAAATGCCTATTTGAGTGTGAATATTTCAATGCGATGGTTATTGTTAATTTCTAATTGGTATTTTCTTTCATCTTAATTTTCAATTCCTCTTAATCACAAGTTAACCAGTCATCAATCTATAGTTAGTATATAAGTACGAATTGGAAATTAAGGATGAGCTCTTAATGAGATTTGAACTCACATCCTTTTTGCCACAAGGAAGTCCAGTTGAACACACCATGCCCTTTGAACCCATCATCAACAACACTCATCTTTGCCATATTACACTTGAAACTACTTACTTTGTTGTAATGTGATTTGCACAAAGTTCCATGCCATTTAATAAGTTGTTATTTTACTGCTCATCACCAAAAATTTCTTGTAAGAATCTACAACTTTATAATGATTAAACATTATGAATTTTGTTTTTATCTCTGGGGCAGTGCCCATTCCAAAGGTGCATGTTTTGAATGGGCTAAACTTTATTGTGTATGGAGGAGCTTGCCATTATACTCATGTAAAATAAATTAGCGTCTATCATACAAAACTACAGCTCTGAAGTATTTTGGTTACTTCTCTTCAGTGTTGCAAATTTAGATATTTTATATCTAAATTTAGATCTTTAGATATAAAATATCTAAATTTAGATCTTCAGTTATAAAATATCTGAACTTAGATCTTTAGATATAAAATATCTAAATTTAGATCTTTAGATATTTACATCTAAATTTGGATCTGTAGATATTTTATATCAAAATTTAGATCTTTAGATATCTCATAACAAAATTTGGATCAGTAGATATTTTATATTGAAATTTAGATATTTTTGATATTTTATATCGAAATGTAAGTCTGTAATTTTCAGTTAGAGATTTATAATCTGTAATTTTTTTTATCTATTTTCATTGTATTTCTCAAGAACTATTAATCCAAAAAACCTTGACACAGTGTGTTGACTAATATATCTGGTGAATTTTTGTAGAATAGCCAGTTGTTGAGTAAATCAAGTGCACACACACACACACACACAATTATAGCTAGATATGAGACAACAACAGTTTTAAGCTGGCCCAACTGGCTGGCTGGTTGGTTATATTTTATATATATCATATGTACAGTTAGCACCAATGGAGCTAGAGGGCTAAAAATTATAATAATTACTTCTTACTATGTTTAGAAAAAGAGTTCTTTTGATTGTGATTGTTTTCTAAATTCCCCCTCTAGATAGGCTTCAAGTGGGGGATTCAATTTGCAATGTAAGTTCAGGCTAAATTGATCCTTTAGTTTGCGTCAAACTTGTTTTCTTATAATTCAGACATTTTAGTGATCATTTGCCAACAAAAAGCGAGAGCAGTAACTTATTCACTGATTACTCCTTTTACAAATTTTTTGATTGATCACCCTTAGTATGGTATGTTGCAAAATACATTGGTCACATGACAGTTTCTATTGAGTGATTAACCAGTCCTGTTTTGATTACATTGTGTTTTAATAGAAATCTGAGAATAATTCTTTGTTTCTCTTTCCTTTTGGTAGAATGGCAAATGCTCGATCAAAGTCTGAACAGGCTGACCAAGCAGCGACATTGGCTGCCCAGGATTCAGAAATTGCTCGCATGAAGGCTAAAGAATATGCTCCGGATTTCATTCAACCTGGTATGTATTCTCATCATACTTTCTACATGTTGAAAAAAATATTAAAATCTAGGGAAGAATATCAACAACTCAAACATAAAATGAATATATCTTACAACTAAACACTCATAATGCCATTTAACAACAAAATCAGTACAAATTTTTTTGTGTATGAATAAATGAATGAATGGCTTGGCTTCATGAGTGAAGATTGTGGGGAGGGATTTCCATAGCAGTATACACACATACACACACATATATATATAATGTGAACAACAGGAAGTGAGACAGACTCAGAAGTAAAAGTGCATAGAAACTTGGTTTATTAATCTATAAATGTATTCATTGGTGAGCTAAACATGTTTCAGGAGGTATTTCCATCTTCAGTAGCGTGTGCTGTGTGCGTGTGAGTACCATTCAGTGGTTAAAAGTTTACTCTGGAAAACAAATTCACAATCAGATGTTTCACTTTGGGAACAAAAATTGGAATCCCATCTTTTAGGGTCATCCGGATATGTGGGACTTAATTCAGTCTCTGATGATATCTGTGCTTGTCTGTGGTAAGATGTGGTGTTAGCAGCAGTAGTAGGTCTTGGAGAGACCATAGGTTGTCAGAGTAGAAGGAAAGTGGTTTAGTATTAAATTGTATGGGAAGGTTAGTGATAGTATAGATGGTGGGGTGATGAGGTCAAGGAATTTGTATTAACCTTATAGGTCATTGTTTGTCGGCTCTGATTTGTACGAGTGGAATACCATAAAAAAGTTATAGTTGTTATGGGTCCGAGTGACTGTGAGGTTCCAAGTATCAGATATATCTGAGGGAGGGTAGAGTATGGATGCAAGGTTGTTATTAATGGGGGGGATTATGATTTAGAGATCTGTGTGGTTAGGGTTGTTAAGTTTGGTGTTAAGTCCATTAGGGAGGGGAGTTTTGAGTTTGTTGATCAACATATCTTCATGTCTTTGTAGAATTTTAGTTATGTCAGTGGGTGTATTTATTTCTCTAATATATATATATATATATATATATATATATATAATCAAGAAAGTTTTACAGCTTTAAACACTAGATATACAAAAAAAATGTTTTTTTAGTTTATGCCATAGTAGTAAATTATTTCCCAATATCTGTTGATATAATTTATGTAATTTTTTCAGAAGTCTTAATTTTTACACATAATTAGATATGGAACTGTTTGTGATTTTTTCTTGCTAGGATCATCAGTTGTTTATCAGGTAATAAAACAGTTATATTAACATGGCTTCCCACTAGTATTGATCAATCAGCACCTCACCTTTAGCTATGATATTGATATATAGCTTTATTTTAATACTTTCAGGGCCATGGCATCATACGTGTAGTTCATTTATATATATATATATATATATATATATATATATATATATGTGTAATACATATGGTACAGATCAGGTTAGCAATACAGTGTAATATAAAGCAAAGCCTGATATGTGATAGATTTATTTCATAGAGTGCTCGATACATTCAACTTCATACTTCAAAAGTCAAGTTGTTTTAGATTAGAGCTGGAAATATGTAATAGGTTGCAAAACCACATCCTATATATATATATATATATATATATATATATATATATATATATATATATATATATATACCATATTTTCCAGCATTAGAGACTCTATTTTTCTCAAAAATTTACCCTTACTTCTTTCATAGGCCTCTCCTATTTTTTTTTTTCTAAATTTTGCAAACTGAAATTAGACTGCATCTTTTTATTTTGAGCATTCTAAGACCTTAAAATGGTGATGTTAGTATGATCAGAGATTTGGGTTGTGAGAAATTGGGATGCAGGAGAGAGAGGAAGAGGGTGCATACTGCCTCTATAATTGCTTGCTGCAAAACAAACACTATTTTCACTTTCCATCTTTTATCTAGAAAATGGCATGAAGTAAACTTTAGAGAATGTGTATTTCAAAAAATTTGTTCAACCTCCTGTTACATAGAGAAAAGCCATAGTTACTTCATTACAGAAGAAAGAAATGTTTCTGATATCAATGGTCTTTATAGCCCAGATTGGCAGATTATACTTACTATCTGATGTCTTTTTATGCTTACCACCCATTGTTTTTTTTATACTTACATAGTAATGAAGGGACTAATTGATTTTCATGCTTGGAGCAAAGATGTTGTCCATTCTGAGACTAATTGCTCTATAAAGATTTTTCTTATTGTTGGCATCAAGGCATCTCTCTCACAAAGGCTTTTCTGTAGAAAGCTTGATCGGCTTTCCGATTAGTACTACTCAACACACAATTTTAAAACAGGGATAACTTCGTACGCATTTTCTCATTATCTCCCTTTTATTTCCTACAATGCCTTTTTTTTTAATTCTTCTTTACTAGCTTCATTTGTTTATTTCTTATTTTTGAAATAAGTAGGCCATGTACGCAATGTACTCTCCCACACAAAAGAGCTCCATGTATGCATGATTGACTGATGAATGTTCTCTCTCATGTGCATGATTGATTAGCAAGTAGTCTTAACTGAAATAAGCCCTGACACTTGATATGCTTGTAAGAAGGCAAAAGACACACATTCACCAATCAAATAAAAGTGTATCCATTTGATTTTACAACAAAGGTAATGAACAGGACTGACTTAAACAAATACCGGAGTCTTTATCTAAAGAATAATAGAAACTAAAATACTTTGATTGTATTTAATTGTTATAGTTATAATGGCTAGTATGTTGAAGAGCAACTCAATTCTAGATGCACAACTTCCACCCACTCAAACGCATGATATTCATACAAACTTTACCATGAGATTCAGAGTGGTTTACGAGCTTATGGCATGGAAAAGGGAACTCTGAACCAAGTTCAAATTCTAGCTCTGGTGGTTTGTGATCACTTTGCATTAATGCTCTTCCCAGATCCAGGCAATGGATAAAATAGTAGGGCAGCTGCAGTCCTTCAGCTCTTTAAGGCTGTACATTTAAGAGAAGGGTACTCTGACATAAAACCTACACCTTGGCAGCTACCTTGATTATCCTAACCCAATAGGCAAGGGTACGAAGGAAGGGTACGAAGCCTTTAAACTTGATTCAGTATACTCAAGCTGATCACAACTTTTGAAATCAACCAGCATTTCCTGATCCTTACAAGCAAGGAATAAGCCAACAATCATGTATTAAAATCTTCTTCAGATGAATAAAGAAAATCATATTTCCAGTATATAGTTTCATCTTGACAATGCTTATATGTTCATTCTATTTGACAGAGTTTATGATAAATATCATGATTGATGAATTGAAGTTGATGGAATAACTCAACTATTAATTGTAAAAATCTTGGTTTGTGTTGCCTGCTTAGTTCATATTTCATAACAATGACAGATTTTGCAAAAACAAGGCTGAAGTCAGTCCCTTTTACTCAGAAGATTAATCATTTTTGTCACATCAGATTGCACTGCTTTTTTTCTAAAGGTGACCCAACAAATCACAGGGTTGTTAAGTAAAACCTGATTTTAATAAGGGAAAATCTCAATGGATGCTTTCTTTTCTTTTCTTCCCTAGGGCCAGATATTATGAAGAGGAAACTTCTAGAGAATCCCGATGAAAATGAATTTAGCCATATCAAGGTTCTTCCAAATAATCACAATGCACATCAAAGGACAAAGTTGGGCCAGCAAGATGTGATGGATTCTGCTCTAATAGGCCTGACTTCTTCAATGGACTCCACTCTCCCTGGTGGCTACAACCCTGGCATGCCAGATGGAATGAACTATCACAATGACGCATACTCACAGAGCCAGTTAACTGCAACCCATCACATAGAAAACACTGCGGTACCAGCTTCCCAACCCTCTCGTAGCCCGTCTTTGAAGATTCGTAGGTATAGTTTCTTGGCTGGATCAAGAAGGGGTCGAGGATTTAGTGAACTCTTCAACTCCACCATCTTGAACGATCACTTTGACCAGTATACTACGAACACTGTCAGGGATGACAGTGGTCTTGGTAACCTGCTGGATGCAGGGGATCCGAATCCTTCGCAGCAGCGGAACAGTGCTCCTGCCAGTGATACCTCCCCAGATTCAGGTGTGTCTGAAACAATGGAGGAGGATAGCAAACACCGTCCATTGCAGAGGCGACGCACACTGCCCTGCATTATCAAACGAGAGGAGGAGGCGGAAGCTGCGAAACAGCGCTTAGCTGAAAATCAGGCGGCAGTCAGCAGTGAAAACTTGGCGGCAAAGAACACAGAGACGTTTGTCATTGAAAATGGCATCCGCAAAAGAATCAGGGCTCAGACACCTAAAGTGAGTAACCCGGAAAAAGAGGTGCCATTGAAGTCATACACACTGGAAAGTCAGAAGAACCTGAGCAAGGCTCGTAACCCCGGGAGTTTACCTGATATCAATATTATCAGGACTCAACCCTGGATGAAGCCTATGCCACGGGAAGAAGCATACAAGTTATCATCACAAAGAAGGGAAGAAGTTCGTCAGTTGAGGGATATTGAAGAGCGACGCAAACAAGGCGATATGTCTGTCATTTTGGGTGATGTCAAGGTAAGTACATTAACTGTTATCAATCATTTTCCTTTTTATGCTGTTTATAAAAAGGATGATAAATATTATGCAGGATAGTGATAAAAACCTCATTTATTGGACCAATAATTCTTTAAAAAATTGACTTTATATACATACTGCTAAAAGTTTTATATATGTATATATATATATATGTACATAAGGAAATATGGAAAATATTTGTATATTTTAATTAAATTTATCATACTAACATGCTCTGCCTCTTGCTACTTTGACAATTTTAATTTGATAATTTTAATTTGAATACAACTTTTTTCATTTTCGTCAACTCAGTATATCTATATATCTATATCTATATCTATCTATCTATCTATCTATATATATATATATATATATATATATATATATATATATATATGTCCAATTCTGTCAAAGGTCACTTGCATTAATTCCAGACCAGTGACAATCCCTAATTGATTGCACAACTAATTTATAAATTAAATACTGAAAATTATTGTCAAACTTAGGTGTTTGATCATCCATTTCTTCCCTACCAGTAGAAATATTCACCATATTTCCTGATGTCTAAGATGCTATTTTTCCCAAAACAATTTTTAGAATTTACCCTGTGTCTCAAAGGCCAAGTGTGACTTTTTCATAAGCATCTCCTAGGCCCCAGAAGAAAATAATCTGTGCTCAACAGTGATCTGAACTCTTGCATACAACATCCAAAAGAAGTGTATATATTATACTTAGTATGAAATAGTGAATAAACAAAAGTATCATATATGATTTTTTTTTAAATATATGTAATACAAAAATTCATTGACATATTAGTTACTATGGTAGGCAAGCCAACAAACAGTAATAATTTAGATGTATATGAATATTACTGGTATTTTCACTTGCCTCAGACTATCTTGACTTCAAGGGAACATTATTAAGTGACAAAAATGGTAAATCTGTAATATGTTAAAAAGGTTTACCAGTAAATCTCATGATGAAAAAACTATCATAATCAAACATTTGCGTCCAGTTGTTTTGTGATGAAACATGTTGCATTGAGTCAGCAATGACAGGCAACAGTGATGATAAGTTCTTACAAATTTAAACATAGAACTTGATATTAAAGTATCATTATATGATCATTAATGCTTTGAAACAATGTGTGATGCACACCAAGCCTTCAACTAATGGTAACAATGTCGCCAATATGAACAAACTGCATTCATATCATGTTTTTATTCCAAACACAGATGTCATTATTCATGATCATGATACGGATATTCCGATGAAGGTGAAAACACTGGTAGTCCAACGACTGAATTCTGGAACTGGAGTATCATAGTGTAGGTGCAGCTCTACTGTGAGTACTTGGCAACAGCCTAGGTGTCAATTTACTGTGACTTCATATTGTAAGAGAAAGAGGGAAAATGCAGTCTTTAAGTGGTCAAGATGATCTAGTGGTCTACATGTTGCTAAGCAACCCACGATACAACTTGGTAATGTTGATGAAAGTGTTGAGAACTTTATGTTCATTCTTTTTTATCAAAATTTTGCAAATCAGAATTGGGATGCATCCTTGGGGCCAGAGCATCCTAAACACTGGCAAATATGGTAGTTTACTTGGGAATAAAATGGCTAAATCCATAGTGAGGGAGCATTAAAGTCAGTGTACAGAAATGAGAAAAGCTGGAACCTTATCTATGCAAACTGTGTTCAAAATCACTTGGTATTAAAATACAACCATGATGATTTTCATTTGTTTTCCTTTACCACCAGTATTTTCTTTTTAGTTATATATGTAATCATCAGAGTGAATGAGAGTTTTAACATATTTGAGATATTCGGACAACTTGAGACTATTACATCTACTACTACAGGGACAACAAAATTAGATGAAAGATAAACTAGTCAAAAATCAATAATGACAATTTTTCATCTCAGGAATTCAAAAACACAAAGACAATTACAACTTTTACATCTAGGACAACACTAATAAGATGTAAGGAAAAGCTAATCAAAAATTAACACCAATACTTCAGCCAAGAAATTTGGATGACGCGAAACTATTACATCTACCATTACAGGAACAACAAAAATGAAAATACTAAAAATTAGTCAAAAATTCTAAGGAATTCAAAAAACCAAAGACTATTACAACAACTACTTCTAGGTGTGCTCAAAAATGAGATAAAGAAAAAACGAGTCAGACATTAATGATGAGAATGACAACTTTGGACGATTATGTCAATACATAGTGTCAAAATAGTTATTTTTTGTTAATTTATTTCACTAATTTTTGTTTTATTTTTATTCTTGCAGGATTGGTGTCAGCAGAGGCAACTTTTGGTGCTGCTGATTGCCTTGAATGTCAGTTTGGCTACTATGTTCTTCAACCTCCTGTCTTGATAGGGTCATTGTAAAGCAGAGCTGGTGTATTTGCATTGACAGACAAGATTGACTCCTAGGAGATGACGATGATGATGATGATGTTGATGATGATGATGATGTTGATGTTGATGATGATGATGATGATGATGATGATGACAATGCTGAACTGATACTTGGTGTATTATACAATGACTTCTCAGATGCATTCAAATTCCATGGTGTGTTATTCCACCCTGAGTTCGTTCCTAAAATGGCAGCGATTATGGATGTACAATATGTATCCAGCCAAGAAGAGAGTTTATCTCACCTTTCCCAATGATGAATGATGTTCATGTTGACGATGATGACGATGTGAAGGAGGATGCAAACGGATTATATGACGATGATGTTGATAATGCTGAAAATGATACTGACGTTTGGGCTCAGGCAAAAAAGAAAAATACCTAACAATGAAAAAGTTGCAGGAGAAAAAAAAGATCCTGAAGCAAAGATAAATTTTTAAGAATTAAAACTCAAACAACAAACAAAGTATTTGAAGATCGACTTGGAAAAAAAAAGAAATTAAAAGAATAATGATAAAGAATTTTTCAAAACAAAAAAATTTTCAAATTCCCATCGTCAATTTCTTTATTAAGGAACAACATTTGAAAAAAAAAAAATTTTGAAAAGAAATTACAACAACATAGTGAAGAAACTACAGCAAAAAAAAAAATCAAGAACTAATTTTTAAAGATCAGAATCCTTTTTCTTTTTTCTTTTTTTTTTTTAAAGATTTTAACAGACAGAAGAAAGAACATGGAAAGACAAACATAAATTGTTTCTATTTTCTACCAGTGCAGCCAATTTGTCAAAAAAAAAAAAACCTGTTCTAACCACCTCCACCACCTCCACCACCACAACTGCTATAATTATAACGATAATGATGAGCTGGCTGCCTAATTATTAGAATGATGAGGTTAACTAGATGATGGCGTCAAGTTAGAAGGAAGGGAAGAATGATAAGGAAGAAAGTAAAATGATTTAAAAACTAAGGAAGGAATGAATGGAGTCTTAGAGATGATGAAGAAGAAGAAGAAGAAGAAAAAAGGATTTTTCTGGTGCTATCGGCTGTGCTGGAGTTGTCTTTTACTCTTCATATGTTGGTTATTACAACAAGAACATAAACTCTTTCCACTTTTCACCCCACTCCGACCCACAATCAGATTTAAAAAGAAAAAGACAAAAAACACAAAAAAAGGAAAATATTGAAATGTGACCCATTCACTCAATGCCCATTATTAGTCTATTCCTTTCCTATCCGAGAATAACTGTTACTACCACCACCATCATCACCACCTAAGCCACCACCACCTCAGAGATAAATACTGTCACAATAATGAAGAAGAAAAAAATTCTTTTAAAATAATTACTTTTTCCCATCCTATCATTGTTAGTATGTTAAGAATTTAAAATTCAAAAAAAATAAAATTGTTTAACATTTTTATTTATTTTTTATTTTTATCTTTTTTTTAATTTTTTTTTTTTCCTCCCCAAAAAAGAAAACTTTTAAAAAAAGAATTTCACTGTATGAGAGTCTGGTGGTGAGGTGTGTGACCTCCCAATCCCATTACCCACCTGACAATAGCAGTGATACTCAAAAAAACTGTGATAATCTGGATGCCTTCAAGAATTGTTTGAAGATTAACAAATATTAGGATTTTTTTTCATGTAAAAAAAATATATATACATATATATATATTTATATATGTATACAAATAAATCTTGCATCAAAACTGCTTGACCATGACCACAACACCAGGCATATAAATCATTTTTTTTTTTCAATTCAAGAAGAATTCCTATTTTTTTAGGATTCTTTTTTATTAATTAGACTTTCAAATATTGAGAAGCAAACTTCATTTTAGAGCTAAAAATATTGGAGGAATTTTCAAATTTCTTCATAACCAAGAGCAAATATGTTCAAGTAAGTCAAAGATATCATATACATAATAAAACAAATTCAAGTCAAAATTTACAAATAAATGAAATCCGGTAGCATTCTTAATATAAATACTAAATAAACATTCTCTATATTAGTAAAAAAAAAAATGATTATATACACTTCAATAACAGACAGGCATAAGAGAATCATCTTATCCTTTACTAAAAATATTACTATACATAAAAATGCATTTAAAATGTATTTTGAGTGAAACACATTAATTGTACATGAGTTAGTAAAAACTTCTGTAATTTAAAGTATCAACTAAATCTGAAACTGAAATTAATAGTAATGTAGAATTTTTTGTAGTACAAATGAGATATATAAACTTCGCCTAAGCCTTGCCACTCACAAAATTGATCTAACAATAGATTTAGGCTATAGAAAACCTTGCTATCCCTCAATCTTCTCTCTCTCTCTCTATATATATATATATATAAATATATACATATATATATATATATATATATATATATTTATATATAAGGTCTGAAAACTTTCTTGATTTTTCCTGCTACATCTTTCGTTTCAAAAGTAGATGGAATTCGCTCAAAGTGTATAAAAACAAAGGAAATATTGTTTTTACAAAATTCTTTGCATCTTTGTCTATCACTATGTTTCTCATGCTTGGTGTTGCATTGGTTTTACTTGTTGATCAAGATTTTTAAGTTTAAAGTGGATGAGGCTTAGATCAGATGGAGCCAGTTCAATCTCAACCCATTACTGCAAAAAAAAAAAAAGTCCAAAAATATTACCTTCTTTTCCCTTTACTTACCTTCCTACCCAACCAAACCAAAGCAAATGCTACCCTCTCTTTCTATTTACCCAAAACAATTGTCATGGGTTACAAACAAAAAAATTGAAAAATGTTCTCTGGAAAAAAAGAAAAAATAAACAAAAAGAATTTTTAGTGAAAAAAAAAATTAAAGACGCACAATAAAGCACTTCCACCTACAACAAAAACAACAGCAACTACATTGAGAAGATGAAAAAGAAGAAGAAGAAGATGAAAAAGAAGAAGAAGAAGAAAATGATGATGATGATGATGATGATGAAGATGATGATGAAGATAAAGAAGATCCATATTTGTTTTTTTGTGCCGTTGTCAGCATTTTCTTTGCCATCACTGTCAATCTCCTCCTCCTACCACTACTACCAAGGTTTCCATTATTGACCAATGGCTACTAACTATTTTCCTTCTACTTCTGCTGCCATCACCAACAACTGTTACCATTTTTATCTGCTGCTACACCACAATTATTATTACTACTACCACTACAACCACTACTACAAGTTCTTCTACTGTGAAATTTTTTGATTCATCTGCCTGTGCCTCCTGAAAACCAACTAGACATCAACTCCTGTGAATTTTTTTGTTGAGTTTTCACTGCTGGTATTTTGTAAAGTTTCTCTTACTGGCAATGAACTAGATTGACCCCCCTTCCCCACTCCCTTGACCACAATGGTGATGCTGATGACGGCGAGGAAGCCTACAACATACTCCCGGCTCAAGGTGTGTTTCTAATAAAAAGCAACAGTATTGTAATAATAATGATAATGTTATTATTATTTATTATGTTTTAATATTTCTGTTTTTTTCCTTCCCTCTTGTTGTTATCTTTTGGGTTATTTTAATTTTTTTTTAGAAAAAATACTGCAATCGAAATTGCAAAATTATAAAAGCCACAAAAAAACAAATAAAAACTCTTTTTAAAAAAAATAACAGAAATAGAATCTTATTTCAAAGGAAAGAAGAGAAAATCCAAGAAAAAAAAAAAACCAGTCTGAGAATTTTTTTCAAAAAAACAAGTTTAAATGGCAAAATGTCACACTTTAAAAAAAAGACACACCATACCTCCCTTCCACAACAGCAACAAAAAAAAAAAATTATTAAACACCATCAAATACCCCCTCCCCCCCCCTCCTACCAACAACCTAAGAAAAAAAAGTAAATAAAACTTTGTCTGATTTTTTTCCTTTCTCTCTGCATTGGGTGTTACTTTTCACTAACCTGTTGTTCGACATAAATGAGTGTTTTTTTTTTTTTATAATTTATAACTTTTTCTTTTCTCCTATCAGTTATCCTTTTGAATTCTGATCCATTTTTTCTTACTTTCTAAAAGAAAAACTTTAAAAATGTCACACATCTTTGTTATTTATTATTATTATTATTTTTGTAATGTATTCTTGTTTTCTTTAATTTATCCATTAATTTATTCATTTATTAAAATTCCGTTGCCATTCATTCTCTTTTTTTATTATTATCATTATCATTATTTTATTAACATTAGCATTATTATTATTATTACTATCATTATTAATATTATCATTTTATTACTATTATTATTACAACAAATACTATTCTTCTTCTCATTTCTAATTTTGTCATTGTTATTACAATTACTATAATTATTTGATGGCGAAGGCATCAAAATGCTAACATGTTATAAAGAATGCTCTTTCTCTTTTGAAACAGAGTCGAGCTGGGCTATGCAGTGTTTTTGTTGGGCCATTGTTTCACCGGCAAACCTTCTAGATTATCTCCCTCTGATGTCTCTAAGTGTATAATAATGGACAAATTCCAGTTTTGTTCTTTGTAACAAAACCGCATTTGATGATGCATCAAGTGAATGAGCAGCAGGACTGACATCAGGCTGACTGACTGACTTTTCTATTCAAATTTTCACCATTTCCATCTTGGAACTCTCTTCTGGAGGAGTCAGAAAAAGAAGTATATACACAACTCTCCAAAGATTTAACACAAGAAAAACACAAAGTGCAAAAAGGAGAGAAACAGATCAATCTTTTTTTATTTTATTTTTATTTCATTCATTTATCTATTTTTTTTGCTTTTTGTTTTAAATAAAAAGCATTTTTTTTCATTTTTCAAAAAGAGATTGAGAAAAAAAATTAAATGATATGAAAAACTTCACAAATAAGTCAGTTTGGAAGCCACTACCATCGCTATTACCACTACCATTATTATAATTAATACTACTACTATTATTATTATCATCATTATTTTTATTACAATTTCAGGATTGAGATGGTGTTGCATTGTGCCAATTACTGCAAACAGTCATGTTTAATGCCAACTAAGTTTTCTAGTTTTAATATGTTCCCTGCTTACCCACAGATCCTTTGTTCTTGCAAAGAAGAAAAAAATCAAAGCTTGTCTATCTTTATGTTAATACTAAATGGATTTGTTTATTTTTCTATTTCTCTGTTGAGTTTTGTTGGTTGGTTATCAATTTGAAAACCAATAGCAGTATCACTACGTCTATCAAACTGTGTGTGTCTCTGAAAAATACACTTCATATCCAGTACATTTGATAAAAAAACTGTGTATATATATATATATATATATATATATTCACAGATATTATGTTTTTACATTGGGTATTTGGCAAATACTGAGTGTATGCATTTGAATAGTGTGTTTGATAATTGAATACTGCAAGTATTTATAAGCATGTATGACAGCTGAGATGACAAGTGTTTGTCTTTAAATGTTAATTATTTGTAATCAGTTGGCAAATAAAGTTTAAATACATCTATAGAATAAATACTCATGTATCCTTGAATATGAATAGGTGTATCTGAAAACCTTGTCATTTTTATACCAGGATTTAGAAGTCTGAAGGTATAAATAAGATTTGTTTTACCGAACTGTGGAAAAAATAATAATAATAATAATAATAATATCAAAATTGGTATTTCAAAATAGTTTTCAATTTCAAAATGAAACTTTCCAGAAATATCCTGTTCAATTATACATTGCTTTGAAAAATATGCGAAAATTATAATTTTCAAAATCAAATTTATGAGAATAATTAATATTCAATAAGAAACTGCCCTTTTTTTAAATATATAATAACAGATATAAAAGGATATTTTTAAAAATATAACAATCAATAAATATTATTTAACAGAAGAAGGAAAATAAAATCCTTCAATTAAAGTTCAAATTTCATTCTCTCAACATTAATATTATATGAAATTACATAATTTTATTATCTTTCCCATTTTAGACAAAGATACTAAATATAAATTATCGTATCTTGAATTTCAAAGATGTTTTAAGTAAAATAAACATGAAGTCACTAATGATATTTTTTTCAATTCTTTCTCTTCTGATGTTCTATGTTGGCTTTTTCCCCTTTGTTAATGTTGCAAGATTGAAATCGTCTGCTTAAAAAAATAACGTGTGAATATAAAATGGAAGATTTATCTCCCTTTATTCCTTTCTGTTTTTATTCTCTCTTTACAACTAGTAATTGCACTTTTATTTCCTTCATGCAACTAAAACCTTTCACAGAGTAAAAGACGCCCAGGCACGTAACACCATTCTAGTAAAGATATTTTGGAACAAGGAATTGTATGCAATAACAGAGGGATGCAATTTATATTTCTAAACAATTTCATTTCTCCCCTCCTTTGAAGAACAAATTAAATTTACTAAAACTTTCATGTATATGTATATGTATATAGATATATATTCTCATAATATATATGTATATGTATATATGTATACAGAAACCCAATCAATCACTTCTATCGAGTATTCTATATATAATTTTTTTTCCATTCAATAACAACAAAAACACAAAATGGACTCATTTCAATATAATTTAATGTAAAGTCTGATGCAAACATTTTAAAGTTTTTGTTTGTTGTTTACGGATGGAATAAATAATTTTT
Organism: Thysanoteuthis rhombus; assembly: GCA_963457665.1. NCBI lineage: Eukaryota > Metazoa > Mollusca > Cephalopoda > Oegopsida > Thysanoteuthidae > Thysanoteuthis > Thysanoteuthis major. The sequence goes on along the minus strand of OY735231.1, from coordinate 37,534,484 downwards.
CTCTATTTAGAAAAAAAATAAAGATAAAATTGTATAAAAGAAATGGTTCTACTTCATATACTTAATATGAAAATAAATGATATTCTTCTGGAGAATATGCTGCACCTCTCCATAACATTTCTTTTAACCTCAGAAAAAAATTAAATGAAATTACAATCAAGAATATTGTAAATTATAATTTTGATATCTTTTGATAAAAACAAATCTTTTTTTCTAAAACACTATTATTATATAAAATTCAAATGCATTGGCACGAATGATTCAAATCTATTTCTTTGCTCATGAAACATCTGACTGATACTGTTATATACACACACCACATTGCTTTCAAAATAAAAAAAAACAATGTAATATTATTACCAGGGTTAATTGGTATGATATCTCAACATCTCCCACCATTCGAAATTTTTAAAATACTATTTTTTTTCTTAAATTTATCAAATCATACAATTGCACCAAAACAAGACAAAAATTTTAAGTGGAAAAGAATTAATAATATAAATGATAAATATCTATTCTTTTTTCGTTTTTTTTTTTTTTTTTTTTAGAAAGGTGGGGTATATCTTTATCAGAAAAAATAAAGAGATTCTGATTTTTAAAAAATAAAAACATTTTCTGCTCCTATTCTCTTCTTATAAAGAAAAAAGGTTTTAAGACATAAGAATTGTTGTTGTTTCTTCTTGCTATATGGCAATGTTGTTAGACATCCATTGCCTCCTCTCTCCCTGTATCAGATACAGCATTTAGCATCTCTCTCTCTCTCTCCCCCTCTCTCTCTCTCTCTCTTCCTCCAGTCCTAAACTCTCTTCTAGGGCATTCTTTGATTTGCACATCTCTCAAGAACCATTCAAAAGTTAAAATCGGAATGAGATCAGAGAACAACATCTCAGAAGATGAAGATTAAGAGTCAGCAATTTTGACAGTCTTCAATTGTAACTGATGCCTTTGTTTTTCTATGAAAAACAATCTGGCAAATGTATATATATGGTGTTCGACTGGATAGGATTTATCTGACAATGTGATTATGAAGAAAGAGACAATGTAGAAACCAAGTTTTTTTTTTTTTAGATGATTTTTTTTTTTGTGGCATGTTTCATTTTTGACAAGTTCATAAAAGCTTCTCAAAAGCAAAACATGTCACAAAAATAAAAAATTATTTTAAAAAAAACTGGTCTTCACATTGACTCCTCCTCCATAATCATGAAGGCGGATCAACAAGTCTGTAGCCTGATGCAGTCATTAAATGAATTTTGATCTGAACTTTTCATTGTATGATATTTGATCTATGATTAATGGGAAAGTATTGGGTCAAGTGCATCAACAAGGAAGGAGATTATGTTGAAAAATACATATTTGTTGTATAAAATGAATATTTTTTTTCGTCATTAGACTACAGACTTATTGTTTACCTACAGTTATCAGTTGTGTTTATTGTCAGAATATTTTCAGGTATATATATATATATATATACATATATATATATATATACACACACACACATACCTACATAGTCTTGTGCTGGAAAATCATTTTAACAATTTACATTGCTAGAATTTTAAATAGGGAAAAAAAAGAGAATAGTATTTCCCTTTTTAAGACTCTTGAGATGTGAGTACGAAGAAATGATGAAGTGTTTTCTTATTTCTACCATAAGACTAGTCAATTGACATCATTGTTTTTGTTTTCAACTCAAAAACCAAACTTACATATATTATTTATCCAGATCATATCATTGTTTTTCTTCTTTTTTTTAACATAATTCTTCATTTGGGGAGAGGATGTCTTTGAAATTTCTAAATGATTCTCTTTTAGGACAGAGTCAAAAAACAGTGTAACAAACAGCTTCTACTGAACTATTTTTGATTTTTTACTAGTATTTCTTTCATCTTAATTTCAGTTGCTCTTCTTTGCAACTTCAGAAGACTAACAGTCGAAAACAGTGAGTATATAGTGCAGAACAGAAGTAAAGAAAAGGCTCTAGGTGAGACTTGAGCTCTCATCTCTTTTACCTCACGAAGCCTCCCTATATATGGCAACTGCTCTACCAACTGAGCTACCAGACATTTTATGGTTGTCAGATCTTAAACGTATCATTTCCAAACTGCTCCGTTTACTCAGTGTCATTGACTGACAGTCCGAGTAGAGGGGGAGGAAAAAGCAACTGAAATTAAGATGAAAGAGAGACTAGTCAAAAATTAATAATGGTTGACAAGGTTTCATCTAACGATAAGTAAACCAAGATGATATTACTATGACTTAAGGCTGAAATTATCATTTATGCAAAAAACTCACATAACTGCAGTGAGATAGAAGAAAACAAGTTCCTCTTCACATTTCCCTCCCCACAGAAGTATCCAATGGTCTGTCCATCCGTGGGAACAAAGATATTACCTACAGATGAAAAAAAAAACAGGTTGTTTGCAAATAACATCCTAATGAAAATGACAAAGAAAATGTTCATTTTATGAATATTTTTTTCATAAGACAGAGGGAGGAATTATGATACGTTAGTATCATACATTGTCACTGTATGTCTTGACTGGTTACAGTTCTAACATGAACAGTAAAGAAATGATGACAGATTTGTCACGTGGAATAAAAAGTCAGTTATTTTGACTTTTTTTTTTAATCCAGTTTTGAGCAGAGTTCAAAAGAACTGATAGAGAAGAGACAATTTGGTCATCTTCTTGCTGTTCTGTTTTACATCAGAATTTCTTATAAGCACTCTCCGTTCAAAATCTACTAGCAGTAACATCTACAGACACTGGCCAGTTATCTCCCCTTGGCTTCTATTGCATAACACATGAAATTGCATAACTATAGCAGTTTTTGTCATTGGATGTTTTTTGAGTTGCAAGTCTTTCAAGATTTAAGAATTTCTAACCGGATTTTGAAAATATTAAAATCCTGTATGACAAGGATTGGTTGGACTTTGGTTTGGTAACCTAATTTTGGACGATCAAAGATTGGAATGATTGAATTTAGAAAATTATCTCGGTTTCAATAGCAGAAACCTCATGGGGACAGCCATTTTTTTTTTTTTAATGTGGATAAGCCTATTTTTAAACTGGGTTGCATGCAATAAAGAACCCTTGTTTTAGTGATTTAATTATTTGGTTAAGTAATTTGCTTTGCTTTGCTTTTCTTCTCAATTCAATAACTGAATGAATTTTCCCCAATGTTTTGAGTGTTTGATCAAAAAATTCATCAAAATTTTATCCAATCCAGCTGACTGTTTTCAGTTGGGTTTATTGTCTGAGTATTTTCAGATATAATTTTTTTTCCCCATAGTCTCCTTGTGGAGTATAGGGCCGCAACCATATCATGCTGAGTAATGTTGCTGCAATTTCAGTAGCAAGTAGATTTTTATGGGGTGGAGCTGCTAGTCCCACACCCAACCTTCTTCCTTTACCCATGCTTGGGATCGACAGAACGGCCTTTGCTATTTACCCACAGCTAGAAGGAGAAGTGGATGCATGCCTTTCCCAAGGGCACTAGTCCGAAGTGAAGATATGATTTTATTACATCCTTATTTTGTGTCTATATTTAGATAAATCTGGAAGAGATACTGATTTGGGATGTAATAAACATTTTTTTTTCTTAGATGGTTAATTCACTGCCAGAATATATGTTTAGCTAATAGCCTTTTTTTCCATCTCTTTTTGCACCTCTCTTCCTGTGGCCTACAACCATCTTGTTTTCAACATAAATCTGTCCCCAAGGTTTTACAATAAATTGATTGTTCTGTTTGAGAAAGATAGAAGAAAAGAAGAAACAGGGGGATTTATGTTGTTTAATTTTATGCAGTCCTTAAAGATTTTATTCTGTATGGTTGCATGCAAGGAACAGCATTTTTCCTTTAAAAAATTTTCAGTTTTCTTTCCACTGTAACTTCTCATTCAGTGTGTTATAAGTTTGGACTATCATCAAATTTCAGCTTGAATCTGTATATAAAAATAAATCAAGTTGCTTTCTTGTGAAATTTCATGGTCTTAACTGACATATCATCAATTCACACCAAAAGAATGAAAGAGTATTTCATGTCTATTTATTTATTTGTTTGTTTGTTTAATGATAAAACTATTTATCTAATTGATATATTTATTTTTTAAATAGCAATGAATTCTTTTGTGAATTAAATTTTCTGGAAGTTATTGTCTTACTAAAAAAAATGTTAATAAACCTTACTTTCAGTAATATTGATAATGAAAATATTTATTTATATATTTTTCTCCTAAAATTTTCTGAAGAAAGATTTCGACAAAAATCTATTTTCTGTTTATTCAAACTTTAACACAATTTTAAAAAAAAAAAACAGTCACAAAAACAAATAAGATATCATTTGATGAGAAAAAGTGTTTCGTATAAAAAGATTTTAATGTTATTTTGGATTTTGGAATCAAAAGAAGAAACAATTTATATTTCCATCTGTTTGTTGAAATAAATATATATATTTAGTAATTATATATATATATATATATATATATATATATATATATATATATATTATGTAATAATGAATATATATATTTAGCAACCATTGTTTAATCAGTCAATATCCTGTTTATAATTAATGCATATGTGTATATACATATATGCATGTACATACAAATACATAATGTGTATATAAATTATATATATGTATAGGCATATATATGTGCATGTGTGTGTATATGTATATTTAGATGAATGTGTGAGGTTGTATATATGCATATATATGTATATACAGATCAATAAGTTTGTATATATAGATGCATGTATGTATACAGCAATGTACATATTTGTATATATGCATGTGCGTGTATATGGATGCATATGTGCATATGTAAAAAAAAACTGATTAAAGCCTTTTTAACTTGGAATTTCCAAGTTTGCAACATGACGGACTGATTAATATTTACTTTTAAGTTTGACGTTTTGATTTTATCCATACCTCCAGTATAATCAAAGACATTTTCGAATTATACAAACTATATATATATATATAAATATATATAGTTTATATATAATAATGTCTGTATTCATGCATAAGTGTGTGTACTTATGAAAATATATATACACTTACATATGAATACGCATATATATATCTGCTTGTGCATATGTATATACCAATATATATGCATATTTGTAAACAGAAATACACAAATTATTCTGCATGTATATCTATATATATTTACATCAATAAATATATGTATATACACACACATTATCTTTATAAATACAGAATCTTGGTTGTTGATTTCAAACAAACAATAATAATTTTTAAAAGGTGACAAGTGAGGTTAATAAAGAATTAATTTTATTTCTTATATAGGCAGTTTAATTATACAGTCCTTACCAAATTATGATGCAACATGATTTAAAAATCAAAAAGAGTCCATATTTCTGATATTGGATTTGAATTAATCAAAATTTTAAACAGAAATATTCTATGGAGAGATACAAATTCATTGTTACTAATAAAGCAAGGATATTTAGTATGATAAATACATAGTAACCAGTCAGTTCTCTTGACAACATTTGTTAATACATTGTTAATGCACTCAATTCCCCAAAGTATATAGCTACAACAAAGTAACCAGTTGTGCACAGGTAATTAATAGGCTTCTCTTACCATAGCTATCCTGGATAATTCAATAAGAGATTGCAGAAACTCGGAAATTCGTTCGTGTTTGCGGTTTGGACAACAATTGTTAAGAACAATTTGAATGAAAAGTCCATATCTCTACTAGAGATAAATATCCAAGGTTTCTTCTGCAATGTCATTGCTACAAATTATTATATTTGTATCAGGTTAGGTGCTTTTTTTTCTTTAGTCAAAAAAAAAGAAAATATGAATTTAGTATGCATAATATTCATGATCAGTGCTGTCTCAAATCATAAATATTGCTCACTCTAAATTCATACTTTCTTTGATTTGATTTGATTAAAGAAAAGAAAATTTATTTCAAGAATTAGTTTTTGTAACTCAACACTAGCGGACACAATTGAAAGATATACATTTATATTTACATCTATACACTTATGCATGCTATACATCAGCCATTCTCAACAGCACACCCGGACCCCGGCACTTTTGAAGGGGGCCATAGACTGAAATAAAAAAAAAAATGAATTTCTGTCTATCTGTGTTGTATCTCTGTTTGACAGGGGGCCCAGGAATCTGAAAAGAACTTGTAAAGGACCCATAGCCAGAAAAAGGTTGAGAATGACTACTATACATAACAAGCAGATAGATATTGTTTTGAGACAGCTTTGCCTTATCAGTTATACAATTTGAAGAAAATATTCGTTTTCATTCCATTCATGATCCAAAATAACATTCATTTTTTTCTGAACCATCAAACTGGGATTTTAAACAAAGCAAAATTTTTAAGCTAGTGTTGGCTTAAACTGAAATGTAAAAAGAAAAATTTTAAATAAAATAAGACCAAGGATTGTTGCTTGAAAACATCAGATTTATAATCATAATCTGTTTCTTGTTTCATTTGATTTATAATTCAAAAACATCTAAGCTTCCTAACTCAATTTTTTGGTCACCTTTACAAAAATGATCATTGCAAATATGCATGAAAAGTAAGAACATTAAAATGTTTTTTTTTAGCCTTGGACCCATGGAATTTTAGTCATCCATTATAACTTTATATAAGCCATAAAAAATCGTTTGTTTTTTTTTTTTTGTTTTGTTTTTTTAAAACCTGAGGTGAGCCTAACAATGAAAGTGGCAGGCTTGTTGGGGTGTGTTGACATTGATAAAATTTGTTAATTTGTTTTTCTCTGTTCTTTTACCCAGCTAACAAAAAAGAGCCTGTCTCTTCTCTTTCCCTAAATTTATTCCACAAACAAAAAAAAATCTACTGATTTCTGATCCACTGTTAATAACTGCTATCACACAATTTTGACCTGTTCCAAAAGAAAAAAAAAACACATCTATAAACGATGTATGAAATGTTATTATCTATCGGCATGATTATATTTTTTCTTTTTTTCTGATAGAGGAAAAAAAAGACCATAATAATAATGAATAAAACCGTCATTAATTTATTCTCTTCACTTTGAGATTTCCCAAACCTACAAATTTTGGGCTAGGATCGCTCTTACCCCACCCCATTAGAGTTTGCCTAGTGTAGTAGTAATATTGTGTGCCAACATTTTTAGACAATATGGAAGTTGTTTTAACAAAATATTTATTTAACAAAAATGATTGAGAGAGAAAAACAGAGGGTACAAGTCAACTAATGCGGTCCCTAAAGAAAAATGCAGTCCCTCCCACAGAGCTAATCGTACTGCTTCATTTTCACATCTCTAATGACTGTGGTCCCTAATTACCTAACCCTAATGTGGTAGAACAGGAATGTCGTCAATGTTTGGGTTAAGGTATCATTCAGGATTACAGTCGTCATTGGAGTGTGAGATACAAAAAAGCAATACTGCTTGCTCTGTAGGAGGGACCACAAATCTTTTCAGGGACCACATTATTCAACTTGTACCACAGCAGAGAGAGAATGCAAAAAAAAAAAATCTAAAAATAATAAATTGAAACATTCATAGCCCATATTAATAACATTTTTAAAAAATAGACTCCATTATGTGGACGTCTTCTATTTTTTTATCCACTAAACTGGAGTTCCGTCGTACACAAACCTTAAGATAAATTTTACCGTGATGTTGTTGTTGTTGATGATGATGACGATGATGGCTAATTCATACATTGATCAAATTCAAACCCGAAGATTTCTTTTCTTTGGGGAAAATACCTTTCCTTGTTCTATTCCTTTTCCTTTCACAGAAAAAAAAAGTTGCCCCAAATCTTTACGAAGAAAATCAAATTTTGAAAAAAAATTGGATGGAAAGAAAAAGAGAAGGAAAATTTGTATGAGATCTAGGTCCATTCTAAAGGGAAGTAACTTAATTTTATTTTGGGTAAAAATACATTATACCTGTAATACTTTTAGAGTTGCCTCCCTTGAATAATCTCACGTAAAATTCCTATTCATCAGTGAGGCTTATGACTTCGTTTAGAGGTCAAACAAGTTTTAACATTTTAAAAATAAATCGACAATTCTTTTTTAATGTGCTTTGCAGTGTTTAACTGCGAAATAATATTTATTCTAGTAATGGAGGCAGCCAAATAGCTTGTAAACAAAAAAAAGAGAAAAAAATATTGGATGACAGGTTGCAACACCCGAGTACAATTGAGTGTGTGAGAATGTGTGTGAGAGAGAAAGGAGAACGGCCCACTGAAAAAAAAAAAAAAAAAAAATGTTGTCTTATTTGTGATGGCCTCAATCCAACTATTACCGACTACCCAACCAGGTGTGTACAGGTTAGTCAGAATAAATTCTTGGTTAACATCCCTAATGATTTTGTTCATTGTTGTTATTTTTTGTTTGCTACTTTTTTTAGTTACTACTAATAAGAATTAATCGACTTGAAGCTCTTACTATTCAATTTTATTTTTCATTCATTTCAAAAGCAAAGTAATTTGGATACAAATTAAGAATTGTGGTCCCTTACAAGACGAGCGGGCCCTCCTGTAGATCTCTTAATAGCTATTCATTGAAGTGTTGGATACTCTTTTTTCACATTTCATACACCCTAATTTTTATAATGGTCTATAAATTGAAAATAAATTCCAAGCAGTAATTATCAATTTATTTTTAAATGATTCAAGATGTGACATGCCATTGAGAAATGTGCAACAATACATTGTCAAAAGCTCATATGTTACATTGAGGAATATCACGGCAAATAATTCCTCTGCCACATAAGAAGTATTTTGTGGAGTTAAAGTTGGCAAAATGTCAAGACACGTCAGTTATTTTGATGGGGATATAAAATGAGAAAATAAAGCAGCCAACACTCAAATAGGTAGCTCTGAAGAGATCAGTAGGAGGGGCTGCATATCTTGTGAGGGACTGCATGATTTAATTCGTACCAACATTTGCAACTATGATGATGATGATGATTATGTATTTACAGTTACCTTTTTCTGCCTGGTAACTCTGAATGATTTATTCTAAAGGTTGATGAAACTTCTGAGAAGATATTTTATGCGTTGGTTTGAACTCAAGATATAAGATTGCAGTTCAAAATATGAAAATTAACTCAATGCTATTAATACTATTGTAAAAAAAACAAAATGAAATATCCTTTCATTATGAAAAAAGATGGCTAATCATAGCAACTGGTACTATAAAAAATGAGATAATCATGTTATACAGGTTCCCCTCATTGTTCAAAAGTTAAAAAAAACGTTGCTATGGAACCTTTCATAGGCTGTATGACATAAAGTGGAGAAGTATTGATTAAAATGGTAAGAATCTTTGCGCATTCTCAGACCTGAAAAATAACCTTACATCAGATTTCTGCTATGATTGATTGTAAAGAAATATTACTAATCTTAAAAGGCCACATCGGTTTAGGGAATGTTTGTGGGATATTTTGAATGCCTACAAAGAATTCTGTAATAGAAAAATGTGTGAAGTCAAGCACACAGTTCTAGTTCAAGCTTTCTACAACAGATGATAAACTTCAATTTTTGCGATCTAGGCAGGCAGATATAGAAGATTATTTTGGGGGTCTGCAAATGCTCAGAAACTTTTCCCATATAAATTGATGGTAATTGCTTCTTAAATTTAAGCCATTTCAGATAGCAGGGGGAACTAGTCCTGATGTGGGTCTCTTGGAAAAGCTAAGTGCAATAAAGAGAACTTTAAAAAAGCTGGGGCTACCTGTGTTTATAAAAATGTTAACAAATGAAAAGGATAGCAAAGTTCATAAGTTGATGGAACTGACTCATTAGTGTGCATATAAAACTCTAAGTGACTAAATAACCACATCACTCAGATGCTGGGATTTTACAAGTATAGAACTAATCACTTTTAGAAAAAAAGTACCTTTAGAGGTAATTTTCCTTTTTTGAGAGTTTAGATATTTATATTAATAGATTTTTCAAAGAGATTTCAACTTGTTATAAGAGAAAATTAAATAGTTTGAAAATAAAATTTAATTTCATTAATCAGAGATGAACAAATTTGAACATTAGGAAAAAAATTTATACCCAAGTTTAAATTCAGATTTTTCTCTGGGTAACTCAACATATGATAAACTATTATTTAATTTCAATCAAATATCTCCTAATGTTTAAAGGATGCAGATCTATGGTCCATACAACATCAGGAGAGTATTCAGAAGCAGTTCTCTCCCAAACCAAGCCATCTCTCTCACAAGAGAACATGACAAAAAACAGGGAATACAAAGGTGAGACAAGCCAACTCTTAAAAGCTAGATGAACAATAGAAAGCTGTAATTTGGGAGTGGGGTTGATGAACTCAGGCATCGCTTATCATTGGCAGAGGGAAACAGAGACCCGTGAAATGAAATCAGAAGAATAGACAGAGAACAACACTGGATGATAAGGAAATTGAAAGAATCAGCGCACATGCTATTAACACCCTAAGAAGTTCTAGTATAGAAATTATCACCACATATGAGCTTTTGATTTAGAAAAAAAGGTCATCAAGTTTAAGACCTAAAAGTTAAACTTTCTAGTTACTCTACAGGAAGTGCAAAAGTCATATACTATGGTTCAGTTGATGGGGTAACCAAGCTACATTAGGTTTAAGACTCCAAATTTCCACCTATGGATAGTCCTATGGGGCACTTAATAGATTGAATAGTTGGTTAAGCACATCTAGTCATGAGTTCAATCCTTGGGTCAGGTAATGCAAAAAAAGTCATATACTCTGGTTCAGTGAGAGAGGCAGAGAAGTAGCACCCTAAGGAGTAATTAACTAGGAAGAACTGATATGGGATATCAAGGGTTTGGTTTGAAATTCCCAGAAATTACTGGATGAAGGGCAGAGGGAACAACAGCTAAAACGTTGTGATTATACCAACCAAGATGAGGACACTAACCCAAGTAAATCAGAGTATAATAATGCATACTTATATTGCAATGTAGATATATACTGAGCTTAGCTCATTAAATATCTACATTGCATAAATAACAGTGGGTTACCAACACTCTATGACAGTATACAAAGTCTATCCAAAAAGTATCCAGTCATTTTGAATCTCTCAAGAATCAGACATTGATGTAACTTAAGAACCAATTAGAGGAGATCTTACTGCACATGCCTGAATAGACACTCTCCTGTGGGTTAACTCAGTGGACAGTAAAATGCCATTGAATGAGCCTATGTACTGTGTAATTATCACATTCAGAATGACCGAGTGAGTCATTCTTCACATCTTATGCTGTTTTTCTTTAGCAAAACATTACATCACCCAGCTGGCAGCAATCCAAAAAGGGGACTTCAGGGTAATTGTTGAGGAATTCTAGTCAGAAGAGGAACATATTAAGGAAAGTATAATGATTAAAACATTACTAGATGACAATTCAGGACTGCTATCACTTGAGAGAACTGACCATTAAAAAAGTCATGAAATATCAAAAACTATTTGATCAATTGACTTGGTTTCAAACTTGAATATATCAATGTATTTGATATTATCAAAAGATAATTTGAAAAAAAAAACAGGAGATAGTGAAAGAGAGGAAGGTATTTCAATTTTACTGATGATTCTGTCAAATCAATGGAACATAAAATGAGAAATCTAACAATAAAAAAACTTTATTTTTAAGAATTGTCACATAGAATTAAAGTATTGATATTTACAAATGTTATAGATTCTAACTTGCTGTACATTTATAATTGTAGTAAATGAACAAATAGTCAGACAAAATGAAACTTCTCCAAATGATAAAGATATTAATAAAAAAAGTAAAAGGCAATTATACTTCCACAGAGCTTGATATTTTGGGAATCAAAATAAAGTTCTTAACTCATAGAAAACTTAAAATTTGTTGTGTGGTTAAAGATTAAAAAAGATATTTGTGAATGTGATAAAAAATTCTATCCTAGAAACATCTGGTATGCTATACTTAAGAAGGACAGAGAATGTATTGTCTAAAAGTAGTGACCAAAATATTAGCGATAGATAATTTAGAGAATGATGAAAAGACTTCATAAAACACCAAATTAGATTACTGCATCAAGGACAATCACATCTCAAAGACATGTCCTTATTTTGACTGGCAAAATTCTGAAGAAAAAAGAATAAACACAAAATTAAGGTTTCAGCAGTTTCACTTACCTACCAAACGTTTTGGGAGTGACTTATATATAGATCCTCTTGACCATCTATATTCAGCATTTTTTCTTTTATAATACAGAAACCCAGTGAGTTTACACCAAACTGACCATAGTATAGTGATAGAGGAATTAATTTTTGTGATTACATATATTTTTTATATTTCACTTTTTTTGTTTATTTACAATTCTATACCAAGTATAATTTGTACAACCCATTCAGCAGTCATGTACCAGAGTTAAGATAACTGTCTAGCATATTGTCTTCCTCTTGGATTAGGATAAGCCCATAAAAGATAGGCTATAAATAAATCTTGGAGATGTTAACCAGATTGGATGGTATGTATTCTAGGGTTTTACATTTCACCAATGCAGCTGGTCTCTTTTGAAAATTTTGAAATAATGGAATTGTTTGATAACATATTTTTCATTTCAAAGAACATTGTCACAGGAAATGACTCTTTTTTAAAAATTAATAGTATTACTGTGGATCATTCAATCCTATTTGAGCATTTATTTATTTAAAAACAAAATAACCTTTAGCCTGCTGGCCACAAGGTAAATTTTCTGGATTTATTTCAAGAAAAATGTAGCATCTTGGATGCCAGGAAAATACTGTATGTATGAGAATAACATCAATCACATGGAACTGATGATTTAAAATACATTCATCAAAGGACAGAGTGAAAAATGGTAACAATGGTAATACGATGGGAAATGCCAGTATTAATTCTGTAAAATAAGGTAAAGTTTTATTTGTCAAATTCCATATACCTGACATTTGAGTTAAGATTATCATTTTGAATAAAAATATACAATTAACAATGGCAAACTTGAAAACAAGTCACCACTTGGATTAAATGAAAAGTTATTTCAATTTTCAGTATTTGGATAATGATTTTAAAAAGTCATAATTTTCATGTCATTAACATGAATTTTTACATGAAATTGGTATCATTTTCAGTTATACAAATCATTTTAAAGGGAGTTTCATTGAATACATCGGATACTTAATATTTTCAATGTTTGAGAAAGCCCAGAAAAATGATAATGTTGATATCTTCTTACATTATCAGCAGGTGTAATATTTATGAATGGTCATTATATTAAAGTTTTCTGAATAATGCATTCTGATGTGCTATTTCAATTATAAAGAACCAAATGTCTCAAAAGAAATTTTACATAAATTAATGAGGCAATTTCGAGAGTCATTAGCTGAAATATATGGAATTCAGAAAAAATAACGATAAAATGTGACTGGTAAACGTTCCTCTTGTTAGCTAATAGAAAAAGTTTGATAACTTCCATAAGTATTCCTAGTGTGAATCGTTTAAAGAGATGCCAATAGAGACATTTTTATTTAATGAATAATAAATACATTTTTAAAACAGAAATTGATGAATATTTTGATGTATTTTATCTAAATTGATGTCAACAGAGGAATTTTCAATAAAAAAAAAAAAATTTAAATGCAAATACTATTCCAGCAGACAAATTCAATTTTTTTCCTTCATAGAATTAGAATCATTGTGCCTGGTCAAAGGGGAATAACTCTCCATAAGGATCCCTTGTTATTCAGAGTTATTTCCCTTTGATCAGTTATCCAATGATCTAGAGCATCAATCAAAGGGGGGTAATTCTATGTGCCTGATTTATAGTCACAAATTGTGTGTAGAGTTATTTCCCTTTGATCAATGATTTTTATCAAACCATGGAGTTAATTTAGAACGCAATGAATTAATATTGTGAAGCAAATAAGTTATTTGATCATATTTCAAACTGAACCATGAGTGTATTTACTATTGTAATAATTGAATTAGAAAATGGTTTAATCCCTTGAATAATAAGGTTTGTTCTGAAACAGTTCAGTTCATTCTTTGACTGTTGGTGGCAGAAGTAGCCAAAGTCCTTTTCAATGGTAGTTGGTCTGCAGCCAGCATCAATACTTGCTTTGATTCTTTTTCCCAATTCCCTTTCAGTGGCTTTGAGACATTCTAGTGGCACCCATCTATCTATAGACTCTCAACCAACAGTTTCATCCCCTTGAGTTTGCTTGCTACTTTCTTCTTTTTGAATCGAACTAAGAAAATAGTTATACACAGGTAGCCTGATTATCAGTTTGTTCCAAACACACAATTTAGAATGAATAGACAATTATCAAAAGTTATCCACTTACTATGATCAAATATTTTTTTATAATCTAAAGTTGTTTATAACAATGAATTTTTATATCCTTCACTTAATGTTATCAGCTGATGATTATTATAATTTTAAAGAGCTCAAAACAATTACACTAACCAGCTTCCTCTATATTTCCTTGAATATTATACTCATCTGGCAAGCCATTGGTGATAAGTTTTTTCTTTATCAAGTGTTCTATGAATGTAATTTTGAGTCCAAGTTGGTTTAGTCCAAGTAATTTTAAATGAGGTGAGAGTTTTGTTTCTTTTTCAGGCCCATAGAGGACCATGTCTTTTCGAGCCCAAACATGACTATTTGCCTATCAGTACATGTGTGTGTGTATGTGTGTGCGTGCGCATAACTTTTCAATGAGCATACAAATACTACACTCAGATCCTAGGCAGAAGTGCTGAGGAGCAGCATTTTGATTTTAGACAGGGTACTCAGATAATCAGATATCAAGCATAAGTGCTATTTCATACGCAAATAATCCCGTCATTTTCTATTGGTACTATACTAGTATTTAGATTTGGCGGATATTAAAAACAGAATAATCGCAATCAATACAAATCATTCCTAACTTTCAAAGTAATAACAAGTTTTCTTAATTATTTGTTTCACACCAGAAATAGTTTTTAAAACAGTATTCAATGGAGACAAGAATCTCAAGTTAAAAGATGTGTCCACCATCTATGGTAGTAATAGCAGGAGGGAGAAAAAGAGCAAGTAGTCTTTTTGTTAATTGATTCTCATACATACAAAATTTTATAATATGGAAATATTCTGCATTATTTTCAATGAAAATCATAAATGGACATTTTTGTTTTTTTTTATGACATCAGTAGCAGCTAGTGAAAAAAAATGATCAGAATAGATGTTACACCTTTTAAGGACATCAAACCTCTTCCCTCCTATATTTATGTTGTTTAACATAACTGAGACATACCAACAGGCCGACTGAAAAGTGTCTTATAGAGATGTATGGACACATCTAAATATATTTATTATGACTTCAATGCATGGATGAAAAGGATAAGAAGATATTTGGAGACTTGAGGGAAGTAGGAGGGGTAAATTTAGATCAACTAAAAACTAGAAAAATGTGCATTTCCCCACAGACATCAGGTCAGTGTTCAAGCCAGGATTTCATAAGCTAATTTTCAAGATAGGCAAATCTCCTTTACTTGAAATTTTGAAGCAACACCATTTCCTCTATGCCAAGCTTAAGAAAAGCAAATGGTTATGACCATCATCCTTCATCCCCTTACTCTCCTTTTGAACTTGATAGAGTGCACAGAGGAGAGCAAGTAGGTTCAATGGGAAGGCAGATGAGACTGCATTGGGGAGTTCAAAAAGCACATAACATGTTAAGCACCATGGTTATCCATCACATCAAGATTTTTTCTAACAGGCCTGACTATGTCTTGACCAGGACAAGAAAATGAGGATGACAATATAACTCAACAGTCCAAGATTGCAATCTGCAACACTCTTGGGTCTGAGCCTTGGTCACTCTCAACTACAAAGGATAAGTATTATCAAGATGATGTTCATTGATTGAAACTTTAGATAAACAAATGTTACAATTGCTCCTAGGGGCCTCAAGGTGTGAAGACAAATTATTGGAGATGACATGCAATAATGATCTAAAATATGCAAATTAATTTTTGCACCTCTTCACTTTTGTTGTGCTGAAATGATCATCTGTTGACAAGAGACAAACTGGAAGAAATCATCAATGTTCTGGACGTAGGTGTGAGAATGTTTATTGCTCAAGTATAACAATAATATGTAGATAAATGTGGTTTTGTTTCTACAACTTATGCAAGCTGGAATGTGTTTGGGACCCAACGGTTTTACATTGGCAGGGCACAATGAAGTATACAATAAGTTTGGTGACTTTGAAGGGACAGCAATCCTATAATCATAGAAACTCAACTTGTGTGGATAACTATTCCATGAACACATCATTTTTTTTTCTAATTACCCCCTATTCCATCAGCTTTCTCATGAAAACTTTCCTTCATTTTAGCCATTCAGAGACAAACAACACTCAACCCATTAGCATTTTGGATTCTTTATGGCCATAATATCATTCCTTGTCAATAGTGGTCTTTTCCCCAAAATTAGGAGTTTCATGTCGATAGAACAACACATGGCTTATACCAAAAATTCCAGTGCATACATCAACCAAGTTGGAGTCAAAAGGAATGATGGGTACTGCTGGATCTTACAGATAAAGCCTGGTTTAATTCCTGCTCTCCCTCTGATGATTATCTAACTTCTAAAACTTAAGTTTTTACCTTTTATTTTACTTCCATGTTCCACAGCCTTTTGTGCCATACATGAAAACAAGTTTTGATTGGGGAAAAAAGATCTGATAGATACTAGAATTAAATAAAAAGGCTATTCAACCATGACTTGATGTCAGACTTTTCATTACCTCACTTCCTGTGATTTCTCTTGAATTTTGTTTGTTCATAATCATCTTGGGATTCTTTCCCTCTACCACTGAATCATATCCACAAATTCAACAACTACAACATACTCATCCATTACTTACCATTTATGCTGGTATATAAGAGACATTCAATTTTCAAAATACAATGCAAATATTACACTGCATCCAATGTGCTGGTATAATATCATAATGACTAGGAGGGGTCATCTACCAAGGCTCAATAGCGACAGTGTATGAAGAATGGACAAGTTGCAGAGAGTGGTAGTTCTCTAAATACCCTTCATCTTATAAACCAGCATATACAGTATTTCTGATTGTGACTGAGGTTTCATGCCTTTTGATGTGCAATAAAGTGAGGAGGGCTTTTCAGGTTCCACATTTTCAGGAAGATTTGAACAGGAAATAATACACCAAACAATCGCAAATCAAAATTTTTAATGTCCATTTATGTTACAGAGAAGACATTAATGAAGTATTGGCTTCCTCTTTTTATTACTATCGGGAAAGATTACATCACATTAAGATTAAAGTTCTAAACTACACACATCAACTATTTCACTATTTATCAGGCAATACTGTCAAGAAGAACAAGCAAAATAAATAAGTTCACAATTGATTTTTTATTTTAATGTTTGCTGTCTTCCAATGTACTGGCAGCAAGAGAAAATTTCAAGACTAACCTATTAAGATGCTTAATGCCTGAATATTCGAAAGGGTATGGAAAAAAAAAAAAATGAAAAAGCCCAAAATGTGTTAATTTTCATAGAAAACTATCCTTTATCAAAATCAAAAATTTTCCATATTTTGAAGAGTCAAAATCATGATGGGATACAAATGTCCCATTAGATATTTTCCCTGGACAGAATTAGCAGATCACCTCATCTACATGCCATTTCTTGTTTAGTCATGTAATGGGAACTAATTTCTGCAGGGGTTTCATACTTCAATGATATTCTCCGAGGTTGTGACAGACAGGAGAATCTCATTTACTATATTCATAACACATCCTAGAAGACATCTAAACATCTGGACATATGAGCAGTCATAGAAACCTCAGGATATGCATGTCCCAGGAGTCTCAAAAGAGGTTAATTATAATAATGCAAGAAAAATTATATTAACTCAGACTTATGATGAGATCAATCCAATAGCTGTTTAGACTATTGAACTCTATTGTGAGCCTTTATATTTCAGTTGATCCTTTCCACAGCCTTCTTCAGGTGTACAATCTTTTTAAAAAAAAAATTTAAAAAAAGAAAAAAAAGAAGGATCTCTTTTCTGTAAAAATAGGTTGAAAATAGAAAAGAAATGGTGGCTATTACATCAACCAGTACAGCTCATACATAGTAATGCAAGCCACACAGATCAGCAAAAAGACGGTGTTCGATAGTCCAAACAACAATGACTCCTCAAATTATGGACAGTATCAATAATAGAATTAAAGTTTTGGAAGCCAACCAGGAAGAAAATTATAAGATATATAATTTTTTTTAGATAAAAAGTCCAGCTGTGGAAGAAAAAAATTTCACTGCATTTTGCAAAAACCAAATTCCAAAGATTTTTCAATCATCTCTTCTGCAGTTTGGATTCTGAAGTCATATAATCTGTTGTCATTTTCTTTTCGGATCTGCAGAAACATCAACATTTTCTAAGGAACTGCTTCATCCCTTTCGATCACTGGTGTTATCTTACTTTCAGTGACTTTTTTCAACTCAACATATTCTTAGCAATGGCAAGCAACATGACTTCAATTTCAGCTCATCTAGTTGTAACAAGGGCCATTTCCACAGAAACTGCTGCATCTTTCTCAATTTCTGGTACTGTTTTACTCAAAGGAATTCTCCATCCTCTTATATCACTCATATCTTCCATTAGCATCTCTTAAACTTTCATGGGTAATTCTGCTGATGCCAACTATTTTTTCGAAGATTTTGAATTCCCAGTTTTAGTCACATTGCTCGCCTTTGGTTTTTCTAGTTTCACTCCAATTTTTTCAGTAGAAATATTTTCTTTCACTGCTACGGCTTCAACTTTTTCCATTTCTGTTTCTGCTGGTGTATTTTCCTCTGTAATATTTTGAGGAATCGTTGCCGCTTCGTTCACAAATTCATCAAGTTTGATACTCTCTACTACAATGTCTCCTGTTGCTGCAACAGCAGTCACTGAGGTCTCATTAGCAGCAATCTGCGGGGCATCAGTTTCCACGGGCATTGACATTTCTTTATCTGCAGTGTCTATGGTTGCTTGGGGAACTTCAGTAATTTGCTCAGTATCAGGTTCCACAGACACTGGAACCTCCTTGATTGTAGTGTCAGTTACTGGAGCCTTCTCAGCCACTGAGGCTTCTTTGGCTGCAGTATCAACAGTCATTGGGACCTCCTCTATCAGATCTACCTTAGTCACACTTTCAGCAGTAGTTAGAGCCTCTTTGACAGCTTGATCTACCACCGTTACAGCAATCTCTTCAGCGGCAGTGTCTGCAGTCACCAAGACCTCTGTATCAATCTGCGGGACATCAGTTTCTGAACTCATTAAGGACTCTTTAGTTGAAGTATCCACAGTTGTTGGAACATCTTCAGCTGCAGTGTCCACAGTCGATAGGACAACCTCAGCTGCAGTGTCCACAGTCGTTAGGACAACCTCAGCTGCAGTGTCCACAGTCGTTAGGACAACCTCAGCTGCAGTGTCCACAGTCGTTAGGACAACCTCAGCTGCAGTGTCCACAGTCGTTAGGACAACCTCAGCTGCAGTGTCCACAGTTGTTGGGACAACCTCAGCTGCAGTGTCCACAGTTGTTGGGACAACCTCAGCTGCAGTGTCCACAGTTGTTGGGACAACCTCAGCTGTTGGGACATCTTCAGCTGCAGTGTCCACAGTTGTTGGGACAACCTCAGCTGTTGGGACATCTTCAGCTGCAGTGTCCACAGTTGTTGGGACAACCTCAGCTGTTGGGACATCTTCAGCAGCAGGGACATCCTCAGCTGCAGTGTCCACAATTGTTGGGACATCTTCAGCAGCAGGGACATCCTCAGCTGCAGTGTCCACAATTGTTGGGACATCTTCAGCAGCAGGGACATCCTCAGCTGCAGTGTCCACAATTGTTGGGACATCTTCAGCAGCAGGGACATCCTCAGCTGCAGTGTCTACAGTTGTTGGGACATCCTCAGCTGCAGTGTCCACAGTTGTAGGGACATCCTCAGCAGCAGGAACATCCTCAGCTGCAGTGTCCACTGCAATTGGGAGGACCTTGGCTGTTGGGGCGTCCTCAGCTACTGGAGCCTCCTCAGTCACCTGCTTGGCGAGAGATTCTGTAGTTATCTCAACATCCTCAGCAATTTGCTGTACTTTAGTTTCTGTGGTCACTGTGGCCTCTTCAGGTACAATGTCCTCAGTCAGAGGGGCTTCTCCAGCAGTCTGCGAGGTGTCGTCATTTTTGGCTGCAATCTCTGTGGACTTAGAAGCCTCTTTCGCAATCTTTGGAGAAGTTTTTGTGGTTTTAGCAGGTTCTTCAGCTATCTGCTGAGATGATTTTTCCACAGATTTTGGAACTTTGACAGGTTCTTCTGGTTTTTCAGCAGTTGTAAGAGGAGTATTTTCCACGGTGTCAGATTTTGAAACCACAGCCTCTTCTGTCTTAGTTTCTGAAAATGTTAAGCATTTATTACGTAAAAACATAAATGAACTTTGTTAATCAATAATTTCATTTACTCTGCATAAATTTGTCAAGACTTTCTTATGAAAGAAACTTCTCAATCTTTTATAATCAATTGATGATAGAAAAATGTTATTCCAAATATCAAAATATTCTAATTAGAATTGTCAGCAGGACACAAAATCACAAAATACGATAGTTCAGTAGTAGACTCAAAGTGATTTTAAAATAACTTACAAAACCCCATCAAGGTGTAGTATGGCTTTGAGTCCAATTTTTTCATTTATATAGTTAATTAATATGACTGCATTATCCCAATATAACTATTTTGATATTTTCGAAAGAAAGTAGTCTTTAGGCTACATTCACCCTGATAGAGATATTGATGGATCGAGATGGATT
The DNA here is from genome assembly GCA_963457665.1 of Thysanoteuthis rhombus. NCBI lineage: Eukaryota > Metazoa > Mollusca > Cephalopoda > Oegopsida > Thysanoteuthidae > Thysanoteuthis > Thysanoteuthis major. Next base: position 37,513,630 of record OY735231.1, on the reverse strand, counting down.
TAGATATCAATGGATCAAGATGGATAAAGGTGCTAATGGATAGAGATCAAGATGGATTGAGATCGAGATGTCAATGTATCGAGATATCAATGTATCGAGATGTCAATCGATCGAGATGGATAGAGATGGATAGAGATGGATCGCGATGTCAATCGATCGAGATGGATAGAGATGGATCGAGATGTCGATGGATAGAGATGTCAATGGATCGAGATGGATAGAGATCGAAATGGATCGAGATGGATAAAGATCAAGATGAATCGAGATGGATAAAGATCAAAATGGATCGAGATGGATAAAGATCAAAATGGATCGAGATGGATCGAAATGTCAATGGATTGAGATGAATAGAGATGGATCGAGATGTCAATGGATCAAGATGGATCGAGATCGAAATGGATCGAGATCAATCGAGATGGATAGAGATCGAGATGGATAGAGATGGATCAAAATGTCAATGGATAGAGATGTCAATGGATAGAGATGGTTAGAGATCGAAATGGATCAAGATGGATCGCAATGTCGATGGATCAAAATGTCAAGAGATCGAAATGTCAATGGATCGAGATGGATCGGGATGTCAATGGATAGAGATGGATCGGGATGTCAATGGATAGAGATGGATCGGGATGTCAATGGATAGAGATGGATCGGGATGTCAATGGATAGAGATGGATCGGGATGTCAATGGATAGAGATGGATCGGGATGTCAATGGATAGAGATGGATCGGGATGTCAATGGATAGAGATGGATCGGGATGTCAATGGATAGAGATGGATCGGGATGTCAATGGATAGAGATGGATCGGGATGTCAATGGATAGAGATGGATCGGGATGTCAATGGATAGAGATGGATCGGGATGTCAATAAATAGAGATGGATCGGGATGTCAATAAATAGAGATGGATCGGGATGTCAATGGATCGAGATGGATCGGGATGGATTTAGATGTCAATGGATCGAGATGGATTTAGATGTCAATGGATCGAGATGGATAGAGATGTCGATATTTACCAGTATTTTAGAAAAGTTATTAGGCTATACTCATCCTGAAAAGTTGTATAAAGTTAAATTTGAATGACTGTAAACATTACAATAAAATTATCATGAATGTTAGACATAGAGAGTGATATTGATGGATGGAGGTATTTTAGAAAGCTATTTTTAGACTTCACTCATACTGAAAAGTTGAATTTTTACTACCACTAAAGTAAAACAGAGAAATTGATGAACCAAGATATCAATGGAAACTGATATTTTAGAAAAGTTGTATAAAAAATTAAATTTTAATGACAAACCACTACAATAAAAATCAATGTTAATAACGGACAGTGATGCCGATGGATAGAGACGGACAGTGATGCCGATGGATAGAGACGGACAGTGATGCCGATGGATAGAGACGGACAGTGATGCCGATGGATAGAGACGGACAGTGATGCCGATGGATAGAGACGGACAGTGATGTCGATGTATAGAAACAGACAATGATATTGATCGATAGAGATATTTAAAAGAAAACACATTTAATAAAATTGCAGTTAAATATTGCAAACCAAGTTTTTTTTGTTTTAGTTCTGAACTTAGTTGCAGATTTTTCCAAAATAAAGAATTTTTTTTCTCCCCAATAATTTTCCCAGGGTATTGATTTGTTTTGTGTACTAAATTTAATTCAAATTAATTTTCTTCTCACCAAAGAATGAAAAAATTGATAGATTAAATTTTCAAAATTTTTGTTATTTTCATTCACTGAAACAAAACAGAGCAAGTATTTTATAAAAACCAAACAAGAGTATTTAGGAAAAATATACATGCAAAAAAAAACACTATTTTGTTTAAATTTTATTCTTTGTTGCTATTTGTTCACAACAAGAAAATTTTTAGTAATAATGAATGAAACAAAAGAGAAAAAAAAACATTCAATGATTTTTTTTTAACATGCCAGCAAAGAGTGCATAGTCCACATTGACCAAAAGCCTTCAATCCCCAAGGACAATACATTCAAAGAATTAAAACCAGCAAGTGAGAAAAAAATCAGGAGTAGAACATAACAGAAAAATTCAGTGAGCAAAGAACCCAGTCAAGGTCAAGTTTCCTGAATTTAATCGGAATAATCAAATTATAGGGAGGCACAGGTTTGTCTGGAGGTTGACAGTGATTGAAAAAGAAGTGTTAGTTTCTCATAATAAACTGACGATTTGATAATAATTATCAATTTCTGACTAGTCTTTCTTTCATTTCACATTACATAACAGTTTTGGGGAAAATGTGAAACAAAAAAAAGAGAAAGAAAAAAACGACCTGAGTGTTGCAATGAAAAACATCACTATAAGATGAAAAGAAAAAAAAAGAAAAAAGTCAGAAATTGTTCATGACAATTTTAGAGGTTTGGACAACTTAAGACTATTATATCCATAAATCACATATTTACCTCTAAGAAAAATAATTGGTTTCAATTTCTTTGGAACATTTTTGAAATGAGGTGTAATTATTCTTTAACAGCTTGATTTGTTTATTCTACATAGATAACATAAAATACGAAAAATTATTGTTTGAGATTTAAATCAAACATGGAAGCAAAATTAGGGATATTCATCTATTCAAACTTGAAAGATTCAGATCCAGTGATTTATAAGTTTTATTACTTATTCACAACACTCGATTGAAATGAATATAAAAATTGCAGATGTAGTCTTAAACTTAATTTCAAGAAAGAAAAAAAAATGTTTATATTACACAGCCCAATAAAAATACAATTTTTGCTTAGTTGCCAAAGATGTTAAAACAAATTTTAGTTATTTTGGTGGAGCATAAGTTTTGCCAAATTGGCTCTAATTTTTGAGATAATGGATACCCCTGCAATTATAAGTTTACCAGTGTAGAGTGCCTACATGGAAAAATTAAAGAAAGGAAAATTTCAAACTTTGGTGTGCCTATGCTTTGAAGAGAGCCACAATAAATGTATATGTGAAAATGACAGCTGAGCAAGCTGTATTCTCAAAACTGGGGAGATCCATTATCTCAAAAATTAGAGCTAATCTAGAAAAAAAAAAAAATGCAATATTTGGAATCATTGTCCCAAAGTTGGCAATAAAATTAGTGTTGAGCAGTGATATTAATATAATCAAAACATTTTTAATTTATCACAAAACATTCTAGAAATTTTATGTCAAGTTTGACCCCCATGATTTATTCAATAACAAATCTTTAATCAAAATTAAAGAAATGAGAAGAGGGACAAACTACTAATCTGTAAAAATATAAAATAGAATAGATCTTCTAAAAATTTTCCTTTCCTAAGGAAAAAAATCCTGTTTCTTGAAAATTGTCTCATCAACACTATAATAATCACCTGAAGATCACTCATCAATGTTGCAAACTTTATTATACAACATTTTCAATGATTTTCAAACAAAATGTTCAATAACTATCTTTTAACTCGAGAAAAATTAACACTTCATTATATTAACAGCTTTTTGACAAATAGTCTATAAAAAACAATTTTTCTTCTAGTTTTAAGAATGTATTTGTATAATAAATGTTTTTTTTTATTTGTTTCTGTCCATAACAATGGGTTCTTCCAATCAAAGGTAACAATTTTGTCAATAAAAATCTAATCACCATTTGAAACAATAGACTCTCCCACTGAAACAAATTCGGTGGTTTCTTTTCTAAATAAAAAAAACTATATAGAAATTTAAATATATCCATAATTTTTTTCAAAGCGATTAATTAGTCTTTTTATAACAGGATAAAAACAGAAAAATAGGACCTATATACATTTTATTTATTTACAAGGTACGTTTGGAAAGAGTTTAAAAGGTAAAGTATGAAAGAAATTATTAAGTGAGATCTAAGTTATAATTCTTCATTTATCAAATCTATTTTTTAGCAAAATGCTGAATTTCAACTGCAAATGATAACCATATTACAAGGGCGTAAGGCTTTCATAATACTGATTTTTTTTTTTAATAGGAGATAAACAGGGGAAAATTGAGATTTAATTTGTAATTTAGGAATCAAATCGTCATCAGAACTTTAAGAGTTAAAAGAAAAAGAAGGAAAAAATTATAGCTTCTTTTTAGTCTGCAGACAAGAAAGAAGTGGGGAGGACAATTTTTGGACATAAAAAAATCAGGATACACAAAAAATTTAAAAGAAAAAAGCACAATGATTCAGTGGAAGAAAAGTACCCTCCATTTACATGCTTGTGAAAAATCTAGAAGCATCAGTAAGAGTGGGAGAGGGAAAAAACTAACTGAAGTCATATACAAAGTCATAGAGGCTTAAACCATAGAAAAAACTTTTTTCAGAAGACAAGAGTTATAAATGAATACAGTAAGACAATTTAGACAGTTTCTCTATATATGAGGAAAATAAGTTCAATTAAATTTTAATACAATATTCAAATTATAAGATTTGCACCCCACAGGTGTTGAAATGAAAGACTTTAAAATTATAAATCTAAACGAGGAAATACTTACACACAATTCTCATATGAGGATATGCTTTTAATTTTTCATAAAAACAGATTAATCTTATTTGTTACTCTACTGTAAAAATTAAAATCTTTCTGTATTTAACAAATTTAAGCACATTGAAGTTGTTAGATTAGTTTTTATATTTGTAGTTAATCATGCAGTGTTAGATTTGAATTAACTAAATTACTTATCGAAATATTTCAAAAAGTCCCATAATTACTATCAAGAGAAAAAAACATAAAATAATGGTTCATGAATCTATAGTAAAATTTATCACATGGACGGACATGGACTCACACACACACACACACACACACACAAATGATGTTAAATCTATTTTATATATATATCATTAGTAAGAGGAGTTGCATGTCAAGGGGAAATTGATTGCCTAACAACAAACTATGCATTGTTTTCACAACATGCATCGAGAAATTTAGTTGATGTCATATCATAACTAACTACAGCAATAGGGCATGTTCATGTTCATTTGTGGATGGCATGATATACAAGGTATATACAAAAATAAGGAACACTTGAAAAAGAAATCTCAGTTGAAAGTGAATTTAAGGGAGGCAACTCCAACGTTTTTTCTTTCAAGTTATTTCCCTTTTAAATGTTTCATTCTTTGCATCCACCCTGTTTATCAATCTTCCAGGCCGGTTTCATTGTCATTTTCTGTTTCAGCTACTGTACCCTCTTGCCTTCCAAGAACACTGCCCCATTTACCTTTGGCACATTTCAATTACTTATAACTTCAAAAATAATTTGACAAATTTAGGTGAAATCTGCACACATAAGGAGTTAGACAAAAGTTGTTTTAGAAAAAATGTTACAGAACTTTGTAAGCTTCACTTTTGATTATAGGTTTTGATGTGATTTTATCTAACTCAGTTAAATATTTAAGTTATAAGTAACTGAAAAGTGTTAGAATGAGTATTTAGTTTTGAAAATTAAGACAAAAATTGAGGCATAGTAATTCAAATACCTATTAAATAGAAATTTTCTAGGCCTGTCTAAGTTTACTAGAAAATAGTGAAATGTAAATAAAATAACAGTCCTGGGCAGTAACAACAATCTCGGTGAGAAAACAATTTAGTGATAAGAGAAACCAGATAAAAATTCAAAGTTTCATGCAAGCAATCAGGCAAAGAAATAAAAAAGAAAAATAAGGTAGGAAGGATGATACATTTTGTAGAGCTGTTGATCTTCAACAAAGTCAATGTTAAACTGGGTTCAAGAACCAAACCGAGATCTTTTAGTCTTTGGTTAATATCTCATAAGTCCTTGTCACTTTGTTTGTTTGTTGGTTGGTTTCTGTCAAGTTGAAACAAACATTTAAAAATTAACAAAAACCTGCCATGCCAAGTAGCGTAACAGTTAGCCAGAACTTACGCTTTTTGAATATTGGGGGAAATTAAATTACAGGTTAGCAACCGACCAATCAAGCAAGGGGTGCTGGTTAGACGGTTGCTGCTGATTACAGCTTTACTCGCAGGCCCGCCTGCCTTGTTTACATGCAGTACATAGTACTGCACAAAGTCAAATAATCCCTAATTTATCTATTCATAACATAAATAATCAAGTCTCTGTTAATCTGTGCAGTAATTTGAGAATCAACAATTTAAAAAGATTTAAAAAATTAACCTTCTATGAAAATTGTTTTACACTGATAAAATCTAATTCAGAACTAGAGAAATTTTGAATAATCTAACCTACATAATTAAAAACTTCTTCATAATATTTAAATTGGCCATTTTAAATTCAAATTGAAAAATATGATGGTTTTATGCTTACATTAATCTTTTCAAACTATAAGGCTGATATTTTAGGTTAAGTGCTATTCTATAAAGCATTGTATTCTTTTTATGGCAGACATGAGACAACTCCCTACTTTCACTTGAAAATATATTGGAAACCAATTGTTAAGATCAAATGAATTAGGACAAAAACATTTCAGTAGTCAATGAACAAATTTTTTTTTTTGATCATTTGAGCTGTTCTCCCTCGGAGCTCAGGTCCAGAATACCTGAAGGTGCAGTGGTTAATGAATTGGAAAAGTTTCAAATAGAATTTCAAGTAACATTCTAACTTTGAAAGGTTTGAAAAATGATAACCACTGCGAGTTATCCCTAGAGGTTCAATAAAATTAAATTTTAGATGCCACAAGTATGAAATGCAGGCATACCGGTGCCATGGGCATCTTGGTAAGGTATGAAATGCAAGCATCACGGAGCCCCAGGTATGGAATGCAAGCATCACGGAGCCCCAGGTATGGAATGCAAGCATCACGGAGCCCCAGGTATGGAATGCAAGCATCACGGAGCCCCAGGTATGGAATGCAAGCATCACGGAGCCCCAGGTATGGAATGCAAGCATCATGGAGCCCCAGGTATGGAATGCAAGCATCATGGAGCCCCAGGTATGGAATGCAAGCATCATGGAGCCCCAGGTATGGAATGCAAGCATCATGGAGCCCCAGGTATGGAATGCAAGCATCATGGAGCCCCAGGTATGGAATGCAAGGCATCATGGAGCCCCAGGTATGGAATGCAAGGCATCATGGAGCCCCAGGTATGGAATGCAAGGCATCATGGAGCCCCAGGTATGGAATGCAAGGCATCATGGAGCCCCAGGTATGGAATGCAAGGCATCATGGAGCCCCAGGTATGGAATGCAAGGCATCATGGAGCCCCAGGTATGGAATGCAAGCATCATGGAGCCCCAGGTATGGAATGCAAGCATCACGGAGCCCCAGGTATGGAATGCAAGCATCATGGAGCCCCAGGTATGGAATGCAAGCATCACGGAGCCCCAGGTATGGAATGCAAGCATCACGGAGCCCCAGGTATAGAATGTAGGAATTTCGGTGTCTCAGGTATGAAAAGTGGGTATTTCGGTGCCCCTAGGTATAAAATGCAGGCATTGCAGAGCCCCAAATATTGAATGCTCTTATGGAGGCTAAAAGGCAAGCATTTCGGTGAATCGTGTATGAAATGAAAGCATCCCAGTGCCATTAGTATAGGATCTAGGTACCCTGGATATGGAATGCAAGCATTTTGATGCCACGGATAGAGAGAGCAGGCATTTTGGTGTTCCGGGTATGAAGAGCAGGCATTTCTCAGATATGAAATGCAGTCATAGTGGCATCCAAGATATGAAATGCGAGGATTTTGATGGTATAACAAGCTGGCATTACGGAACATCAAATATAAAATTTTTATGCCTTAGATATGAAATACAGGCATTTCCTTGCCTCAGGTATGAAATGTTGGCATTACAAAACCTCAGGTATGAAATGCAGGCACCATTCCAGTGCCATTGGTTGGAAATGCAGGCATATCTATGTCCCAGGTATAAAATGCAGGCATTCCAGTAACCCAGGTATGCAATGCAGGCATTTTTTGTGCTTCAACTATGAAAATAATAGGCAACCCAAATATGCAGGCTTTTCTGTGATTCAAGTAGAGGATATAGGTGCTAGACGAAATGCAGGCATCTCGGTGACACAGGTATGAAAGACACACATCTCAGTACCTGAGATATAAAATGCTGGCATTTCAGAACCTTAGATACTAGCATCACAGAACCTTGGGTATGAAATGCGTGCATCTTCGCATCTCCATGAACAAAATAAATGCGGGTATTCCAGAGCCTGAAGTATGGAAAGCAGGTATAAAATGCAGGCATTATGGAGCCCCAGATATGAAATGTTGGCATTTTGATGCCCCAGGTACAGAATGCTGGCACTATGTAACCTCGGGTATGAAATAACTTGGTAACCAAGGAATGAAATGCAAGCATATCAGCACTTGAAGTATGAAATGCTATCATTTCGATGTGCCACGTATGAATTACTGGCATTACAGAACCACAGATATGGAATGCAGGCACCTTGAAAATTGGGTATGAAATGCTGGCATTATGGAACCTCAGGTATGGAATTATTAAGCAACCCGGGTATGAAATGCAAGCATTTCTGTGCTCCAAGTATGAAATGCAAGCACTTTGGTGTTCCAAGTAAGAAATGCTGGCATTACGGAACTACAGGTATGAAATGCTGGCATTACGGAACCTCAGGTATGAAATGCAAGCATCTTAAAAAATTGGGTATGAAATGCTGGCATTATGGAACCTCAGGCATGGAATTATTAAGTAACCTGGGTATGAAATGCAAGCATTTCAGTGCTCCAAGTAGGAAATGCTGGCATTACGGAACCTCAGGTATGAAATGCAAGCATTTTCGTGTCCCAAATAAGAAATGCTGGCATTACAAAAACTCAGGTATGAAATTATTAAGTAACCTGGGTATGAAATGCAAGCATTTTGGTGCTCCAGGTATGAAATGCTGGCATTACGGAACCTCAGGTATGAAATGCAAGCATCTTGAAAATTGGGTATGAAATACTGGCATTACGGAACCTTGCATATAAAATCATTGAGCAACCCCAGGTATGAAATGCAAGCATTTTGGTGTTCCAAGTAAGAAATGCTGGCATTACGGAACCACAGGTATAGAATTATTAAACAACCCAGGTATGAAATGCAAGCATTTCGGTGCTCCAAGTATGAAATGCTGGCATCTCGGAACCTTGCATATGAAATTATCAGGCAACCCAGGTATGAAATGCAAGCATTTTGGTGTTCCAAGTAAGAAATGCTGGCATTACGGAACCACAGGTATGAAATGCAGGCATTACAAAACCTCAGGTATGGAATTATTAAGCAAACCAGGTATGAAATGCAAGCATTTCGGTGCTCCAAGTATGAAATGCTGGCATTACGGAACTTCACGTATGAAATGCAAGCATCTTGAAAATTGGGTATGAAATACTGGCATTACGGAACCTCGCATATAAAATCATTAAGCAACCCCAGGCATGAAATGCAAGCATTTTGATGTTCCAAGTAAGAAATGCTGGCATTACGGAACCACAGGTATAGAATTATTAAACAACCCAGGTATGAAATGCAAGCATTTCGGTGCTCCAAGTATGAAATGCTGGCATTATGGAACCTTGCATATGAAATTATCAGGCAACCCAGGTATGAAATGCAAGCATTTTGGTGTTCCAAGTAAGAAATGCTGGCATTACGGAACCACAGGTATGAAATGCTGGCATTTCGATGCCCCACGTATGAAATGCTGACATTACAGAACCACAGGTATAGAATGCAAGCATCTCGAGAATTGGGTATGAAATGCTGGCATTTTGATGCCCCAGGTACTGAATGCTGGCATTATTGAACCTCACATATAAAATTATTAGGTAACCCAGGTATGAAATGCAACCATTTTGGTGCTCCAAGTATGAAATGCTGGCATTACGGAACCTTAGGAATAAAATGCTCACAATACAAAACCACATTAATGAAATGCAGACATTTTAATACCCCAAGTATAAAATGCTTACATTGTGGAACCTAAGGCATGAAATGCTGGCATTACAGAACCTTGGGTATGAAATTATTAGGCAACCCATGTATGAAATGCAAGCATTTTGGACCCTAAAGTATGGAATGCTGGCATTACGGGACCTCAGATATGAAATGCTTGCACTTCTATGCCCTAGATATAGAATGCCAGCATTATATAAACCCTGGTATAAAATGCAAGCATTTTGGAATCTGAAGTATGAAATACTGTCATTTTGATGCCCTACCTATGAAATGCTTGCATTACGGAGCCTCAGGTATAGAATGCTGTCATTTCGATGCCCTACGTATATACTGGCATCACAAAACCTCAGGTGTGAAATGCTGGCATTCAGATGCCCCACATATGAAATGCTGGCATTACAGAACCATCGGTAGGGAATGCAGACATCTCGTGAATGAGGTATGAAATGTTGGCATTTTGGAACCTCATGTAAGAAATCATCAGACAACCCAGGTATGAAATGCAAGCATTTTGAAGCCCCAAGTATGAAATGCTGGCATTACAGAACCTAAGGTATGAAAGGCTAGTAATATAAAACCACATTAATGAAATGCAGGCATTTTGAAGCCCCAAGTATGAAATGCTAACATTATGGAACTTAAGGTATGGAATTATTAGGTAACTCATGTATGAAATGCAAGCATTTTGGTGCCTGAAGTATGGAATGCGGGCATTTTGATGCACCAGGTAAAGAATGCTGGCATTACAGAGCATCGGTATGAAATTACTAGAAAACCAAGGTATGTAATGCAAACATTTTGGTGCCCAAAGTATGAAATGCTGGCATTACACAACTCCAGGTATGGAATGTATGCATTTCTATGAATTGGGTATGAAATGCTGGCATTTTGATGCTCCATGTATGAAATGCTGGCATTATGGAACCTCATATATGAAATTATTATGTAACAAAGGTATGAAATGCCAGCATTACAGAACTTCAAGTATGAAATGTGGGCATTGAAAGGCCCACATTTCATACGTAGGGCACCAAAATGCCTGCATTATAAGTATGTATAGGTATGAAATACAAGCATTTCAACATCCCCAGTATGAACTACTGGCATTTTCGTGCCTTAAGTATGAAATGTTAGCATTACAGAATCTCAGGTATGAAATGCAGGCATTTCGGCTCCCAATATATTGAATGCATGCATTACAGAACCTCGAGTATGGAATTATTAGCCATCCAGGTATGAAATGCAAGCATTTTGGTGCCTGAAGTATGAAATGTAGGCATTTCAGTACCCCAGGTATAAAATGCTGGCATTACAGAACCTCAGGTATGAAATTATTATGCCTCAGATATGAAACACAGGCATTTCCTTGCCCCAGACATGTGATGCTGGCATTACTAAACTTTGGGTATGAAACGTAGGTATTTCAATGCCTTAGGTTTTAAAATAATAGGCAACCCAGGAATGAAATATAGGATTTTTTGGTGGCTTAGGTATGAAATGCTAGCATTACAGACCTTCAGGTATGAAATGTAGGAGTTTTGGTACCTAATATATGAAATGTGAGCATTTCAGTTCCCAAGGTTTAGAATGCTGTTATTGAAGAGCATCAGGTGTGAAATTATTAGGCACCCAGTTATGAAATAGGCATTTCCTTGCCTCAGATATAAAATGCAGGTATTGTGGTACCTAAGGTATAAAATGCAGGCATCTCCATGCCACAGATATAGGATCTTAGTGGTACATGTATGAAATGCAGGCATACCTGTGACACAAGTACAGTATCTTGGTGACTGGGGTATGAAATGCAGGCATTTTGGAGCCTCATGTATGAAATGCAGGCATTTCTATGGCACTATTGCTGGCATGTTGAGGTCTCAGATATGAAATGCAGTCATTTAGATGTTCAGGATATAGAATCCTGGCATTATGGAACCTCAGATAAGAAATGCAGGCATTCCAGTGCCTCGGATATAAAATAATAGGCAACTGAGATATGAAATACAGATATCTCAGTGCCACCAGTAAGATTTACGTACCACAGACATGAAATGCAGGCATCTAGATAATTCGGCCATGAAATGCAAGCATCTTGGTGCCATAAGATAGAAATAACATTCTAGCTTTTTAAAATGACCACCACAGTGTGTTATCCCTTCAAGTTCTTTGAAATGAAATCTCACATGCTACGAGTATGAAATGCAGGTATTTTGGTGCTTCATGTACAAAATGCAGGCCTATTTAAGTTCAATACTTGAATACAAAAACGTAATTTTAAGAAATGGTACTGCCAATTATAATCAAATATTGTTTTTGAAAGATAATTTAAAATATTGCAATGATGTTCATTTTAGTATTTTTACATGCTTTATCAAAACATTATCTGATCAAAACATTTTGAAGAAGTTATCGTTATTTAAAATATTACATTTAAATAAGCTAGTGCTACTGATAATAGAAAGTTAAAATTTAATTTAATTAAAATTCACTGTTTCTGACTCATACAAAATTTGAAAACAAAGAACAGTTCACCAAACAAAGCATTCATTCAAAGTATATTGTATATGCATTTGAAATTGTTTAGGCTTTATTTATGACTAGTATTTCTTCCATCTTAATTAATCACCGCTATCCACAACAGACTGGTTCGAACACTATTGCTGGGTTTAGGTTATTCATGTGTTTTGATATTTATATGTATTCACCCTCACCCACCCCCAACCATTCATAGCAAGAACTCAAATTTTATACATACATTTCCCTCAATGAGTAGGGAAAACTTCTTTTTTTTTTCAAATTCACTATTAAATATTTTTCTTAATGGTGGGTTTAATTTGCAATGTAAGGTTATTTTAGATTGATCATTAGTTTATGTCCAGCAGTATTAACACTTGCTTTTTGAAAATTCAGGTTTTTTAAGTGATTACTACCAAAAAATGTATCATATTCATTGTTTTTCTATAAATCATGAACTTATGATTCATACCATACTGGGAACATTATCAACAAGGTAACTTTATTTTATTACCACCACTGCTTAATTTACACGGTAAAGAGAACCATGTACAGATGCCATTGAATTCATAATTTCCCCTGGAAAGCTAGTTTTAGTTGCTTTACTTCCAAGGTAAAAGGGATGTGAGTTCAAGACTTGCCCAGATCTTATTCTTTACCCCTGATCTGCACAGTTTAATCACTGCCATATACTGACAATCTAAGTAGTTGCAATGAGAAGTAATTAGAATTAAGTTGAAAGAAATACTAATGGTTGACAATGACTCATTTAATAAAATACATCAGGATAATATTACTAGTTTAGTTTTCCTGACAGAGAGAAAAAAAAAAGAGCAGGGGCTACATTTTTATTTTGCTGGTTCGAATGTTGGGGCAAGGAAGACCAACATCAACAATAATAGGCACTTTTAAACATTCATTGAATACAAATGTTTTGAGTGAGAATAAGAGCAGCAGAAAGCTTCCTCACATTTTGTACAACTTGACAAATGTTTTTTGAAAACATTGAAAGAGACATGACTACAGAAAGCAGTTTGTAAATTTGGGGATTGAAAACAATTATTTGTCTGAAATTTTTTTAGATGGAGGAATATCATTAATGTAGAGTTTTGTTTAGACTTTAGTCCTTATCTTGGTTCATTTCTTGAACATGTTTCGTCTGTTGTAACCTACGTTCATCTTCTGTTGGATGAATGGATGTATTTTTGACCCTTGTATCCGATGACAATGTTTTTTGCCCCTAAAAAAGCCCCTCAACATGGCACTAACTCCAGATTTTCGACACCAATTACAATCAGCAACCGTGTTTGGAACCAAAAATCAACCCCACCCGAAATTAGACAGTAGAATGCACACGTTCCAAGTGATCTCCAAGACAATGATCAAAAATAGACCATTCATTACCTGAAGATGTCCGTAGGGTATAATGGCCAAAATCTAGTGTTTAAGAAATGAACCAAGCTGTAGACAAAAGTTTCAACAAAAACTTTACAAAAACAATTATTCCTTCCACAATCTTATACTTTAATCTCATTTATAAACTGGACAAAAATAGTTATATAAAGTAAAGTTTAATTTCTTCTTCAATTTACATCTATAAAAATACATAAAGATTCATCAATTTAGTATGAGCTGATTCCTAATTACAAAAATACTCCCTTCCCTAACCACTAAGAGGTTTGTTTTTGTTTTGCTTTTTTAAATCAAGAGTTTAGTCTCTACTCATATTTACATAATTTAAAATGGTTTAACATTTTCCATAATATATGGTAACCAACAAAATTTTAGCAGAAATTTCAGCCCATACCACCCCAACAAATGAATTCTAAAATTTCTTTTCACCGATCACTTATAAATAGAATATACTACCCCATCAGCATTGCTAGAGATTTGGGATAAATTTGAATAAAATGTAAAACTTTCAAGTTTTATATATATATATATTTTTTTTTTTTCAATTTTACCAAAATTTATCCCAAATAAACATCTAGGACAATGCTTAATAACATTATTGTTCAGGGAAAAGTACCACTAAATTAAAACATATCTGATCTGACCTACAAGTAAAATCCCCTCTGTTCCTATTTAATACAGTGTATACAAACTAACGTGAAAAAATTGATTTCTGTCAATTCAGAAATTTGTCTTTTAAAATCAATCCAAGTTCTTTCAAACAGTTTTATTAACAAAGAAAAAAAAAGACAAAAATGGCTACAGGAAGAAAACCCATTTTCTTGTGAATATAGCTCTCAATCCAATTTCCCTTCAGATATACTTACATACAATACACACATACATATATACATACCAATGGGAGGGGCAGTTTTAATTTGGGGAGTTAGGTGAATTTTGTGTTTAAATTTTTCTTCTTATAAGAAAAAGAATTTATGAGCAGGGTGCGAAGATCACTGACACTGCACTTGAGAACAAGAAAAAAAGGATAATAGAATTTCCACTCTAATAACATAGCTAATTAAAAGCCAGTCTTTTCCAGTATGATTGAACTAAGGGAAGATAAGCCTGTCAATTAACACTACACTCAAAGTTGATTGCAGTGTTAAGAGAGAAAATATGTTAAGTATTCAAGTATTTATTGCAATATGATCGGGTCTTTGAGAAGCCAAGCAGCAGCAGTTGGGTGAAGGAGGAAATAAATAAACGGCTGCTTCTTTTTTTTTTTTATAAGGCAATGACCAAACGTCCAACATGGTGTAAAGAGAAAAACTGTGTGCATTATTATACATCTGTGACCACTGCATCTTACAGACAAGCACCAAATGCAGTCAAAGTTAATAGGAGAGATTTGTTTTATCTCCAACAACCATTTTTTTTTTTCTTTAATCATCCTTACTGTGTTCTTTTGATTCTGTTGTCGCTTCTGCTTCCACTGCTTGGGCTGGTTTATCTGCTGCAAGACTTTCTTTGGTATTATCCTGAGTAACCGACGATTCATCTTGCTTAATCTCTGATACTTTTTCAACATTTTCTTCTGCCGTTGGGATGTTGTCAGCATCTTCAACAGATGCTGCTGCCCCAACTGCAGCTTCATCACTTACTTCATTATCTGCTTTTTCCGTTTCTATTGATTCATCTCCACTTTTCTTACTGCTTGTAGAAGAAGCATCATCCTCTTCCTCTGAACTTTCTTTTTCTGAAATTTTTAAAACAATTTCATGCAAAATTAAAATTCAGTTCATATTTTTTTTTGAAAAGAAGGATTAAATATCTTCATCTATTTATACTTAACTCTGACACATTATGTTCTTGAAACCAGGGTCAGTTTTACTAAAATTAATAATTCAGTAATTTCAGCCTTTACTCATTTTACTAAACGCAGTGTTAACACAGTGGATTCCGGTTTTTAGGACCAGCTGCATAATAGCACAAATGTAAGTAGTCATCACTATTTTGCTTCATTAATTACGCACTGTTTATCTGGACCAAGCAGCTATGTTACTGTATTAACATTTTTCAAATAAAACCTGACAGAATTTCTTAAGAAATTTCTTCATCTCAAAACAACTTTCAAATATTTTCAACTTGAATGTAAAATTTCAAAAGTAAAAAAGAAAAGGGACTTTGACGTTTCTGCGGAAGCTATTCCCCTTGAAAAAAAGAAAAGGAAAAAAAGACATTTTCTGTATAGAAAAAATTAGGTTGTTTGATTGATTTGACCAGCTGGTTATTGAGTACAAAATCGTTGGTCCTAATGCAGTATGATTAAACCGGAATCCTCTGTACTAATCAGTTTCATAAAGAAAAGAAAAAGGAGTTATTAAATTCTACTATAAATACAGGTTTCCCCCAGCTACCAGAAGTAAAGCATTCCCATAAAAACAATTTGTAAGCCAAAATGGGGTAAAGCAAAGAAGCAATCATCAATTTATATTGGAAATTCTTTTGAACATTCCTAAACCCCTAAAAATGGTTATGAAGTTGTCAGAGATTGGAATGGTGAGAGATACAGGAGAATGGGGGATTGGAGATGGAAGAAGTGAGTATGCACTACCTCTATCACAGCTCGCTGCAAAAAAAAACAAAAAAAAAAAAAAATTATCTTTGCTTTTTGGCCTAAAAGCAAATTCTCAAAACGTGGGAAATACCTGTAATATTGGTAAAGAATTCAAATTCTTTATTTCAAGAGAATTATTATACGATCATGAATTTACAACTTTTTGAAGCACTTCTTTTACAATAAAAAAAGCCAAACTATTGGGAATTTTGAACAGATAGGAAATTTTACTAGTCATTAATGTACAGATCTAACAAGAAAAAAAATTTCAAGTTTTATCAAATAAAGATATAGAAGGATTTATATCTACTAAAAATATATTAAGATTTAAGTGGAGGTGCAGAGTGGTGTAATGTTATTGGCATGGAAAACAGAATTGGCTGACAGAGTTTAGTCGCATCAATGTCCTTGGGAAAGGCAGGATTCCTCTTCTCCCTCCAGCTATGGAAAAATAGCAGAGCAGTTGCAGCCCTTTAGCTCTTAAAGACAGTCCATACAAAAGAAAATTACTCAGAAAAAAAACAAAAAAAAACTACATAGCTGGCCCCAAGCCTAGTTAAAGGGAAGGGCTGTGTGTGGGACAAGCAACTCCTTCCTGTAAATCTTCTTGCAATTGAAACCGAAGCAGAGAGGTTGTAGCCCTATAGTTTATAGGAATAAGCAAAACAGGATTTAACTAGATCAAGAGGTTTTTTTGAGTGTAAAAGATATTTGAAGGAGGATTTAACTACATCTTAAGAGAAGACCATCCTGATGAAAGCAACTTAACAATATCTAAATGTTTGGATGACAATACTTTTCTTCATTAAGAGACATAAAAATGATTGAAGTGATTAGAAAACACTCAATATGATTGAAGAATTAAGTCATCTGCCACATAAGGTACATCTACAGTAAAATAGTCTACTTCATTTTAAAGGATAACCAAATTTCAAGTTATTTTAAAAAATGAGAGGCCTTAATCACTTAGTCTTTTTACTAGATGCCAGCACAAAATTGAAGGTCACAGACAGATGACACTTGAAGCTCAATATTAGCAAAGCTTCTTAGCAAGCATGTAATGAGAATAAGATATTTAATTTCTTTTTGAATAAATGCACTTCTATCATGATTGTAAGGGGCATCTACTAAAGCTACATATGAATAGTTATGGGACCTGGATGAGCTTCAATGAGTGCAAGTACTCCAAATCCCATTGTAAGCCATTTGTCTTATAGTCTGGCATATACAATGAATACAAGTAAAATGGAGGAGACTAGTATTAACTAACTTTGGTCAATTCCCAAACCTTCAGTATTCAAAATAAAAATTTGCATGTTCTAATCACATTGGTTTCCTTTGCATGTGGTAGCTTAGTAATTCTTGCAAGTTTCAAGTCTGATAAAGACCAAGATTTTATTCTTGCAAGTTTTCATGACCACCAGCTTGGAGTGTACTCACAATTAGCTGATGAGTGCACAGGGGAATTTGTCCCAATGAAATTTTCCCACACTCTTCACTCATACCAGGAATTGAACCCAGGACTTTCTGCGTGGGAGGCAGACGTGATAACCACTACAGTATCCGAGTAGATATTTTCAAGTTTTACTATTTCAAAAAAATTGAGAAGGTAATATTCAGGACTAAATATCAAAGAAAAGTTTCAATTTATTAAATCACAATTATTAAAGTGCATAGACAAAAATTCCCCAAACTTGAATTTTGTACAAAAATACTTGGATTATTCTCAACAGTCAAAAATGAATCTATTTCTCTTACACTAAATAAGTGAACTATCCAATAGCTGTATATAATATCAGAAGCAGCTACTTGTCTAACCCATTTCCAGACAAAATTTATCAAATATCAAAAGCAAATGTAAGTGTTTCTTCACACCAGTTCAAAAAGATCTAAATATTTTCAAAATTAAAACCAACTTAAAATTTATTTGACTAACCCCCCAAAAAACGTAGTAAAACTTAAGCATATCAAAAAATGAAATAAAAATTGGAGTAAATTTTACTTGAATAGATCAAATATCAAGGGGATTTTTTTTTTAAATGAAGGTACTCATTAGAATATTTAGGAGGGGAAAAAGTTACTATTTTTAAATTTCATTATCATTTTAAGGGTTGTGCAGACTACTAAATTCATTCTTTATCATGCTTTTGTTGTTACATTACAGATTATCCATTCTACAGCCCTCTTTGGGGGCACAATCTGTAAGGAAAGAGAGAAAGAATACTCTTTTCAATAGAAATAGGTACCAAACTGAAGAAGTAGAGTGCATGCCCATGAATGAAAATGGAATTACTCCTGTTACATGGGTTGCTCAGAATGGCATTGTCTGTATGACTGGCAATGCAGAGAAAGCACTGGTATATTAACTACCATTTCTTTTCTGTTCAGTTTTAATTTTTGTAGATGGTGCAGATGGCGTCATGGTAAGCAGCACAGAAAATGGATTTGGCAAATCAGGTTCAAACTCCAGTTGAGATAGTTTGCATTCACTTTGCACTAATGCCTTTGAGAAAGGGCATGAATCCATCTCTCCCCCAACCCCAGCTATGAGTAAAGACTGAACTTCACAATCAAACCGGCACTGTCTAACCTCTCATCAAGCATTGGGAGAGGCTGACAATGGACAAAGAAAAAAAAAAAAGAAAAGAAAATTTTTAAAAAAAGCTTAATGGAGCTCTGGTAATGCTTCAACAGGCCTAAAAAGCTGAAAATGGATTATAAAAGAATTGCTGAAATAAAATAAATGAGAATAAAAAATGGTTGGAAGAAATAATGCAACAGCCGTTTCCACCTCAAATACAAGAAGAAGATTTAGAGAAAAATAGGGAGAAAATTGGGGGGAAAAAAACAAAAAAAAAACAAACAATAGCACTACTTCTGTAAGACCTATCCCTTTTCTTACACATTCAAAGCTAGAAGAAGGATCTAGATGTTTGGTAACAACAAAAGCAACATAAAGAACAAATTCTATAGTCTTAACAACTCATGGGAAAAAAGGTTCCACAAAAATTCATTTTTTGTTAACTAAATCTTTGCTCAAATTCCCATGTCAGCAATTTTTCTCCAAATGACTTTCATAATTATTTCTTACATAGTAATAAATCCTAAATCAATCTTGATTGTAATTCATCACAATGTAGAAAGCATAGAACCAATAAATTAATGTTTAATCAATCCACAAAACATTAAACTCAAATGGTCGGATTCATCACAAACCACTTACTAGTTTTAGTTTTTCAACTGTACAAGTGGCTGGTTTGTTCAACAATTTTTTCAACATTTATGAACTATAATGATAATAAAAATACAATATTCTTTAGATATTAAATAAGGTACGACTTTTAATTGAAACAATAACATTTTGGGGTACACCTATCACTGTTTTAAAAATTTAAATTTTGAATGCAAATTTTATTTTAAAATTATTTTTGATTTTCAGTTTATTTAAGTTAAAAATATTAAAAGTTGCTCCAACAAAAAGTTATTTTGACTCTAAATAAATTTCAATTTATAAAAACAGTAACTATTTTGGAAAATAGAAATTTTATATTCAAATTATTTTTTCAATTTTCATTAATTTGAATTTTAAAGATATTTCAATAAGATGTTTTGATGAAACAATTTCAATTAAGTTGTAAATGAAAGAAATGAGAACTTCATAATTTATAGATTATTCTCTTCAGATATTTGTTTATATTCGATGCACAAAAGATTAAATTGAAGATGCAGTTCAAAACAATGTTATATTTACTATTTGAATTTAATCAAAACAAATAAACAAACAAAAAAACAATGACCAATAGAATCTGTCTAATTCCTAACATCTATAGTTCATGGAGAAAAAAATGAGCAGGAAGGAAATAAAGTCAAAATTGACACTTGACACCCATAACATGTCATTTAATCAATTTAGCACAAAGTGCATACAACTTTAACATACCACTCACAGATGAGCTAATGTATTAGAAGTTTAACAGATTATGTATTGAAAGCTTGTTTTTAAAAACAGAAATTTCCTTCTAAAACATGACTGTTTTCATTTGTTTCTCCATTGAGGCTCATGTCTTGAAAATCATGAAATTAGATCTAATCGATACATTAGCTTAGGAAAAAAATTTTATTTTAGTTATTAGATTGAAACAGAATCATTTAGTTTTAACTGGCTTCATTCAAAAAGATCACTTTTGATTGTTTTATCACAACTGACATATCAGCTTGTAATTCTAAAAGTTATCAACATTGGCATATTTTTGTTAATTGATTCTAATATTGAACTTGGAAGCAATATTTTCGGCTATAATGCTTTTGTTTTATTTAAAGGAAGGTTAAAACAGGAGGTGCAAACATGTATAAAGTGATTTGCAAAATTTCATAATGGAAATTTTTTGGATGATGCTCCACAATCAAGTCGACCAGTTGAGGTTAAAAGCTAAGAAATTTCTCGTGATGAGCCTTATATTATCCTGGAGATAGCCAACATACAAAATATGCAAATCAAACCAGCTTGCTTATATTATTCTCTTTGATGTGTGGTTCCCAAATAAATAAAATAAATAAAATAAGTTTGAATGAAAAAAAAAAAAAAAAACAACACAATCTACCATATTTCCACTCATGATCTGCAATTTGAATATAAAGAAAATGTTCAGTTTTTTTTGTTTTTTTGTTTGTTTTTTTTTCAACAAATGGTGCCAGACAATGAAAAATGGGTACTTTACAACCACAGAGAACACAAAAGAACACGGGAAAAGTGAAATGTACCACCAAAAGCCAGTCTTCATCCCAAAATGAAGATGCTGTGTATATATGGGATTGGAAGGGAGTCCTCAACAATAACCTGCTTCTGAAGAGGCAAACAATTCATTCCAAAAAGTACTGCTCCAAAATTAGAAAATTTTGGAGCAGCAATCAATGAAAAGGGTCAAATTAGTCAAGAGAAAGGGCCTAATATTCCATTGGGATAACACTCGAATGCATGTCTTTGTGACCAGGAAAAAACTTTTACAGCTTTGCTACAAAGTTTTTACTCATTTGCCATATTCACCAGACATTGCACCTTCTCATCTGCATTTGTTCAGGTCTATATAGATCTTAAATGAAAAAATTCAAATACCTGGAAGACTGCAAAAATCACCTAGAGCAGTTCTTTGTAGGAAAGATAAAAAGTTCAGGGAAGATAGAATTATGAAATTGCCTGAAAGATGTCAGAAAATAGTTGGACAAAATGGTAAATATGTTCAATAAGGCTAATGTCAGAAGTGTTTTGATTAAAAGAAAAAAACAAATTTTTTGGCCATCAAATTTGTATGAAAATCATACATATAGTCATAATTTTGTCAGTAATACTTGTATTAGTTCCTGACCTCTGACAATCCATTTTTTTTTATTTTTAATACAACATACAGACAGAGCTGAAACTTGCCAAAAATTTTTGGTAAAAAATTGCAAAACTTGGCATTTAATCAAATTTTTTCCTCTGCCATCAAAAAATGTTAACTTTGTTAATGCAGGAAATGACTAAAGCAAAGCAGGAGTGTTAGAGTAGCGGTAAGGCCAGTGGGCAGCAATGAGAAAAGCTTAAACCTTGCCTATATATACTCAGCTCTAATATGTATAGTCCTAAAATACAACCGTGATAGTTTCATTTTTCCACTACCACTGGAATTTGCTGAGTTACTATATATGTTATATTACAGCGGAAGAAAATTGACCTATTTAATAGATCCTACCCATGATATCATTGGCTTCATAAACAGTTACTAAGCAAATAAATGCATTATGCACCATTAATACAATGGTGCATAATACTTATATAACAAAATAAAATATGATTTATCAACTTGATATAAAATACTGTTATATATACTTTTAAAATAATCAAATTAAAAATTATTATAAGGAATTATTGAAAAAAATGTACTGCCTTGTAAATTGAGGTAACGGTTATGTAACATCAGGAACCACGGCTGAGATATGAGGAGTTTGTCTGAGTGATCAGCTCTGAAAGTATCGAAGAGAAATTGTCAAAGTAAACTATAGAGACCAATACAAATCATCTGTGAGGGAGGAGCACATGATATAGTCATATAAACAACATTTTTTTTTTTTAGTATTAACCAACATATGCCTATAGTCCAATATTTAGTCCACTCTCGAAAATTGCCATCGAAAAAATACTTATGGAAGAAAGCGGATCAAATTACGTTTAAACACTCAAGATAAGAAACATGCTTTCTGTTTTTGTACTAATTCGCATTACCGTACAACTAATATACTTTTCATTTATCCCTTACTTCTAATAATAATAAAATCAGTTGAAAAATCTGACTTTAGGCATAAATGGGTTAGAAAATGTCATCTTGTTTTTTAATCTCAAAAGTTTACATATACACTAACACCAACTTGAGGTATACTACACTAAAACTAACATTACTATAGAGAATGGAAGTGAACTATTTAACTGAATATAAAATTAGAATGAATATTTATAAATCTTGAAAGATTATCATGATAATCTTTCTACATAAGAGACTCGTGTAAACGATGTACACATTCAGGTTTCTTTTTTAAAAGTTCTACAAAGTTTGTTCAAGTAAGTAGAATTTACAAAAATAGAATATTGTTTTCTGTCTGGAAGTCCTCAATATATATGAAATTGTAATTTTGGTTTGTGTGTATGCATACATTCATAGTTGTACTCTTATAAATAAGCATCCTAGATAAATAAAATTATATAAATTTCAGCTGGTCTCAATCCACTAACAGTATACATTTTTTTAGACAAATTTACAAAAAAAAAAATTAAGATTAAAAAAAATAATTTTAATAGATTTTTTTGACGTTTCTTGCATATGAAAACTATCCATCCAATAGACTAACCAGCAGTCAGTCAGAAGTAGGTCATATGGGTTGGGGTATGACCATGTACAAAAAGTATTCAGCCAACAGTTGTAGCCACCCACCTCCACACAAAGGTAGGGGGTTGGGGGTGTAAATCAGCCATTCCAGGACAATTATTAGCTTGCATCATCACCATCTACAAATCATCTTGAATCACTATCTGATTC
This sequence comes from Thysanoteuthis rhombus, assembly GCA_963457665.1. Taxonomy (NCBI): domain Eukaryota; kingdom Metazoa; phylum Mollusca; class Cephalopoda; order Oegopsida; family Thysanoteuthidae; genus Thysanoteuthis; species Thysanoteuthis major. The sequence goes on along the minus strand of OY735231.1, from coordinate 37,490,156 downwards.
TCTGTCAGAGTATGAGAACCAGAGACGAAAGGAATTTCTCAACTGCTTTAAAGTTTGTTTTATAATCTTCCACTTATACTAACGGAGTGGCAGATAGATATAGAAGGCAGACACGTAATTTCATCCGTATGTTTTTAATCGCCTTTATTTTATTCGAGCAATTTTATCATAATCCATCTCCAGCTCGCTAGGCACATTAAAGTTTCAACAGAGCCTTGTTAACCATATAATTTCAGGAACACGTTCACATGTCTCTTTCATGAAGCTAGATGACGGGCTGGATTTCGGTTGTTTAGAATCAGAGTGGTCCATCTCTTGGGTGGGTTGTCAACCGAGGGTGAAGAGCCTAGTCTGCCCCACAGTTTACCTATAGCTGGAGAGAAAAGAGATGGATTCATGCCAAGGGCATAAGTGCAAAGTGAACATCACAGGCAAAGTTTGAACTGTTTGTTAATTCTGTTTTCCATGCTGCTAACCTTTAGGCCACCTACACCCGAGTAGTTATAAAAAAGAAATCTTTATCATGAAGTTTTCTTGGGAATATTATCTAATCAACAGTGCCAGATTGCACATCAATTAAAAAGCCCAAGAACCATTAGAATCACCAGGGTTCTAAAAAAATATCTGGGTACGAGAAGGAGAAAAAAAAAATCTTTTTTTAAAATTACATAAAAAACTAAATCTGTATGCCAGTTAAAACAAGCAGGAGGGAGAGGGCAATTGAAACCTTGTCAATAAATACCAGGCATAGCCTCACACCACACTCATGAAGTCAGTTTTTATTGCTTTTTAACCCATGCAGAAAAACTAACACGTTTTACCTTCATTTGATTTGGAATCTGGAGCAGCAATAGCCTTTCTGGCAGGTGATGACTGTGGGGTGGGGAATTCCAGCCGAGGGGCATGTGGACGCTGTTTCTTGGCAGGATTCAAATGATAACAATAACAACATCGGAAGCCTGTAAAAGAAGATTGCAGTCAGATAATTAAGATTTGAAGGTATGATCACTTAGTCTTTCAACCAATTCTTAATTCTCTAAAGGCTTAAATTTCACTTGAAACAAAAGTAAGCTTTTATCCAATCACTCCCACAGGGTTCGCATACCGGCCGTTCTTGCTGGGTCCTCAGTCCCAAAAGGCCCAGCCACATCACTTGCTTTGGGTGGGGGCGATGTGCTCCATAAGTGACTACCCAAACACTTCACTGAGAAAACACCCATTCCTGCCAAGTCATCAGTCCAGCAGGGAATACCCAAGCATAGCCCAAAAACCATCATCAAAAGATCAACGCTATACATGAGCACCTACAACATCAGAACACTCAACTGACATGCAACTAACTGATCTAGAAAATGAAATCAAAGACGTCAAATAGGACATTATATGCATTAGCGAGATGAGAAGAACTAATTGAACTGAAGAGCAAACATCTTTACAGCAACGGAAAAGAGAAAGTAAAACAGAACAGAGTAGGCTTTCTCATCAAGAAGGACCTTAAAGACAATGTAGCAGGCTTCAAAGCCATCTCCAACAGAATAGCCTGTATCACCATGCAACTTCCAATGATGTGCAAACTGAATATCATCCAAGTCTACACTCCCACTTCGCAATCAACCCAAGAGGAAATAGGCAAATTCTATGATGACAAACTCCCTACTCCAAGTCACCAGAAAATACTTCAGTGTCATCATGGAAGACTTCAACACACACAAGTAGGACAAGTTAATGAAAATAATGTAGAGCAAATTCAGATATCAAGTATGGAACCAGATCTTGTAAACTTCACAACAGTTGACGGGTTCAATATCATGAACACCTTCAAGAAGGGACTCAATAGGAGATGGACTTGGAAAAGCCACAACAACAAAATGAAGAATGAAATAAACTATATCCTAAAGGACAAAAGTAACACCATCAAGGACATTCGTCCTAAATCAAGTCAACGTAGGAAGAGACCTAAGAATGGTAAGATGTAAAATGCAAGTTAATACCAACAAAGGACACAGAAAAATGTTCCGCATCAAACCACAATCGCTCAAAATACCAAAAAAAAAAATACAAACAATTCTTCAAGCTTGAACTGAAAAACAGATTTTAAATTCTTACTGAACAAGAAATAGACGCCAACATCAACAAACTCAGCAATAAAATAATAGCCTCTATAATAGAAGTCGCCACTATATTTAAACCAATGAGCGCACAAACCATCAATAAAATCTCAGATGAAACCAGAAATCTGGAAAAAAGCAGAAATCTCAAGCCATCAATAACAAGAGAGAAAATTGAAGAGACCAAACTAAACGAAATAATCAAGAAGAAACACAAAGACAAGAAGAAGTCATCGAATTGACTCTCAAAAAAGGTCAAGACTTCAAAGATATAAACAAAGACCTCAATTCTGGTCAGAAGCAAATCAGCAGCATACACTTGGAAAATGGAGACCAAACAACAGACAGAAACAGGATTGTCGAACATACCAAAGAATTTTACCAAAAACTCTATTCATCCAAACAAGGGGTACAAAACAATGAACAGGATACTCAAGATGTGAGTAATCAAATCAAAGGTTTTCCCAGAAGTAAACCCATGGGAGGTGAAACAAGTCATCAGACAAACAAAGGAAGGAAAGACCCCCCAGACCAGACAACATCACCATCGGTCTGCTCTAAAAAGACAAGATGATACCAGTTCATCTGAACTCTTCACAGCCTGCTTTCAGATGATCTCCAGAAAACTAGACTGAGAAAATGAAGGAATCAAAATAGACAGCAAATATCTGAACAACCTCAGATTTGCAAATGACATTGCCCTTTTCGCAGAGAACCAATATGACCTCCAAGTAATGCTAGTTGCACTAAATGGAGACAGTAAGAAAGCATGAACTTCAGGAAGACGAAAATCATGCGCAACAAGCAGGTCAGAAATAAGAACATGAAGATCAAAATCAAAGATGTAGAACTGGAGAAAATAGACCACTACATCTCTCGGACAACAAATCTCCCGAGACCCATAAAAGAAGAAATTAAGCGAAGGATCACTCGAAGATGTCAAGCCTTTAGCATAGCAAGCTCAACCTTCAAAAACAAGAAGATCCCATTAATCCTAAAAAGAAGGTTATACAACCAATGCATCCTCCCGATAGTCACTTATGGAGCTGAAACATGGAACCTAACCAAGAGACAGACCCGCAAACTGAGAACCATGCAAAGTGCGCATAGAAGGATTATATTCAACCTCACATAGAGAGACCACAAGACAGCCCAATACATCCTCCTGAGGATGATAAGCATGATGGAATACATCTTTCTGATTATCTGAATTTATACTTGAATGATCATTTCTGACCAGACAAATGAAGATGATACCCTTAGTAATGCTCTGTGTAGTTTGGGCCATTGGGATCTGTGACCAAGTCAAGGGCTCTTATGTGCTAACAATAGCTGCAAAAACTAGAAAGAATTTTTCAAGGAATTTCCTGCCCTACATGTTCACGTGTGAGCTTCCCCAAATTAAACCAACCTTGTGTCACATCCTCTTCTTGTGGAGATTCAAAATTCAGAAAAACTTTCTACATTTCAATTCCCATATTTGTAATCTTAGCTGAATATGCACAGCTGAAGTAGAAATTCCAATCAAGTCTTTATAGAATAGGCATCAAAGATATCTCCCATATCTTTTGCATAGCACTCAGCCTCTTCAATAAATGACTGAAAAAATCTGTAGGCATAGATTATACAATTGTAATTAATGCCCTTTGAGATACTGAAGAAATTAAATTTGATAATTTTGATATTTTACGGGATTTTAATAGAAAATTAATATTCAAGTTTTAAAAAGTTTGAAGTTGAATTTTGCTAAAATGACTTGCCTATATAGAAAGGAGAATTATTTTGGGGTAAGTCATTTGGATATATTCAGCTGATGCTGTCTATATACTGATTGGAATTAGAAATGATATCAATAAGATTATTATTCCCTATATACTATCATTTTATAGGCCTCTATCAAGGTTGACTACATTGTACAATACTGGACCTATAGCCAGACTACTTGTACTGACTAAATAGCAAAAATTATGCACTATGTTGCAGATAGTCTCACAAAGTGCACTTTCTTAAGTAGGATATATTTTTAATAAAACATGCTTCATCATGCAAGCTACAAAGCTTGTGCAATCCTCAGCCTGCTTACATACCAACATCAGCTGTCTGCAATTGCTATTCTGCATTTTTGACTGGAGATACTGTAGCAAGTATACTTTTAATATGAAAAAAAAAATACTGTAAGCCAACAACTCAGTTACACATGTGCAGCAATAGATACACATTGGTAAGCATAGATTAACCCAAGTTGACAAAACTTTACATTTATTTATATTTGTCAAGTGTTATAAAATCCAATCTGTACATAAGGTTTCAATACCATACATCTAGAAATTCTGAATGCAATTAATATCATATCTTAAAGAAGCACAGTTTAGGTTAATTTCATTTTGTGAAAAGTAACAAGGTCCAAAAGAAAAAAAAATGATAACCTAAAGATCTATAAAGGAATTCATAAGGAGAAAAAAAACACATAAAAAAGATACGGAAACATGTTTGTAGATAAAGTATTCGAAAAGTAACTGTACAGTAGAAAATAGCAACAAAAATACCATAAAATAATGTAAGCAAAATTGTATAGAATATCATCAAAATCATTGTATTAGCCTAGCATAGATTAAATTTTCGTGGCATAATGCCCTTTACAGGGAACGCAAAATGTGATCTTAATTTTTGCTGTATACTTTCAAACAAAAAATAATTTACTTTTCACTAATTTTATGAATTTTTCTTTTTAATCCAAAATATAGTTATATTCACTACCATTTTTTTAACTTATATATCTTAAAACGTTTTGGTTAACATTTTCATAAACAAATTACCTCCACTCATACACATGATCAAGATCATCAACATCTAAAGAAATTCACCCCCACTCCCCGTACCCTTCCAGGAAGACTTTTCAAGTCTAATGACCAGCATGGAGTCCTCATCAGCAAAAATGAGGACAGTGCATTCTTCAATGCCTGAAAGACTAAGCAGAGTCTCTTTTTGTGGAGGGGTTTTCTTTTGAGAAATATGTTTCCTGTTGTTTGCTTTACTATTATTGGATGATATATTATAACATCATCAATCTTTTAGCTTCAATCATGGACATAGATCTTCTCAAAGTTTTGCCAAACCTCTCTATCATAGGCCTTGTCATACCAGTACTTTCAAAATTTGTCTAGCTCATCATGCCATCTCAGTTTCTGCTGGCCACAATTTTGTATATAATCTCTGGGGATCTATGTTGCGAGTTGTGATGTCCAGCAGTTGTCTACCATTCTTGAAACATAACCAGCCCATTGCCATTTGAGTTTTCTAATGATTCTTGTGATATTTTGGACTCCTGTCTTTTCTTTAGTATATTGTGCTATCATATGATCTTGCCATGTGAGCACGATTCTCTCATGTGCTCATTGCATGATCATCAGTTTGAGGATCAATCTTTTAGTTAGATTCTAGTATCAGTTCCTTAGATGACTATCGGGAAGATGCAGGGTTTGTTGACCCTTTTTAGAACGAGAGGGATTTCCTTGTTCTTGAAGGTTGAGCTTGCTCTACCGGAAGGCTTGCCAATCTAGTATGATTCTTTGCTTGATTTCTTCTTCTCATGGGTTTCATGGAGATTCATTATCCCAGGTAGATGTAGTGGTCTACTTTCTTTACTTCTGCATTTGAATTTTGATTGTGGTGTTCTTGTTCTCAACATATTCGTTGTGCATGACATTTGTTTTGCTAAAGTTCATGTAAAGACCAATTTTCTTGCATTCTTCATTCAGTTGGTCTGACATTATTCAGAGATCATGGAGGTTCTTGGCAAAATTACAAAGTCATCAACAAATCGGAGGTTACCGAGATATTCACTTTCTATTCTGATTCCTTTGTTTTCCCAGTCTAGGTTTCGGAAGATCATTTTAAGGCAGGCATAACTTCTCAGAAACCCTCAAACTGATTACTCTACACTTGTGCGTCCTGTTCATTTTTCTGTGTCCTTTATTTAGTGGAATAGGTTTTTGTAGAATTCCTGTACACATTCAACAATCCTGTCCCAATCCATTGTTGGGTCTCCATATGCTTCAAGCACACTAGTTATTTGTTTTCTTCCTGTATCAAGATATTTTTCAACAGTTTTGAAGCAGCAACCTTTTTCAAGGATGCTTTTGAGGACTGCTGTCATGTATCTATTGTCTATTCATTTCTTTTGGATGATTTTCAATTCTGTTGCTTTGATCTTTTCTCTTAAGACCTCAAACTACAAACTGTAACAATATCGTAACACAATTTTTATTAGAATTTGACTATTTTTTACCTTCATTTTAGTATAAAAATGACTGAAAACCAAGTTGCTTTGTTTGTTTGTTTTTTTCTTTCCTTTGCAAATTTGCTTACACACTGCAAAAACAGTATGGTCATCTTTTAGCAAATACAAGAAAAAATTTGACTATTTTTTCAATTACATTTTAAAACATGAAATTTTTAATATCCCAAGTTGCATGGTCAACCCTATGCCGCAGCATATAACACAAAGCTATGGTAGACTTCATTAGTAAGAAAGGAGATTTTACATTGAAATTATGTTAAAAAATACAGTGAAGTAAATACATCAGCAAGTAACATGCATGTTTAATATTACTATTGAGTATTATGTACAGTATACACAATTATCTGATTGTACAATTGCTTTATTTAAGCTGTAAGAGCCACTGCATATGCCCATTACATTCTGTTTGCTAATCAATGTTTTTTCACAATTAAAACCTCATGGGACCTGACATTGAGCAATGAATACATTATACAGTGAAAATTTCAGATCAAAATTCAGCTGATAACTAAGTCAAGTTGTTGATTTATTGATTCACCTCCAGTTAATGCCAAAACAGACACAAACTCATACGAGCATATGACCAGCTTTATTTTTTTAATCTCTACAAGAATTAAGTAACTTGCAAAGTGATCTAATCAATAAGTGTCCAGTTCAGAAGTAAGTTATCTCCCTTACATCGTACGCTTTCACCATTATGACTCATAAGGGGATATTTTGATCCATGTCTTATAAATATTGGTACCTTGCACAAACGCTAATAAGAATTTTTTTCACATTTTTCACTAACCACACTGCATACACACTCAAGAGGTTTTTGTCAGAAATCTACAAAGAAAGTATTGAATGAAACGAAAATAAACATGCATAGGCATCCAAAAACTTGTTATACTCACTAATATATTCAAATTCTTCTTTCAGAGCCATGCCGTTGTGTGAGTTACAGTATCTACAAATCAATGCATATCTGTTTTGAGGTCCTTCACCAACTAAATAGTCGATGAATTTGTCTAAAGTTTTCCTGTCACGGGGAGGAATTGGCCTCGGTATTGGTGGACCTGGGGAACGTCCTACAAAAAAAAAATTTTTAATCCACATATTTTAAAATAAAACAATTACAATACATTAAAAGACATTTTGACAAGTTTGTTATGTATAGAATGATATATTCTGGTAAATTTCTCCATAGAAGATAAGGCCTCCAAGCCTAGACCCATAATAAATCTTTCTCAGACTGTAAAAATAGACAATTTTCTTTCAGTTTTCATTAATAGATAGGTCTTTTGGCAAGTGTCAGTAACTTTCAACAGATAGATAAACAAGAGTATTGCATTAGCCCGTTGATAAGACAAATGGTTTACAAAGATATTTTGAGCTCACTGCAACTCATCTAAACCCCCATAGACGTCCGTTTTGAGCTTCAGTAGACAACCTCTTAGACGTAAAACTGGCACATTGGACACAGAAACACTATGGAAATATTACACTTTTTAAATTCATATGTGCATCATATAAGCCAACAAAATGCTTCTTTCAGTTTTCATATCTATGTAACAAATCCAATTTTCAGCTGAAATTTCAAGTCAACTAAGTCAAATTGAGCATCAGGTTCTCTAACCCTAAAGTCTAAAGACTAATTAAATTCCACATTCTGACAGAATATTGCTGAATAATCACTTGAATAACCTTTGTCTCAATATATCAGATATTTACTCAGCTTACCACAGAAGCAATAATAGTGGAGTATTCAGTCAGGATCAAGTCAACTACACAAACATTGTGTCAACACAAATGAAATAATTACATCTGGTACAAAAAGAACTATGGAACAAGCTTGCTTTGGCTTGCATTCCCCCCAAAATACTTTTCATATATTTTTCAATGTAATATCTGCTGTAAAAGAAGAAAAAATTAAAAACAATTCAAAAATCAAAAGGTGAAAAAACAGCCACTCAGAATAATCAAATAGATTGCTTTTGAGGGCAGATTTCAGAGTTTGGCACTAAAAAAAAAATTTAAAAAAAAAAAAAAAAAAGTAAAGATTGGGGCATATACATACCTTCTATATTTTTGGGAAAAGGGATTATTATACATATATAAATATTGTTATACATACATACATTAATTATACATACATATTAAATAAATGGTATCAATTTAGGAATTTCTCTGACTGTCAGCCTTTTGTTTATGTTCTCTTGGCTTCAGAACTAATTGCATTTTTATGTATTTCTACATATCTATATTGTTCCCATGTCAACAATGTGAGATATATATATATATATATATATATATATATATATATATACACGCACGCACACACACAAACAAGAGAGAGAGATGTGAATAACGGATATTGGTATTCTACATGGTAAATAAAGACTGGCAATTAGGGAAATGAGTTTTTGCTTGCACCAAATTACTAAGGCTGGTGAGCGAACAGCGTAGATCGAAAAATAAAAAAATGAATTGTAAGAGGTATTCAAACCCACACCCTTCATTGTTGTGCTTTTTAGCCAAGCCTTCTCTAACCTATCAAGTTACACCAAGACTATCTGGCATGCAGAAGCTTGAATAGAACACTTGACACATCTCTCTTTCTCAGATCATTGGCCTTGTATTTATGCTCTATTAGCTTCAGAGGTAATTGCATTTTTACATATTACTACATATTATTTATACTGTCCCAATGTCGACAATGTTATATATATATATATATATATATATATATATATATATATATATGTGTGTGTGTGTGTGTGTGTGTGTGTGTGTATCTCTGACATAGTAAATAAAGAATGAAAATTTGGGAACCAAATTTTTGCTAGCAGTTAATTACTTGAGGTAGTGAGCGAATATTGTAGATTAGAAAATAAAGAAATGATCTTCAGGATTCAAACTTTCAACCTTTTTAGCTAAGCCTGCTCTAACCAATTGAGTTATGTTCTGTTAGCTAACAGATCAGGGAAAGAGAGAGGAGTTAAGGGTTCTATTCAATCCTCTGCATGCCAGAGGGTCTTGGATTCTCAATAAGTTAGAATAGGCGTAACTAAAAAGAGCGCACATGAAGGATGTGGGTTTGAATCACACCTGAAATTCATTTCCTTTTTCCAATGTACAGTTTGATCAGTATCATAAGTAATTTTGTCCGAGCAAAGACTTCCTAAATTGTCATTATTTACCGTCTAATATTAATATAAATATACACACACACATATAATATTATGATTAACGCTCCCTTCTTCAGGGTTGAGCACTCTTCAAGAAGGGATACATGTCCATTATAAGCTATACAGCAATGCTCTTCCAACTCTGGAATGGAGCACTCTGGTGGATGAGGAATTGTGCATAAGTAATTTCAGTCCTACTGACTGTCCAGTTCTGCATAGGGCAGGGGCAAAATGCCAGCCTCTGGGTCTGAAGCGAAGGTTTCGATCCTACCTCGTGGTACTGGATGAGATATTGGATAGTCTATAGCCACACTGAAGAGTTGTAATATAATAAAACAGCTATCTGTAGATGACTCAAAAATTAAATTATACATATATATATATATATATATATATATATATATATATATATATATAGTGATCGATAAGATCCTACATGAAAATTTTCCCCATGTAAATTGCACCAAAGTTGAATTTCACCACAGTAAATTCTCCCTACAAAATTTTGCATAAAGATTTGAAAAAAAAAAAAAAGAAAAAAAAATGCCACTTAACTATTCCAGACAATCAGACAAAAATGAATAAATTAAAAAAATTATTTTGAAAAATTTGTTCAATTTTCCACTATTGTAAATTCCACTTCAGTAAATACCACCAATGATACATTTTTCAATGTCTCTGCATATATCTAATGCTATTTTTATCTGATTGTCAAAAATGAAATTAATGTTAATATCCTCTTAGTGAGAGGTGACAAAATTTTTCATAAAAATTTTTTTTTAAATCATTATTTTGTGGAACATTCTCAAATTAGGAAGGGGTATATGCCTTGTTGGGAAATATTTCTATTAAAAACTCAGTCAGCACAAATGTGGGGGATACAAAATTTTTCATTTTAAAATTTATATCAATTTATACAAGTGACCAAGGAATACCTACAAACAATAATGAAAGATTTGGAGGTCACTTAGGCAATTCATTCCATTGAAAATCCAAGAAAAATTATCGAGGTGGATTGCAGATTATTTAATAATAGATTGGTAAGAAATGCTCATGAATTATTTAAACAATTGTTAATGGCTATGAAGAAGTTTAGATTAGAATACATTTTCAATCATCGAATTTTAACAAAAAATTTTGTTTGCTACCAGTTTGAGATATTACCAAGTTGATATTTTAATTGGCATGTTTTTCTTTTTTTTTTTTTTTTTTTTAATTCATTTTACGTAGAATTTTGTAGGTGAAATTTACCTTTGGTGATATCTGCATGGGGAAATTTACCTAGAACCATTCATATACATATATTATATCATATTTAGGCAGTAATTTTTCCTTTATGCAACTTTCAGTGAACAGTATCAAGAAAAACTCACAAGAAAATTAAATTGACAAAAAATGTGGATACTGTTCAATGAAACTTGCATATAGCAGGATATCAACCCTTTGTCAAAAACAGGTCTGATTAGTCACGCAATAGAAACCAACATGTGACCAACATCTTTTAGCAACATGCAGTGTTTTGTGTGATCAATTCAAAAATTGGAAAAAGGGGTGATAAATGAATAACTTCCGTCACCTTTTGTAGGGAAGTGATCACTAAAAAGTCTGAATTTTCAAAAAACAAGCAGGAAGGCTGCCGGATACAAACTAAGGGACCAATCTAACGAACTTACAGAGTAAATTGTCTCCCCAACCCATTCAAACTTATTTAGGGTGTGAATTTTTATTTCTAAAAACATATGAAGAGGTATTGTTTATATTTTCAGCCCTCTAACTCAATTGATGTAGTCTGTACAGATGACATATACATATATTGATATCCATCCAGGCAGAATCACTTGAAAACTGAAGAAACCCATGTCAAAAGTGGGTAGTTTCGGTAGGCGGTTTCTAACATCTAACTTTGCTTAGAGATATTTGAACCATGCAAAAGTCATACCAAATGATTCAGAATAGAAAAGTAATTTCTTGTGCAAGGTAAACAAATGATTTGTCTTATTAATGGAAGCTAATGAATGAAATGGTTTGCAAGTATTATCAGAGTGAACTGGTCAATATCAAAGTAAATCTAAATCAACTAAGTCATACAATATATATTAAACAATACCATTAATATTACTATTAAGAAATTATAAATAACATTGTTAATAAGTGCTAGGGATAAATACTAAACAAGATTAATATAATTATGAACTAATTGAAAAAGTTTTATGCAATGATTAGGAGATTTTTATTAGCAACATTGTTCCTTTCAAGTAGAAGACTCCAGTGTCATGGACAGAGAAATGGGGAAGGAAGGGGTCACACTGTTCATTATTATAGAAGGTTCAAGTCTTTCTTTTGTGATACTATACTCTTTGTTATAATAGTTGCAATAGTTCAATTCATTTGAGAGTTATTCCTGGTTTTGCATTTCATGTTTAAGAAAATAGTAAAAGGCATCTCCAAAACATTGACAATTATATAGTAGCTAAAAATCACATGGAGAAATCACAAGCACATTACATTAGAGAAAAAAACAGGAGTCAGAGATACCAGAGAATCTATTAAGAAACTCAAATGGCAATGGGCTGCACATGTTGCAAGAATGTCGGATCACTGCTAGACATCATAACTCACAATGTTATTCCCCAGAGATCATATGCAAAACTGAGGTCAAGACGAGTTCAGAATGTATTGGCTCAGTGACGCCCCTGATGGAGCGGTCAGGCAAATTTTGGGAAGATCTATATCCAACAATAGACTCTACAAGGCTGATGAGCTAGTAGCAAATATCATTTCATATGGTGTTATAAGATGCAAAAATAGTCTCGAGTGCAAAAATAAGAGATGTATCCCAGCAAGATGAAGATAATCTTTTAAAAACTTAGATTTATTAAGAATTATCTTAGAAATATAAAAATTTTAATCATCAACAGATATTATTGTTTATACTCATACCATCATTACATGTTAGGTTAGTGTTACTCTGTAGGTAATAAAAGGGAATCATGATTTCACAAAGCATACAATTTATAACTATCTCAGATAGATCAGCTCTTGGAATATTTAGAGACATCGAAACACTTCTATGAATTGAAGAAAGCTTTAATATCATGTACCTTATCTTATCAGGAAAAAAATCCATCTAAATCATGAACAGTGTGACTTTTGCTATTTGTTTCTTTGTCCATAACTATAGATTAATCTAATAAGTAACAGCATTCATCGGTGTTAACATGCCTTTCACCTCCAATCAGTCCATAGCGTATAAGTATGGCTACAATAGATTGAGATCAGTTTTGAATATCAGGTCTGTAGTAAATTATAACAACTTTCCATTTCTGGAGTGTACTAACAAAGATTTACAATTATAGGAGCTCACACAACTAAACAACCTATCTATACAATGAGCATTGATTTCTTAGATATGCATACATATTTTTATGTTTTTAAAAAAGATTCAATATATTCAATCAATTTCATCTTTAATTATGTATCATGGACAGATAAACTAAACAAAACAAAAAAAAAAAAAACTAGAAAAAAGTCAGAAATATATAAATGAATTTTTTCACAGGTTATAAGCAGTAAAATAAATGAAATACCATTGAAAATGTATCAGCTTTGCTCCATCCAGGCTACTGTATGGATGTGTAAGAGGTTTCAGGTTCAAATCTTACCTGAACATTAGAGCAATGATAACAGCAGTCAATAAGTAGAAATATTTCATTATTTCCATTCAAGAGTGTCCAATCCACTAGACATTATACAACTTTAAATTGATATTGAAATGATAATTTAATTATCAGGAGCTAGAGAATCCAAAATTCTGAAGTTTGTTTTTTTTTTTAATTGTGGGATAGATGTCTATCCAGGTTCTTTCTCATGGGAAAAAAAATCAATCACCCCCTATTACCAGTAAATGGAAAGGTTTAAACAGAAAAAAATTGAGAACCATTATTTTAGAAAATTTATGAATACATCAATATATCACTTGCAGAAATTCTGATTTGCCAATTAAAGTTGAAAAATTCAGATCATTGCCTCTTTGGAAACCATATTTTGGAACTACTGTCTGTCAAGCTTGACCAAGACTGGTCTACATTTTATTTCTAAGTCTACTTACCATAACCAATAGGTACCATAGACATCTGCCGGCCATTCATTTGAGAAATCATTTGCATAGGAGATCCAACTGAGGGATTAGGAGTTCTTTGTGTTTGGTGGGGATGAGGGGCTGACATAGGCTGCACAGGGTTCGGCATTCGCATAACCGGTGACATTGTTCTGGTGGTTATAATTCGTTGACGCACAACTAAACAAAGCGGAAATAAAACGGAGAGGTTGCTAATGTTAGAGAAGACACTGCAATCTGTTAGGCTAACACACCAACCAACACAAAGATCAATTTGCTTCCCTTGAACAGACAGACATACAAAGAGGTTTGAAGGAGAAAAAAAATAAAGAAAAAAAAAATAGTGTGTATTGTTGTTCCACCAAATTTTCAGAGTTGTTCGATAGATGCCTTCTGTTCAAAGCTGAGAGAAATAGGTTGCAGATTTAGAAATCATAAGTGGTGAAATTTTTTTTTTCAAAATATGTTTAAGCAAAAGAATAGAAAAAATTCCTTATAATGAAGTTTCTGAAAAATATGAGGAGCAACAAAAACAAAACAAAGGGAATGTAATTTGAAAGAGCTTTTATACAGAGGTTTGTAGTGGTTAATTTAATAATTTGGGGGTAAAATGAGGGTTATTGATTGATTGGAGCAAATTTTCACTGCTTATATCTTTGTTTCACTTCTAGTTGCTTTCCTTTGCTTCTCATTACAAGAAGCAAAGGGAATGTAATCTGAAAAAGCTTTTCTACATCGGTTTGTAGTGATTACTTGAATAATTTAGTGTTAGGGTTAGGGTTGTTCATTAACGAGAGAAATTTTTTACTGGTAATCAATATCTTTGTTTCACATGCTTTCCTTTGATTTTCATTATGAGAGGCAAAGGGAATGTAAGGGAATGTAATTTTAAAAGTTTCTATAAAGAGGTTTGTAGTGATTAAATAATTTACACTTAGGGTTATCAATTGATTGAAGCAATTTTTTGTGATGGATCATATTTTTGCTACACTTTTTATTACATCAAGTATTTCATCACAATTCAAATTCAAGTTACATTTTTTTTTTTCCAATCCAAATTTGTCTCTCAAATTTATGATTTTCTAATAAAATAATTTCACTTTATATTAAGATTTTAGATTATAAATGCAGTATGCATAATTAAGTTTATCTTAGAATTGAAAGAAAATATATCTTATTTCTGACTATATCATCCAAGGTGACACTGTAGCAATACATCAGTTTTGTTTTACTTTTTCTTTTTCCAAGTGTATCCAGGATTAACTAAAAAGCATTCAGTAAATTAAATAGAAATAATCTCAACTCATATAAACATGGTACTTCTAATAATAAAATGCTGATCAGTAGTTGACATTTGAATTGTATAAAGTATTATGTTAATGCTTGTACTGCAACCACTTTGTTTTAACCTTCATTAAGTCTTAATTTCTCACAAAAGTGTCCAAATGTTGTTTGCAACTGAAAGGTGGATGAAAACATAAAAAATTATCTTAGAAAAAAAACAGTAGGTGTGAACATATGGTCTCTCCAGCCCAAAATACTTACACATTGAAAAAGACCAATACAATACAAACTTCTCATAAAAGCCAAGTATTTAACATTTATGAAGTAGAAAGACTGAAATACAAAATTTCAGCATTATGTTCTACTGTCATCTTCAAATATATTCCATGGAGATATGATGAAGCAACTTTTGAACTTTGATGTCTCACATAAAACAGAGGATTTACCAACTGAAATATGACAAAGGTGATTGTAATGAATTAAATGCTTTTGTAGATCTAGCAGAAGATACTTCATTTACATATGCTAGTATTATTAGAAATATGATCTTGATTTTTTCTTCCTCACAAGGAGTAGAGCAGCTGACACACTGAAATATTTTTCTATTTCCAATTCACACTGGTTACATAAAATGATGGTCTGAGTAGTTGCAATGAAAAGCAGCTGAAATTAAGATAAAATAAATAAAAGACAAAAATCAAAGACAAGAGATGTCATTGCCAAATGCTGTTTCAGACCTTCTAGATTTGATTGACTAGATCGCAGATAGGAAATATCAAGTTCAAGTCACCCTACAAGACATCCTGAGCATATATATTATTAACTGGTTTTACAAAGTTTAAATTCAAATTTCTATTTCAAGTTTTTCTGAATTTTCACTAATTTTTGTAGATTGCATTTCAGATGATACATGCTGTAAAAGAACTTGTAAACCACCATTATTTTTTGACGACTTTTCCTTCATCTTAATATTTTAATGAAGGAAAACAGAATTCAAAAGTTGAAGTTTTACTATACTTCATCTGTTAACATTAAATAAAGAGATAATTTCTCTATTAATACTACTAGAACAGAAACAAACATGGCACTGGAGTCATCAGGAATGGAGAGTAGGTTTGAAGGTTAGATTCGATCTTCTGCCAAACCATGGATTTCTTTTAGCTCAGATAGCAAGTGTCTACCAGTCTTCCCTAGGCAAAAGGGATGCAAATTTGAATTAAACCAAAGGCTTATTCTTTATTTCTAATTTGCTCAAATTTCTAATTTACTCACTGCCATAGGTCAATAGACTAAGTTAAGTTGTGATGAAAAGCATATTAAAAATCGAGATGAAGGTATAAGTTCAAAAGTTTCTTACAGGAGTTAATAATGCTAGTATGGTGCTTGTAGATAGTTCTATATTAAATTGGGGTATTGAAATAATAAAGTTCACTTTTTGAAGACAAAGGAAGGAACTGTAATCAAGATGCCAGGGATGAGTCAAGACACTACATGGCAAAGTTCCCTTTAATATCTGTGACATCACAGAAAAAAATTTTGTCAAAAAAAAAACAAAAACAAAAACAAAAACGGGGGGGGGTCAGTTATTTTGATTGATACCATGTGTTGATATTTCAACTACATACATGGCCATTTTGAATTTTATGAAACGGCACAATAGCATGTGCATAAATGAAATATAACATGAGGAAAAAAAGTGTTTACAAAAAGGAACAAATGTGAGAGTTTAGAAGGATAGAAATGAAGACAAATGCAGATAGTTTTAGACATACATTCGAACATACATTAGATGAACAACAAAGGGAAAAATTGTGAACAAACATTTCAGGCTGAAAAAAAGAATGTAAAAACATTTACTCGACAATCATAAGAGGAATAGATACAAAGTATAAGTTGCTAAGTATAGCTAGTAGAGAAGTGAGACAGCAAAGAATTAATGAGAAAAGAGATATGAAGGAGCAATGTGATATAGTGAATCCAGTCATATTTTTACTGAAACTGAAAACACTACTTTTGATAAGGTTTTGTATTGAAAAACTAAGCAATATTATTGAAGGCGGTATCAGGCTATACATAAGAGTTTAGGAGGCGAATAGGAAGGGCAGATAATGCAATACGTCAGAGAGCTCCAAGTTCCCTACACCAGTAAACCATTGTTAACAAGAGTAGTCATGTAAATATCAAATCTGGCTAAGTTATGAAATAGCTGCAGAGCTAACTAGGTAGAACAGAAAAAGCATGTGACAGTTTTGTGTGGAGCTACTTTTATATTTTGCTGTAGAGAGAGAGAGATCTAGAATTGTGTCCCAATAGTTTTAGGTCCTAGAATGCCAAAATATTATTGAGAACAAAGATTCAGTGAAGATATCATAATGATGGACAAAGCTGAAAAAATACATGCAAATATTTGCCAACAGCTTATACTTTAGAACCACCATTGGTCCTCAGGGTATAATATAACACAAGCCAAATATATTCACTGAAATATACTGGTCAAAGAGACTGAGTACCCACTTAATTCAGATGAACTCAAGAGAGCCATGAAGAAGCTAATAGGGAATAGACAAAGCTAATAGAAAATACATTAAGAAAAAAGGAATATGCATACTGGAGAGTACATGGGCATCACATGGCTAGCGAGGCCCAGAGTGGTGGCAGAGGTTAGGGCTTTCATAGCCAGTGGTTAAATGGAAGTGACTTATAAATAGAAGTCAAAATTAGTAATGAATGGTTAACAACACTTCATCTGATAAAAATATGAAATATAAAAGAACATGTATTGAGTACATAAATAAACAACACAATATTCTTGGCTAAAATTTTTGAAAATCAACATAACTGTCCAGACATAATTGAAAACTGACATGAATTTTGCACATTAGTACAATGAAAAAGATCCATTTCTTGATCGCATGATGACACGTGACAAGTAGTGGACTCTGTACAACAATCGACGATGCTCCATACAGTGGCTGGACAGGGGAAGCACCAAAACACCTCCCCAAACCAAACTGGCATCAAAAGATTATTGACACCATTTGGAGGTCAGCAACTTGATAAATCCTGGCTAAACCATCACAGCGAGGTAAAATTGCCATGAAATCAACAAAATTTACTAAGAACTGCAGCATTTACATCCAATATTGGTCAATCGAATATAATAACACCCAACCACATTTCACGCAAGTGACTTAACAGAAATTAGATGAACAAGGCTACAAGACTCTTCTTTACCTCTCTCCAACTAACTACCATATTTTCAAGCATTTCAACCACTTTCTCCAGGGGAAAGTCTTCAGCAACTAAGCAACAGCTCAAAACACGTTCAAAGAATTCATTCCAGGACCTCAAAATAAACGCACTTGTTTCTAGTTGGCAAAAATGTGTAGATCCTGAAGGTTCTTATTTCGATTAAGAACTTTTACTTTAATTTTTAAATACTAAGCTGTATACTATTAGCTTTGAAGTAGGTAAAAAATCCAATTATTTTTGTACCACTCTAATGCAATTGTTAGTTAGCAATGTGAATCAGAAATGGAGAATAAGTCTCTGGAAAGATTCTTATTCATCCAATATCCTCAGGGAACCTGCCTGTCCAGGGCAGCTGCCTTACCAATTAGACTACAAAGACCAACAGGTGACAGAAATTCAAATACAACCATATTGCCTTTATCATATATTTTCTCCTCAAATGCCTGATACGCCACCATTTTTCAACTTTTAGTCCGGCCTGTCTAGGTTCAAATCATAAGCACAGAATTAGATTTACAAAATTCCTGTTGACAGGCTTCAACTTTTCCTTTCTTTCTTAAAACAAGCCTGGCTGCTACAGGGTTAAAGTCCACAACCATTATTCCAACTAAAGATGATTACTGGAACATCTGTATTGTACGTAAAATAAATAAATTCATAATATATTAAACTCGTCTATTTGGCTTAGAGCTGCCTGGCAATCACTTTATTTTTATAAATCTATTTGGTTCAACTAAACGGGATGAACAGTGAAAAGTTTACTCCCCCAAATTTAGTGAGGATTGTTATCATTCTTGTTATTATGAGGGGAAAAACAAAATCAACCCCAACTTCGGCTGGAGTTTGAAAATATTAGTTTTAATTTTCAAAAATAATGACATCAAAAAGGTCTGAATTAAACCTTCAATATAAATGGAGTCATATCCAAGCAAATTTTAAAATTACAATGTACGTGGTATACAAATGAAGTGCTGTCAAATGATTAGATGAAAGCGTTTTGCTGAAGTTGCAAGCTCAAAATAGGAACTTTTGCTTGATTGAAGAAAATTGATGGAACAAAAACTCAACTAATCCATTAATCACACAAAGTGACTAACTATATGACAGAAGAGTAATACCTAAATTTTTCAATAGGAAAGAAAAAAGGATCAAGAATTCAAAATTGCCACTTTTGTCAGACTGTAAGACAAATAGTTCACATGGTTACATGGGAATACCATTCATGGCAACTCATCCAAGCCACATGACTGTTGAAATTAAGATTCAGTAGATGGTGGCCTAATGAAAATATCTGTGAATTGAATACCATATGATATTTGTATAGTTCCTCCCACTACTTAAACGCCCATCCTATATACTGACATATACAGTACATTGAGGTAAAGATTAAATTTGAGCCAAAAAGAAAAAAAAAATGTCAATCACTTTTGTTTTATGTTAAAGTCTGTTGAACTATTTCAAGTATAACTTATATTTCAAATGAGCTTAAATCTTATATTTCAACAAGGTTAAATATTATCCAAGCTGAAAAGAGGATAAAATATAACAAGTATATCTTTAAATCTTTCTTGATATATAACTTCATTCTAAAACTGTATAATCCATTGACCAATAAAACGAACAGCAAAAAAAAAAAAAAAAAGACTATAGCACTCGACAAATGTCACTAGATACTTTTTTTTTTTGTACTAGCTGGTTCGGTTAATAAGATCACACACAAACCTGAAGACTTCACATCTTACTTTCATTCTCAGTTCAGAACAGGTGAGAGGCTTGTTACCACAAAACTCATCAAACAGGGTTTTTTGTTTGTTTTTATCCATACCAGAGTTGCTGGCCCTTTTATACTGTTGATGATCAGTCAGACATTTTAAAAACTATGAACTACCAACTAGATTTACTTTTATTGATTATCAAAGACCACTTTCAAAACACTAATTCATTCATCTTGGCCAACAAAGTTTGAAGAGGTATATGTATATATTTATGTCTGTCCGCACAAGGTCTTAAAAAGTTCTCAATTTTTATAAAATTTTGAGAAATAGTGGCCCATGGGTTACAGAAGAAGTGATCAAATTTGAGGTCAGATCCAGGAATTTATTTTAGACAGAGATATTCTTATCATTCTGCAGGAAAAAAGGTTAAACAGTTAATTAAACAGTTGAATTTGAACTTCAAGGGAAGTAACTCAATATTTAAACATTCAAGGATGATGCAGGGCAGAAATTTATATAGATCATGT
This sequence comes from Thysanoteuthis rhombus, assembly GCA_963457665.1. Lineage (NCBI taxonomy): Eukaryota > Metazoa > Mollusca > Cephalopoda > Oegopsida > Thysanoteuthidae > Thysanoteuthis > Thysanoteuthis major. Next base: position 37,469,683 of record OY735231.1, on the reverse strand, counting down.
AGCAGAGTGTGAAAATTATTAAGTATTGAAAAAATATTCCATAAATAATAGTTTTTTTTAATCACCATTTACAAACTTGAAGGTAACACAGGAATATATTTTAATACCCACAGCTTGAGAAGCAAAGAAAAAGCTCAAGAACAAAATTCTATAAGTAAATAAATGGATATAAATTCATGTCAAACTAACAAAGAACATAAGAGTGCCAAGCATGTGTCTATAAATACAAAAAAGATCCTACTTTATTTACTAACCCGTTTATGAAATTGGTATTTATCTTTGAAGTTCAATATTTTATGAGTAAGCATGAATGGAGTATTGTTTTATTAATTTTATTATGAACTAGCTGGACCCATGGAAATTCCACAAATGTTGACAGATTATCCATTATCTCCCGCCATTACTCTTCCCTCACTATGCCTGTAGCTTCTCATTCTCAACCTTATCCCTTCCAATTCCTATTACCCAACCATGATTTTATCTAAAAGTTATACAAACATGGTTTAGTTTCATATGCCTAAGTTTTCCCACCTTAGCGGTAACCTTCAAAAATTACTCTGGTTTGTTAAACCAAATCTCAACCCAGATGCTTTTACAAACTTGTAATTTCATAATATAACAAAGAAAATCTGTATTACAAAACAGACTAACCCTAACAATTATACTATTATTCCGTTTCTATGTATGATCATTATACTTTCTGATTATTCATTATCCTCATATCTTCCAACCTTTCTCTACACCTTCCCCAATCACCTTCATAATGTAGGTTCTCATGTTTGAATGGGAGCAAAAAGAAGTCAACCTTTACTATAACAGTCATTCATTTATTATTCCTCACTCTGAAGCCTAAAAAATAGTACTAATAGTACTATAGGAATGTACACAGATAGTTGAAATAAAATATAAGATATTTTCATTTCCTTAACCTTTGCATGTTATTACTGTCAACACAGATGCATTCCATTGGTAATAAAATACTTCAACAAAATTATATACTTTAATTACACAAATATAAATGCCTTTAGTGGGAACTGCTGATAGGGACAGCTAACGAAAACACTAAACTAATAAATTGATATTCGTTAAGTTCGTTTTTCTCTTTAGCTCTAAAACCCTTAAAAATAGTTGTAGAGGACTGAAATTATAATGTGCTGCAGCTTAGGGATGGAGCTTTGAATAAAATCAAAGTTAACTCAAAACTAATGTTTAATTTCATTTGTTCATTCAATTATTTTATGTACACCTAAATCATCATCTGATATTGGTGTGCTATACCTTTTTGGAAAGCTGTATGTCTAAGCTACAACATGTTATCTTAGTTGTCAACATCTGTACATTTTCCACAGGTCCAGCTTGTTTACAATAATTGAGTTTTATTAGTAAATATTTTAAATAAACTAATGGATAAATATTTTATCAGAATATAAACAGAAATAAACTGATGGATTAAAACTTCATCTAGATATAAACAGAGATAAACTTATAGATTAATACTTTATCAGAATATGAACAAAGCTACATACCTTTTTTGTCTTGCTTAGCACTCTTATCTGCAGGTAATAGAATAACAGACAGATTTTGAATCCAGTAATTCATTGGTTTGGTTCTAAAATTCTTTCACACAACATACACAATATAAGATTATTAGATGTTCACATAGCAGAGTACTCTCTAAGGTTTTTATGGGTTCAATTTTAAGCTAAGAGTCTTGATCAGATATGATATATGATATAACAACCATAAAATTTTCAAGTTGAATAGGTCAACTTTGACAATCTTTCTACTATGATGACATCATATGACATGCACATTTTGGATTTTTGTTATGAAGCTACGGGAAAAAGTTAAGGGACCACACAAAATATAAATTTGACATCTTGGGTAAAAACTTCAGGAACAAAGTCTCAGAAAAAAAAAAAGGAAAAAATTTGAAAAGAGAAGAAAAGAAAAAAAAAATGAAAAAAATTTAAAGAGAAAAATTGAAGAAAAAAAAAGGGGGGTGCGGTATAACTTTTGGGATACATTTTCATCATAAATTTGACCCCACTTAATCTGACAATAAATCATAGCTCAGAACATGCTCACAGATATTCCTTTGACCAGTTCTCAAATGTAGCTAGCCAAATCCAAAATATTACTGAATCATTTTGCAGACAATGACTAGTGATTTAAGTAAACTTGACCAAACAAATGCAAATTTGCTAGGTTTCATAATGTAACCATAGTACATGGAAGTAATATTACTATTATTACATTTGTACAAGTCACAAAAAGTAAATGAACTACCATTAAATCTAACATCTGAAAATCGAGATGATATTACATTTAACTGTAATATTTTTACTGTGATTGTATCTTCAACATTGTTGAATAATGGCAAACTATTAAAGTTTCACTCATTTTCAATATAAATCAAAATTATTCAGTGCTTTGTAAAAAGATACTTTGTAGTAGCATTCATTATCTACAGTATACGTTGCAAACATTTGTTTCTATAATTAATACGTTATGACTTTGATACATTGGTAAAGATTCTACAATCAAAGCAAACATACATGGTTTTAATTTGTAAACAATGCACAAAATATTATCTACATTTGAAATTAATTGAAAAAAAAAATTTTTTAAATAAAAAAATTGCCTTGTGAAGCGATATTTCTATTACAAATGAAACCACATAGAAAAAAATTGCCAGCACAATCCTAGCTGCATGTGGTGCCTAGGGGTGCTTTATCGCTTAACACAGATAGATACTTCATGTAGGGAAATATTTTCAGAGTATTTATAAAATTTGAAAGTTATGCAGTTTATTAGTACAAGAACAGAAGATTTGTACAAGACACTCAAAATCATGTCAATTGATAAGATATAACTTCAATTTTTTGCACATAAAAATTGATATGGGTTATACAGAGTCATGTAATAAGAGATGAAATTACTCATAACACCAAATAATACTTTTCAGTACACTAATATCACTTTTTAACAAAAACTGTCCCTATGTTATTATTCATAGATTGGGCAGAAACTCATGAAAGCCAAGAGTATTGAATAGTGGAAAGGGTTCAACATTACTTAATGCCACTAAACTCTTTGTAGACACATTTCATTCATGCAGTGTCTACAATAAAAATAGATGGAGAAATATTCATAGCAAACGATACAGATTTTGAGATACAAGCCGTATGAAAAGGGGAAAAAATATATACACAGAGATTCAAGATGTTATGAAAGGATTTTCTTATTAAAGTAAATAATGAAAATAAATACAGGGTGGTACAAAATAAGCTGATAATTTTGATTCTATCAGACCACTGTTTTGTATGCATGTTTTTTTAATAGCAAAAATCATGGAAACTGCTTATATCATACCTGACCAAATAAAAGACGTCAGAAATTGCAGTAAGAGTTACCAACAATTTTTGCTATCAAAACTTCTGTCAACGGAAAAACACACAAACTCACAAAAAACATGAAAAGAAAAACCAACAAAAAACAGTGGTCCAAAGAATCAAAATGGTCAGCTTATTTTGGGCCACCTGTATTTGAAAGAAAGAGCAAACAGTGGAAGCAAATTGAAAAGAGGTGTCATGAGAATGAAGAGACAAGGTGCAAATAATGTTGATAGTTGAAATAGAGAAATGACAAGCCAGGAGGAAATATTGATACCCCAAAGAGATGTAAGTTTGCAGTATGAGAGAGATATGAAGCACAATGTGGATTATTTATCTCACAATCTATAATAGAGTTTTATCATTTCTCCTTTAGCCAACTTATATTTTTTTATTCTGTATTTTTTAGACTACTAATATTTGTTAACATTGTCTTCCAAGTAACCTAGTTTGATTTTCTAAGCATTATCTACTTTCCATATTGTACATATTTTTGGTAATTCTACAATTAAAATCAAAAAGAAAATCAATAAAGAATACATTATAATTAATTATAATTAATTTATTCTCATTAGGAACATATATTATTGTCAGATAATGTATTTATTCTTAGCAAAATTCGAAAAATATATTCTGGCTTTAAAATTAGTAATTTTGACTGTTTACTCAAGAGTTATCTACCCTTCGTCTTCAGAAGAAACCAACTTCAAGTCTTAGTTTCTGGACACGTCCTACAAGACTTAAATGCTCAATTTCATAATATTGAAGAAATGCTTAAGAGAATATATATATACATATATATATATATATATATATATATATATATATATATATATATATATATAATTAAGATACTCTATTGATTTAATCACATACTTGACAATATTCACTCTGAAAAGCTAAAAAAAAAAAAAAAACTAGCATCAAGGTTTGAGAGGGTTTTTCTGCAAAAATCTAATGCTGATTTTTTAACCTCGCATCCTCCAATGGAAGGATACAAAATTCATGAAAAGAGCTTGCAAAAGGAATCTAACATTTACTTCAAAGATAAACAAAGATACACATGCCAAAACTATAAACACAGTAAAATGAGGATATAAGAAAGATTGGCTGCTGCTACTTCTACTACTACTACCCCTCTAATTTACCCTTTTCCTCCTCCTACTACTACTACTCTTATCCTGAACATCCTACCAAATCTGCTATAAATGAAAACCTAGTGTTTTTACTATCTATCAAAGTCTACATTCACATGCAAAGTATTTTTTCATTCAAAATTATAGTATACTATTCTAAGATGAAAAGTTGACACAGATATTAATGCTGGGAAAATCACTACGAAAGTTTCTTTCTTCAAAGACTGGGTGGAGGGGAAAGAAAAAAAAAACCCAATGTTATGGAAAAATAAGTCTAAAAACTATGGACACAAAATACATTGTGTCTTGTCATAATTAAGCATATTATTGTATACAATTACTAGATTGTCAAGAACAGTTTACGGTCACTGAAAACTTAAAATCTTATTTATACAAACAGTTGGCTCTATGCCATCTTCACAAGTAGACTTTACCAAAAATAGGTTGCAAATATTTGAAGCAAAGTAGGATTAAATTAAAGTGTGCAAAATCATAACAGAGTTCTTTAATTTTTTTGTAAAACTTACATACTTAAAATGGATTATCTTGGGTAATTTTACAGTGAACTACACTATTGCTCCAAAGATTACCCTAATTTAAAATCTATATTTCTGCCCATCAGAGTCCTTTCAAGAAAGCCTGATTGGTTCAAGTGATTTGAAAAGAATTCAATGTGTATAACATTGAATTTTTTAGAAGCCAATTTTTGGTTTCCAATCAAATAGTCTGGGTTGTCTAATGATGTGTAATTATGGAAGATTACAGATTCAAGATAAAAGTGAAGCAATAGTATCTTTATATATTCAAGTGCAATATTTTGATTAATCAGTTTTCCAGCCTTCATCAAGCAAATCCAGTAGCTTTCAAAAGCTTATTTTCATATCCTTGTGCTTAACAATTCTTCTGTTTAAATGTTACTCCAACTTTTATGTCTTGATTGAGGTGGAGGGCAGCAATATTGTCCATTGCTAAATATTGATTACGGCAAATATATTTCAACCATGCCAAAATTTTGACAATGAGTCTCATAGTCAAGGAATATCACTGTGCTTTTCTATTGATAGAATCAATAATGGATACACCAGTAAGGTAACTTGTACCATAGAGTCAGTGTGTTTGGGAAGAAGATAGGAAGCATACTGCACACTGTAAATATGGGGTTAGACATAATTATGAATAAGTCTACTTTAAAATAAATGAAATAAGTTCATATCTAACCATTCTGTGTAGGGGGAATCTGAGAAAATAGCCTCAAATTTCTCCAATTTATGGGTATCATCTATTGGTGCAGAAAAAAAAAATACAAAAAAAAAAAATAAACAAGATATACCCCTCAACTATATCTACTTTCATTGAATAATTAGTAACAATTAGTAACAATCTAAAACTAAGACCTATCATTTGAAGATAACTAAATGTTAACAAGTGATTGACAGATCTAACAGTCAATGTGCTAGATTGCTATTCGGCTTCAGAATCCTTCATACATAGGTTTTATTTACGAATTAGCACCAGAGCCACCACAGAGGGTTTCATTCCACATGTTTCATATGGATAGACAAGAAGTGGCTAAAGCAAAGATTTCTAAGACTGATGGAAATAATACATCTCCTGCTTGAAGGATACAAGATTTTCTTTTTTAATATCTATACCAATGAGATGCATCATGTTAAATTCTATTGAATGAACAAGATAGAGCGGCCCTAATTATTTGCAGACCAGATAAAATGATTATCATCCAGTGCTACGCTCCCAAAACCAAAGCACACCAATAGAACTTAAGTAGGCACATGTCACCTGAAACTGAATTTGATCATGTCAGAAATATGAAAACATATTAGCCTGTCAATCACCCATTGAATTAGTGTATTCTATTGGCAAGCAATCTTGAAATTCTTGTAAACATTCATGAAATTGAATAAAAAAAAATATAAATATATTTATAATTATTGGATGGATTGGTAATATCTGATATAATGGGGAAATTTTTAAAGATACTGAAGAAAACACAGATTGGGTGAATAGGTATTTATTCACAGACGCTTCGTAGGGTGTGAGCCAATATATTCAGAGAGGGAAAGGAAACAAAAGATTTTGAAATTTTTTTTAAACGTGGGCTCATACCCAACGAAACGTCCATGAATGAATACGTATTCACCCAATCTGTGTTTTCCTCATTCTCTCTCATTATATATATATACACACATACATACACTAGTATTTGAGCCTTTTGTTTGTTTGTCTGTCTGTCTGTGCCTATTCTCCAATAGACCTGATATTTGGCATGGATAATCAATAAAAATTGACTTCCACATAGACTAATCTCGGAGGTCATTAGAGATCACTAGATTCATTTTTCTCATAGATGGCACAAAGTTTTCCACAGTTTTTGCTTATACTCATAGATTATCATCTACAATGTACATAGTAGTAGTAGTAAGATAATCGGAGTCAAATTTTATGAGCAACTTGCTTGCTTTTTTCAAAGTAACAGCCAAAGCTTTGGTCAGTTATCAACCCTTCCCTTCTTCAAATGTACTAGCCCTCTCTCTTCATCTCTTTATACAAGTTTCCTATCGTCTACAGCACTACTTATTTTCAGCTTATTTTATTTGTTTTAATCTCATTTTACTAGTGAAAGCGAAAACGTATAAATTTTTTCACCCATCTAATTTTTCCTTTTTTCAATCAGACCTCCATTATCTCTGGCAAAGCGTCAGTTTTGAATAAAAAAATTTTCCAAATTTGGAGTGGGTCTGGCCATTCTATCAACTACTTAACTATTATGCTGGGCTTGACCATTACTTTCCATCAGTAGTACAACCATTTGCAATCATTTTCCAAAAAGACAACTTTATCTTAGTATAATCAAAAGTGACCCCACTAAATTAAAGATATTCAAAACATGATTGATCAGCATAAATTCATCTTAATATCTAATGTTGTTCAGCCAATTTGTACCACTTAATATTGAATTTAATGAACTGTTAGGACTTTTGCAGATAGGTATTGATACTGATTATTTAGTCTGAGGAACGAATTCCTTTTGCTCACCATTTCTATTGAAATTGAAAGATCCAATAAGACTCATTTTTGTTAATGTTCAAAACTAAAAACTCTAAAAACTAGACGATTCTCCGAAGACAATCTTTTTGCCTGCTTTTGAAATCAATTTTTCCTTAAGCTATCAATAGATGGGATAGAACCAATAACTGCAAGCATTTAGTCCAAATCTTTAATCACTGAGCAACCTCTTCGAGAAAACAAATTTTTTGTAAAAATTGCACAAGTTCTACTTAATACCTCCTGTTTGTAATTGGCAGTAAAGGAGAGCTCAAGTTGCAAACTGGGTTTTCATAACAGAAAGGGTTCAAATATCCATGCATTTCTTACATAATGCATTTTTATACATCAGATAGAAACATTTCATATTAAATGCACATTGGTAATTATAGTAGATTCTTAGGGTCGGGTTTTTAGTTGCCAAGGTAGATGTTCAGAAGCAGGTTACATGCAAAATAAAGTACAGAAAAATAGTTTGAAGAAAAAGATAGAAAAAAAAAAAACTGCAAATGTATCCCTTTACGTACCTTGTGGTACTGGGTCTTCCTCTGCAGAGATAAACAAAACTGAACATTGAAACATTTAAATCAATGTAATTAAGCCCCACTCCAGGGCATGGTTAACAACTCATTTAGCAAATCAATAGTACCACTAATGAAAATAATAAACCAAGTGTAGAAACTGTTCAAACCAAACCAAAACAGAAAAGAAAAAAGAAAAGAAAAGAAAAGAAAATTCCAACCATAACTTACTATGAACCAATATGCAACCTCAGTGACCATATCACTGAATTATGAATGAGCTATTACCAAAAATAGAAAATTGGTGATACATTTTTATAAGGTTCATTATTCAATACTACTATTAATAAAATGGTAAAGATGGGTCAACTCCTAGTGACAAAATCTTTTCAATACTTCTCCAAGGAATATCAATAATGATAATAATATCAACTTTAAAATCAGATTACCCTTGAATGACTAAAATACCTATAGCCAAAAATATGTACTTTTTAATCTAAACATGAGTTCTATATACAACCTACAATAAGAATAATATACATAGCATAAAATTCAAGCAAATATGAAAATATAGTCAGAAGAAAGATATAAACCTAGAAAGAGCTATTCATTCCTTTGAGATCAAATAAAAAATTTTTTATCAGTTCAAAGAATTAATTTATCATTCATCTTACGTTCAACTGAATCTGCTGTTCGAAGCGATGTTTAATATGCATCTGGTAGATTCCTTCGCACTTAACTATATAATTTTAGACAAGCAAAAAAAAAGTAACAGTCAAATAAGCAGCAGTTGATGCCAGAAGCATAAAGGATATTTGCTTTTTATTGTACTGTTATTTGAGGCCTGTAAGATTTGAGACTGCTTTATTCAGCTATAAGTTTGATGATAAAAATAGTCATTGATTTTGATTGATACCCAATTTGTACTGCCTTTTTTTCAAACAACTATTTTCATCTCATGAGAGTTCAATCTCCGCAGAGGTTACTTTATCTCTGATCCAAATTTCTTAACAGTCATAGAATGTGAAACAACCTGATCATTGTGATAAAAAAGCAATACAAATAATATGAAAGAAAAATTGGTTAAAGATTGATAATGATAATGTGTTCAGACAATTCACAACTCAAGTCTCAATTATCAAATGAAATATTCTTAATAAGTAGAAAAAGTATGACTTGAGCAAAAAACTTCAAACTTCAATGATTATTTTAAACATATTTATTAAAATCAAAACAATTTATAGAACGTACCATAAAAAAAATGTAAAACTTTTCAATTTTCCTAACACTTGACAGTGACAATGGAAAAGTGAATATTCAAATTTGGAATGTTCTTGTTTCAAAGCAACCTTTCTCACACATACACAAGAGCAGAGTGAAATGATGCAGGGCTAAAAGGTAAGAGAAAATCTTTTTATGCTAACAAAGTTTTCCTAAATCAAGTTTAGTCTGAATCCATCCTTCCCCCAAAACATTTCTTATGGATAATGTGGTCTTTTGAGAATTCATTACTTCAAGACAGAAGACATTCAGTAAGAAATAAAATGAATTCAACTACTATCTCAGATGACATCTATTGACATAAAATTTGTTTGAAGATAAATCCTACACAAATAGAACTGCCATGTATTGTGATCACCAATACATAGAAAATTAAATTTTAACCACCTTGATGAAATATCACAAATACAAATCTTATTTGATGGCTTGTCTACTTTTCTAGGGAAACATCAGAAAAGTTCATTTTTACTTCTTTCAGCTTATTTATCATCGCTAAAATGAATTTTGGAGGGAAAAGGGAAGAAGAAAACTTTAATGGCAGTAATGCATGCTATCTAGGGCTAATATTCCCTATGATTGCATGCCTAATTATTTTTTTCTTAAAATGCCACTAAACCAGAAAGTTAGAGAAGGCTAAAAATATCAAATTGGGAATTCATCAAACTTGAAATTGGATGAGGATGATTAGAAGAATGTTATTTTATACAGAGGTACATCAATTAAGGAAAAGTACAAACCACCAAAGTAACATATAATGTTTGAAGGGAATGTCAAATTGAATGAAAAATTCCCAAGGACCCCTTCCAAATAGTAGATATGAAATTATGCTATCAACCATACCAATACAAATTGGTCTGCATTGATGCTATGTACTAATTGTTTTTTGAATCATGTAATACAATAGAAATTAGAATTGGAATTTTTTTTCACATAACTATAGAAATGGTAATTTCTATTTATCCTAAATAGGTTTCACTAAAAGTTTTTCCGTAAATAAATTTTTGGGGTACATTTCCTTTTATTTTTTCATCTATACATTGAAGTCTTTCTATGAATAATGATATCCAATTGAGGGCCATTATTGAGGAAGACCCATGTGAAACAACTCTAAAGTTGATCGTTAAACAGCTGTTAAACACTTGCATCAAACTGGAAGAGCAAAAAAGCTCAACATGTTGTGCAAATGACCCTGAATGAAAAGCAAAAAAAGCTTGCATGTTACATGAGTGATCCTGCAGAAATCAAATGATCTAGACAACCAAACTACCACACCTAGCTTACTCACCAGAACTCTCTCCGACTGACTACCACTATTTCAAGCATTTCAACCACTTCTGGCAAGGGAAGGTCTTCAACAAGCAAGCAGCTGCTAAAAATGCCTTAGTAGAATTTATTGGTTACAGGACCCCAGAATTCTATGTTTCTGGAATAAATGGACTGGTTTCTAGTTGGCAAAAATGCATAGATTCTGATGGTTCTTATTTTGCTTAATAAGCTTTATTTTAAGCCAAGATAAACTGCTTTGAAGTTTGTGAAAAAACACAATCGTTTTCTTACCAAACTAATATATACTGACTTTGAAAAGTCTTGGCTGTGGAAAATCTGGTGCTGAAACCATGCTACTGAAATAGCAGCGCTGAATCATACTTTATCCATGTCAGACAACCAAGCATTTCCCAGTAGCATTTTCAACCATTAATAACCACTTGTCAAATGGGTCCAGGAGAATTCAAACATTATGGACTGTTTATTGCTGTTCACAACTGTAGTTATAAGGCATGTCTACTCAGCACAAAACAAAATGAATACCTGCTAACCCACTTGCTTGATCATAAATCATATGAGCCTAAATAACTGAGTATTAACAGATGCTCAAGCATAAGGTTCTGAAAATAGACATAACACCCAAAAGGACTCCTCTTTATAAGTTCTATAAAGTTTATCAAAATTTGCTTAAAGACAATGGATGAAAATCTCCAAGCATAGAGAGGAAGGATAGAAATATTTCCATGCAATAGTTCGAGACTAGAGAGGATTTTTTCAAGTTGATGCAAATATCAACCCTTTCTATCACAATTCAGCTAAATAGTACATACCTTCTTCATATTCAGATTCACTGTCTGAGGAAAAACAATAGCACAAATGGAAATGATAAAAGCTTTAAAGAAGATGAACTCTTTGAAAATGTGTACATTTTTGGTCATGTTTCAATCAGTATAAAGAATTAAGAATCGATCATTGGATAATGCAAACATCTTCTCTAAGTAACTACCAAAATTTGAAACTATGAAACATTACAATATTCTGAAAAATATTGCTACAGATTGAAAAAATATGGAAAAACTTTCATCTCAAATCTGTACAAAAGTAGAAGTTGACAGATGAATAATAGTTCCTAACCGAAACTAGGAGAAAAAAAAATATGCATGATAATTATAATAGGTCTTTAAATCAATTCTCTTAAAGAAAATTGAAGATGTTGATTAAAATAGCAAGAAAAAATAAATCTATGAAGATGTAAGTGCTAATATGATCCAATTATATTTCATACATTCCATTTTCTTTGAATCCATTAATTCTTCGAATAACAAGCATTCTTTAGTATGGAGTTTTATTTACCTAAGAGCCACTTAATTTCAGCATTAATTTTTTTCCCTTGTGTCCTCAACTTTCATTTGATATCCATTACCCATCAAAAATTTAGTAACTTTTTTTTTCTTAAATTCAATTTTAAAGCTCTTGATTTCTTAATACTTTTTTCATTTTTTTTGTTGCTTTTTATAGATTGATATTCTAAAATTGTTAAGTTAGCAGCAGAAGACCCTACCCAAAATATGAAAAGCAGAATCTCAAGGATGAGCAAAAAAAATAAGTTTTTTTTTAGAGTAGTTTACATCTATTTATCAATTATATATAATAGTTTTTCTTTCCAGCAAACATACTATTTTATATTGGTGATAGCATTGACCAGCAAACCCAAGCTGTTTTCAAACTGAATTAGGAATGTTACAAAATTTCTTTTTAAGAATTGTTTTGTCATTCTTGTGATGCAATATTTCAATCATTCTTTTCAGAAATGAAAGTCAAGATTGCATTGTCACCAACTTCCCGTCATCTCAATTCATATTTTTAATATTTGCTAATTGTATTTTAAGCGCTTCCCTTATCTTTCATTTCGTATAATTTTCTGGTATACTAAGAGTCAAATTGGCCGTGACATTCTTCACTGTTCCTGAGCTTGACCAATTCCACTTCATGCTATTCTGATGTTCAATACCCCTTGCGAGGATTTTTTTCTTAGTTTTATCTATTTATTAAATATAGCATACATGTAACAGTTTATGTTAAATGCTTCTTGAGAGAATAAACAGGATTTCACTCCATGTAAAGTCCTTATATATTTTGAACATATTCACACTTACAACAATATTTGAGGTATACATCATCCAATTGAACAATCCATGAATTAGAAAAAAATCATCACAACACATTTTTCGAAGATCTGCACAACTAGAATCTTACAGAGGACAAAATTGAGATAACAAATTTTGATTAAGAGAAACATCAAAACAATGATTTTTCAGAATATGACCGAAAAGTCATCTTCATACAAAAATTAGGCCATTTCCAACAGACATGTATTTTCTGGGAGACTAAGTAAAGCTAAGATAGCATTGAGGTACCCAATATCAAAAAGGTTGATAAAAAGAGAAGCATCCTGGATTTTTTTTTATGACAAAATAATTTTTCTTTAATTAAACAAAGATTATTTCTAAATCACTTTATAAAAAAAGTCAATAAGTTATAATAATGCCTCTAATAAAATAACATGTATAATGAACAAATATTTGTCATATGCTAGAAGAAGAAACACCAGCGCCTAGCAGTCTATGTTCATCATAGAGCAAGTAACTATATCTATCAGTACTAGAAATTTTATTCATTTATACCAGTAATGAATAATATAGATTCATACACAGAATTACATGGCGAGCATAAGTACAAGAGACAGATATCCAAATGGATAAAAATTTGTTCACATATATACACTCAGTGATTCAACACATTCATAAGTCATTCACAAGATAACAAAGACTAACCTGTACCTGATTTGGTTGGTGGACCTGGTTTCTCAATCTGAAATGAAATCAAATGAATTTAGCTAAAAAGGATCAAGAAGCAAGAAAGGTTAAATAAAACTTTTCAAAAGTCAAATATACTTGATATCATTATAACAAACGCGAAAAATTTGCAATGATTGTACAAAAAAGTTGAAGAAAATCAGTTTTACTCACTTCTAATTTCTTGAACCTAGCTGGATCATATTTTTCCAAGATTTCTTTAGCTTTTTTGTAAGTTTCGTTTTCCATAACATCTTCAAGCTGGAATAAAACAAAATCAATGAGCCAAGAAGAGTATGGTCTGAATAGAAGATTCAAAACCTTAAAAGAAAACAAGTCAGATAAATGATTGCTCTTATAGATATAACCATGCACACACAGCATGATTTTATATACTGACATCTGAAGCTTCTAAAAATGAGGGTCGTCCCATAGGCCAGATGTGTTTGTATGTGACAAAACACAAGAGCCGAAACCATGAAATTCAGTCTGAAATTAGGGCCTCATCCTATCTGAAGGTTATCTTATCTACCAAAATATATTTTCATAATACAAAAGTAGAGTGTTCCTATAAAACCTTTTGTAAGACTAAATGGCATGATGCTACACAGTAAAAACCATTAATTTATACGGGAGATTTTTTAGAGTGTTTCCAGACCCCCAAAATGATCATGTATGAGAATTTTGCTACAATTGAAACTGTTGTAATGATCGCAAAAAATTTTGAAAGGGCATGTCAGTTCAGGGAAAGTTTGCAGGAAGTTTTGAATGCCTACAATGAACAGTATTATAGAAAAATGCCCAAGGTTAAGCAGTCAAGCACAATGTAGTATTTCAAGCCTGCCACATCAGACAACGAACCTCGACCTTTGCGATCAAGGCAGGCAGGCAGGCAGGCAAAGCTGGGTTATTCTATGGTCAATTTTTAAAATTTTCACATATAAATTAATGGTAGTTACTTCTCCACTCTATACAGATAGCAAGAGAAAACCTGTTCTAATGTATGTTTTTGTAAAAGTCAAGTGACATGAAGCAAACTTGATACCCACATGTATCATATCTGGTTTAATATCCAGCGCTGGATTTTTAAAAAAAACTGAGGACTAGATTTCATAAAATCCAACATGGTACAGGAGAGGGGGAAGGAAGGAAGGAGGAGAGAGGGGGAAGGAAGGAAGGAGGAGAGAGGGGGAAGGAAGGAAGGAGGAGAGAGGGGGAAGGAAGGAAGGAGGAGAGAGGGGGAAGGAAGGAAGGAGGAGAGAGGGGGAAGGAAGGAAGGAGGAGAGAGGGGGAAGGAAGGAAGGAGGAGAGAGGGGGAAGGAAGGAAGGAGGAGAGAGGGGGAAGGAAGGAAGGAGGAGAGAGGGGGAAGGAAGGAAGGAGGAGAGAGGGGGAAGGAAGGAAGGAGGAGAGAGGGGGAAGGAAGGAAGGAGGAGAGAGGGGGAAGGAAGGAAGGAGGAGAGAGGGGGAAGGAAGGAAGGAGGAGAGAGGGGGAAGGAAGGAAGGAGGAGAGAGGGGGAAGGAAGGAAGGAGGAGAGAGGGGGAAGGAAGGAAGGAGGAGAGAGGGGGAAGGAAGGAAGGAGGAGAGAGGGGGAAGGAAGGAGGAGAGAGGGAGAAGGAAGGAGGAGAGAGGGAGAAGGAAGGAGGAGAGAGGGGGAAGGAAGGAGGAGAGAGGGGGAAGGAAGGAGGAGAGAGGGGGAAGGAAGGAGGAGAGAGGGGGAAGGAAGGAAGGAAGGAGAGAGGGGGAAGGAAGGAAGGAAGGAGAGAGGGGGAAGGAAGGAAGGAAGGAGGAGACCATTGAAGAAATAATGATGATGCTCATAATAATAATAGTACTATCATAAATAGGTATATGCAGAATTATACCTAATGATTTCATTGGAGGTGAAGGCCAACAAAGTAGGTGTATCCATCAAGAAAAAGTGTAGAAATTGTACAAGTGGATGTATAAAAAAATCAAATCCATTTCAAAGGATAGAAATTGGCCAAACAGAAAAGGTGGCTTGGCAAATCAACAGTCAAAACAATAACACACACACATAATTTGATAATTTCTGTGGAATATACATATAAATAAATATGACAAATTGTATCATCCTGTCTCTAGTATTTAATTTAATCCTCATGAATTCAGGCACATTTGGACAGACTTTTTAGTCACTTCTGTCCTACTGGACCGGATTGGTGAAAAATTGCTCATGTAACAATTTATTGCATTAGAAAGAATGGATAACAATTCACATTAATCTTAATGATTGCAAGTTTGTGAATTATTTCAACATAAAATTAATTCAAGTGTTACTATTAAGCTCGCAAGATAAATTTCCCTTGTTGAAAGTACAAATCAAAAATACTAATTTTCTATAATTTTAATCATTTGATATGTTAACACTAACACTAATTCTAAACTAAATTATTATCTCCTTATCAATAAGTTCTGCATTCTTTAAATTAAGGAAAACTACTTTCTTATTGACCATTGCAAATTAGTATTTTTAGAAGTTTTTGTTATAATTTTCTGATAAACTAAAACTACAAAATATTAGAATAAGATAGTAGTAAATTTATTAAGATCATAAATTTGTTTAATGTTTGTTAACTGATCTGAGTTGAGAGAGTGGCCAGAAAGATCATCACCATCATTCATAGCATAGATTCATAACTGGGCCACTTCAAAATTACTATGACTATTTCTCCACCTTTAGAAGTAAATAATAAATTAGTGACTTGACTCAAATCTAGAGTAAATCTAGCCCAGTACATACCATTTAAGATTCATTTATATCTGAACCTGACAACTGGATACTTTACTGCCATTTGCTTATATTTTCAACAATAACAGATAAACAGCCTTGACAAAGAATCATTCTATCAAGGTTAATATACTTGACACAAAACCATAATCTACCTCTGAGCTTAAAGTCCAAGGATAACTAAATTAACACATATTCAAAGTTATCAAACTGTTAACACGAACTTGGAATTGCACTTACATTTTTCAACTTTTAGCAAACACTGAATCTATCACAAATTCAGTTTCAGCTGTATTAGCTTAAGATTCTGTCTGATCTGATATCCCCTTAGGTGCACTGTAACCAATTGCAATTAAAATTACCAAATAAGTTTGTCAGATATTCGGAAATTCTTATTAACAACGTTACAAGTTTTCAAGTAGAATAGCTAAGATAAGGCAATATAGGTCCCTCACTTTACACCACCACTTTTACAGAAGACCTCAAGTCACTAAAGCTTTGAACTGTGTCTGTGAGCATATATGCTTTACCTTGATTTGTTTTGTACATCCATTATTTGGATGTCTTGAGGTATCAAAAAAGCCTGTTAGAACTTTGATGGCATCATACATAGCGTAGAATTGGCAGAAATAAAAGATTATTTTGAAGGTCAGGGAATGGTGGAAAATTTTTCCAATAACAATTTATGGTAATTGCTTCTTCACTTCACTCCATTTTGACTTACAAAAGATTTCATAGGAATGCTCTACTTTCAGATAGTGCAATGAACCTGTATCAAATACATGACATCTTCAATGGTACCAATTAGCAATTCTCTTAAGAATAAAATTTTAGGTTTAGAAGATTCATTACCACACAATCTTCACAAGGCTAGAAAGAACATATTTTTTTTAATTTCATAAGAAATCAAAAATATGGTAAAAATAATTACCAAGTATAATATACAATAAAAGACTTGCTGATTACCTTTGGGGAGGGAGGAGTTGTCTGTTGATAATGGAAAAAAAGCTTTATGATATTCTATGTATTTACATCTTTCACTCTCATCAATATGTAACGCTTTGTTTACTTTTCAGCATTTTAGAAACCTTTAATGCTGTCAAAAACTGGAGATAAATGCAGAAGATGATGTTACCAAACACCATGTACATAACAGGATTATTTTTCCTTATTTAAGAAAAAGGGAGGGAAGGAATCAAGATAACTCTTATGCAAAAAGATATGTCTGAAATACTATGCTCTAGATAAGAAATTCTCAACCTTTATTTGGCCATGGCCCTCATAAAAGTGCTTCTCGGGTTCCTAAGCCCCAAGTCTAACAGGGATACAATACAAACAGATGTACAGAGACTCATTTTATTATTTCAGTCTATGGCCCCTTTCAAATGTACCCACTTCTCTTCCTCTCGTGACCCCCCACCCATCCATTGAGAACAGCTGCTCTAAGAGTCTTTCATGAAAGAAAAAAAAAAAAAAAAAAAAAATCAGCATTAAATGATGCAACTCTACCAAGAGACCATTTCAACGCTTAATGTCAAAGCTGGACAATGTACAGTAATACTGATTACAATTCAGCATTATTTACACCATTTTATATCACTATTTATCTAGATATACTTATATGACACCCATAAAAATATCAGGCCATTCAATCCCCTGATTAGCCAATAACCACTGATATCTATGTGAGAAAAAGAAAAGAAAAAAGATATTAAAAAGAACCATATGAAACAACAAAAATTTTCCTAGTTATTCCTAATTACCTTATAGATAAATTACAAAATTAAGCCATTGTATACATGAAGATATCAAAAATACGAATTGAAAATTAATGTTTATTCGTTAATATCAAAATCACACCAATCTCATCTATCTGACCTCATTTGAAAGATAATTTTGAAGGGCATCAAGAGAACCTTACACTCTTTTAGATAATAGAAGTTATTGGGTACATCAAATTAAACATTTGTGATTTCAGCTTAGTAGTTAATGTTACAGCTGTAGAGTGAGTTAGAATCAACAAAAATGTATCAACTCTGACCTCATAAAATTTAATAAAACAATAGTGGCAATGAAATAGCCTTTTATTACCATTCTATCACATTACATCCACCATTCATATACAACAAACTTGATAACATAACAATGAATTCAAGTCCTTCCAATTTTAAAAAATTCGCCTAATGTTATCAGCTGATAATCATTATTTACAAGACCCAGTCCCAAAGTGATCCCAAGAAGTGGTTTCATTTGTATATTGATTAGAGTCAGGCTTCAAGTTCGAGTCAATAATTTGAGAAATGGAGTCAAACTGATGTCCTGAGTATCAACCTCACAATTAACACAGTGAACATAAAGTTAAGTTGTTCAAGGTTCTATCTAAAAGATTTCGAATCTGAATAGAAAAAAAAAAAAAAAAATTGTAAAAAAAGATCTTTCATGCAGAAAGTACTCTCAACCACCTATATGAATATCAATTATCAAAACATTTTTCCTACATATGATAACTAAAAACAAGAAAAAAATATAGTCGAAGTTTAAGATTAAAAAAACTATTCAGTGGTTAGTAAAAACAGTATACAATAGCATGATTATCTCGAGTTTCTTGAACTTATCAGAAGCATTGCCAGAACTATTTTTTTTTATTGATCTGCATCACATTGCAAGGATCATTTTTATATTCCATCACTGATAAGTAAGTAGCATGTATTGGAATCAAAGTAACCTCCAATAAGATTAAAACTCATCTTATATCTGCTTACATTATGGTTGTAGAATGTAAAAACAACCTGAGAATTCTCCATGGTCATTTTGGACCAACAATGCCCAAGTCTTGTGCTGTTTTTTTTTTCTTTTTTTCCAAAGAAATATTTTTAATTAGTTTTAGTATCTGCACAGGCTAGAGTGATTCATTTAGCAAGGTATGGATGTTATTAATATGTATTAATCAGCATTTTAACGTCCATCTTTGGACAGACCTTCCCCATCACGCCATCTTATTTTCTGCTGGCATGTGATCTCTAGGGATCCATGTTGTGAGCCGTGACATGATGTCCAGGGATTGTCTCACATTCTTGCAATATTGCCTGCCCATTGCCATTTGAGTTTACTCATGAATTCCATGATATCTCTGACACCTGTTTTTTCTCTAATATACTATGCAGTCTTGTGATCCCTCCATGTGATACAAAGCATGATTCTTCTGTGGCATGGTTCTTATTTTGACAGTTAATCTTTTGGTTAGGTTCCATGTTTCAGCTCTACAGAAGACTATCAGGAGGACGCATTGGTTGCAGACCTTTCTTTTCAAAACTAATAGGAATTTTTTTCTCAAATGTTGAGCTTGCTCTACTTAAAGCTTGCCTGGCTAGGGTGATTCATTTGATTTCATCTTTTGAGAATTTCATGGAGTCCTAGGTAGATGTAATGGTCTATTTTTTTTAGTTGTGTTTTCAAATTTTATCTTTGTCCCCAACATATTTGTTGTACATGACAACTATGCAACGTGCACATGAAAAAATTATGCTGGGCCTAACATGGAGAGACCACAAGACAGCACAGTACATTCAGGAAAAGACAAAATTCAGGGACATCATAAAATCCATTAAAAATCTCAAATGGCAGTGGGTTGGCCATGTTGCAAGAATGGCGATGGACATCATGGCTCACGACATGGATCCCCCAAGATCATATGCGAAACCGAGCCCAGCAGAATATTAGATAGAGAGACGAGCTAGACAAATTCAGAAAGTTCCTGGGGAAGGTCTATGTCCAATGATGGATGCTAAAAGACTGATGATAATGATGACATAGGTTTTACTGAAATTCATATCAAGACTTCCTTTCTCATTCTCTTCATTCAGATCATCTAATATTATCCAGAGTTCATGAGGGTTCTCAGCTAAGAGCATGATGTTAGCAAATTTGAAGTTACTTGGATATTTGCCATCAACTGAGTATTAAGTATCTTTAATTGACACCACAAATATCACATCAATCCAAATAATATCTACAATAAAATACTTACGATCTCTTTCTTTTTATCCCGGAGTTCTTGAAGTTTAAGATCTAAATTTAAAGAAAAAGGAATTTTATCAGATTGAAATGAAATGAAATGAATACATGAAAAATGAAACATTCTTCTAAACATAAAATCTAGGAAAAGTCTTGAATCTGATTTTTCATTGAAATTGAGTTATATCAGTCAAGTTGAGAATTTAGCAGCAGCAATATCATCATTTCTTTTATTAGATGAAGCATTGTCAACGAGTATTATAGATTGTAGACTAGTTTGTTTTTTTTTCAATTTTTTTTCTTGGGGGGGGGGGGTAATTTTTTTTTTCTACAAGTATCTTTGAAAAATGCATAAACTACCACAATATTTCTAGAAATTAGATCTCATGAGGACAATATTAAGTTAGTAAAGTCATCATATGGAGTCCTACTATGGTGTATTATTTAGTTTGAAAATTCATACTCAAACATTCAGTGACCAAGATCTCCAAGATGTGATGAAAATATGTTAAAAGACAATACACATACTTGAATCGAAGATTAAATTGGGCACAAAAAAGGCCAAGATTTTGGAAATTATGGTAATGTGTTATCTAGCTACAATTGAAGATATCTTTGCATCTGTATGCACTGCAATCACTCAACAACTGGCCATTGTACAAAGTTGACTTTAACCAGATATACAAGTCAGTACACAAAGCAGAGTCAAGTTCAAAGTTTTTTTGGAAAAGTAGTTTGAGAAATCTAATAAAAATAGACATTAAAAATGATATACTTTTCTTCAGAGTTCATATAGATGAACCCCTTTATTTTCCTCTCCCTAGAATTATCTAAATTTAGATATTTCATATCTAAATTGGTAACCAAAATACTTTAAAGTCATGGTTTTGAACAACGGATGAAAAATTATTTTACATGACAATTATGACAGTCTGCTCCACACCATAAACAAGCACCTTTGTGACAAGGAAAAAATAAATAACAAATCTAAATGACCAAAGTTTTGTAAGCAGAATTTATCAATACCTCAATTAAAGAATTTATTGGTTTAAGCACAATAGAGACAAAGATAAGAATGTTGATCCAAACCAACATGCAAGTTTCAATACTAACTATACTATAGAAACTTGATAACAAAAGCAGTTCCAAGAACAGTATAGATATCTGATGTAGCCTATTACAAAAAGTAATGCAGAGTAACAAAGCTAATTCATGTACCTGTGTGTTGAGATGAGGTATGCTAAAGAATGAAGGAAAAAATTATGAAGAGAAAAAAAAAAAAAAAAAAAAAAAAAGAGTGAAGTTTCAACTCTGGACTTGTATGTTATGGTCTTGTCAGTAGTTTATGGGTTAGATATAGAGATACGATTCGATAAGAAAAACAAGATACAAACCATTACTTGCAATTCTTTTCACGAAATACCAGTGCATTAATTTTTTCACTAACCAAATTCTGAAAGAAAAAAAAGAAACAAAGAGGGAGAATAAATGAGAACACAAAAAAAGTTATAACTGGATCCTCCATAATAGAACGATTTAACATTTACTCGATGTTAAAATAATGGAGAGGTTAGACAATTTGTGTTTTCATGAGGAAGTAGATTTATGCATGATGAAATCCTATTTTTAAAATCATTTTCACTCAATCATGCATTTATTTTTCATCAAAATGAAAGTCTATCTATATGATGAACAATGACTTTCCCTGTTTGTTTCTGTCCATAACAATGAACTCATACTCCTAAAGGTAACAATTTTGCTGATGAAAATTCTCCTTCAAATTATTTGAAACAATTGATTTTTCCACTAGAACAAGTACAGTGTCATTTTGATAAAACCTCAGGTGAAATTGAGAAGACAAATATTCATTTACACTATTAACAGCTTCGAGTTTTTTGATGATTATGTATAATGGCTCGGAAGATCTTGCAGAGAGTTTTCCTCGACAGTAGGACTATAGATGGTAGACAAAACAATATGGCAAGGAGTGCTGGAATACATCAACAGAGATAGGACCCCTCACCACCTCTGGTGGCTACAGTTGTTCAAGGATTGATATTGTGTCAGAATGGATAAATATTTATGTTTTCAGTGTTTTAACAGGAGAAATTTCTCATAGGACATATCAATGTACACAGGTTTCAGTGCCTTGGTCCAAAACATGTTAGTACAATCCACTGATTCTATTGAGATGGAAGAATACCAGTCAATGAAAATAAATAAGACCAAAGACCAAAGCCCAAACTGTAAACAAAGTTGAATATTTTTGCCTCAACCAGTACAGCTACTCCCTATTTTTTTTGAAAAATTTGCATTATGCCACTTTTTCACTTTTACGGACATTGGCAAAGAGCATTAATAAGATTGCTGCAAGCTGTTATAGAGGCAGGGCACAGCCCCTTCCTCTCTCTCCTTTATCCCAGTCTCTTGTATCTCCCACCATCCCAACCTCTGACCACTCAGCCTAACATACCATCATCCCTATTTTTTTTGGTCTGGGTGTGTTCAAAAGATTTTCCCAAGTAAATTAATGGTAACTACTTCTTTGCTTTATGTCATTCGACTTATGAAAGATTTTTTTTTTAATGCTCTACTTTTGGAGAGGGGGGGGGGCTGTATTTAGCCATGATCAACAGCACATCAAAAGGGATATTTTCTACAAAAAAAAAAAATGATAGGCTGATAATTACAGATAAGGGCTTTTTTTTCATTCATTTTTATTTTGATTTTTCAAATCAAGATTATATTTGCAAGTGGATGAACCATTATTAACTATCTTAGATATTTTTTCTTCTGTACTAAGATTTAAAAATTAATCAAAAAATGATCTATTTTTAAACTGCCATAGAGTGCACGAGTCCAGCAAGTTATTAAATAAATTAATTTTCAGCATTATTTTACACAAAGATCTATGCATGGAGAAAAATCTATGAAAGAAACAAGTGGATTCAATTAATTCCTATTTTGATACTTCAACATCATTAACTAATAGATTCCAACTCCTCTTGAATACATTACAGTTACATATCCAGCAAGCCTGAATCTATAAGCAACTTGCATCTCATCTGGCTTATTCAATTCAGAAAAGTTGAATTGTCAAGTATAAACTCTTGCTCACTCAAATGATACATGGAGAGCTTGGAGCTTTTGTTGATCTACAGTGGATAGAAAGGGCAGTTCAGATAGCTTAGATGTTTTTATTTTTTATTACTAAACAGTGAGAAGAAAAGTGGGACAGTTTCAAGAACAAAGAATTTTACTACATACTGAATATGATGAACATGTGTAGAGGTCAGACCAAAACAGGAAAGTATAAGAAACAGTCTTTTTCCCCCATTCAGTACTCTCAAAACCCACATTTCCAGTAAAAAATAACTTTTCATGTAAGTATAATGATTTTTTTGTAGCCCAAATCAGCTTTATCATTAAATTTATATTAATACATAAAAGATTGATAAATAAATAATATAAATAAATTAAGGTCAAAGTGATACTTGTTTCTTCAGATATTATACAACACATGAGTAAATATATCGTTTGACACAAATAAATGAATGTACAAAATTAATAAATATTATGCAAGTCATCACACATCTTAATAGATGTTATAGATTAGATAATTTTGAATAGTAAGATGAAAGATACTACATCAACAATAACAAACAGTAAATATTTAATCAGAATATAACCCATCTGAAGCAATTATCTCTTTCTAAAGATCCTCTATTGACAATATGCCATCTCAATAAAATGTTCTAGGCTTAGTAGTCACTAATTCAATAAAAGCACAAATCATAGTTTCTCTATAACTGAACCTTTTAAGATATGAAATTCAAAATGCTTGAAAAGATAATTTGAAATAGAAATGTCAGGTGAAGACTTCATATCCCAATTCTCGAAGCTTGGACACAGTTGGCTGTGTGGAGTATGGCACTAATATGGAGCATTTCAGTTCATTTCTTCACTTTTTAATCTTCTCTATTGCCTTTAGACAACATTATATGATCACTGTTGAAGCATTAAAGTCTCCAGAAAGAGCTCAAACCATGAATCATTAGCCACTGCTGATGATAATTCAGCATTAAGAACAGGTTTGGGCTTCCCACAATGATCATTATTGGTATCCATATTTCCAGGCCTAAACCTATTGAACTGATGCCACAGTTTACACTGTAGTAGTGTTCACTCCAAATGTTTTCTTGACATCAGCAGCAGCCTGACCAGGATTATGTCCTAATCTGAATTTGTACTTGAAAATTAGTCTAGTTTCTAGGATGGATACCATTGCCCTCAAAAACTTTCAATAAAAATGAATTATATCTTTATTTACATTGCATCGAAAAAAAAAAAAAAAAAAAGTGATTACATTAGTAAATCTTTCACTTTTAACATTCTCCACAATGCAAAAAAAATAAAAAATCTCATGAGAGACTAATATATATATACACACACAAACACTCACAGTAATTCTCTCTCAATATATAAGATGTTTCATTACATGTACATATGAATATAAACTGGTTAAATTTTGATTATACTTACTTCGAACAGACCTGTAACTACAAAAATGTTCTAACACTGAAGTATTTCTGAAGTCATCAATTTAATAACTTACAATCCTGGTTTGAAACTACATTACACTAAATCAAAACTGTTCCAATATTTTATTCAATCAATCTGAATAACAAAAAAAAAAAAAAAAAAAATGCAGTAACTAATTTTGAACCAAAATTTCTTCCTCTACTAAAAAAAAAAAAAAAGAGTATCTAGAGACTCTGCTAAGAGTTTGTACGATGAGCAAAATAATTACAAATGTAATACTGATGTTCTAGTAACTAATTATTCAGCACCTCTTAATGCAAACAAAATTTGAGAGGCACTTATAACTAATAAAAGATGCTATTGATCTTTCAATTTGTGAAATTTTTAGTGTATTCTTACATCTTAATCATATCTCAAGAGTGATAGCATAAAGTGTGATCAGCAGCCCTAATCAAGAGAAGGTTGAAACATTGAGTAACTACCATTCATAATCAGTGATGGTGAGTCAGAGATTATGCCTTATCAAATAAGTATTGAGCTGACAAAAATGTTAATCAAGCTAGGATTTGAAACCATAAAAGGGGAGAATTGGTGGAGTTTATTTAATAAAAAGATGAGAAAAATGAACTTACAGAATTGGAAATAAGAGTAGAGGAATAGAAGCGAAAAGCCAATCCTGCCAGGATTGAGGAAAATAGCAAATGAAGAAGATGACTGTAGCAACCACATAGATGATAATAGAATACAAAATCAAGCTGGCAATAAATTTCTTTTGGTACTCCTGGTTTTTCCGTTTAAACCGCTGATGAGTGGCAATATTCTGAAAAAGAAAGTAAAAATTCAATAATTATTGCTGAAAAACATTCATATCTTTAAATCCTATACACGAATAATGTCTCAAAATGGATTTTTTTAAAGTTCATTTTTTTTTCTCCTCGTGTAGAATAGCATCAATAGATCTAATTCTGATGAATAGGTTGAGGATAAACAAATATTAAATCAAAAAGGTGAGATAAGGATTTTCTTCCATAGTTCAATTACACCAATACAAAATTATTGTTCCACTTTTTTTTTTTCATTTCGCTATCAAAAATATTGTTATCAGAGGAAGGTAAAGCATTTTATATACACAGATAAGTTTTTTTTAATTAATAGAAGAAATATACTTCAAATATGGTAACCCATTTATGTAAAAAAAATATCCTTTAAAAAATTATATGTAATTCAATCATAAAAAAAATGTACACATTTTCTTTAGTTTATGCAACAAATAAAAATCATGAAACAACAAGCATACACTCTCAACTGCAAAAGCAAACCAAAAGTGACTGTCTGATTGGTTTCTTTTGTACATGCCAATAAAGTAACAAGAAAGTTCCTTATTAGGAAGTTCAAATTTAAATAGGAGATATCGGCAAGCAGCAAGATTTGTTTTTGTGATTTTGGCAGTCAAGTAGCTGCAATATTGAGCTTCATTCTAACAAGATTCAATTCACAGAGAAAACTCAAAACAATGTTGGGATACTTGATTATTAAATTCAACCAATGTTTTACCCATGTTCTGGATCATATGAATAATTACTGCTGCTATATTATTAACCTACAATATCAAGAGAAACACAGAAATGAACAAGGAGAAGAAAAATCATCTCAGGGTTTACCCAGAATTTGAACTAAGTCAGCTTACATTTTCATGATCTAACCTTTACAGCTGGATCAAATACCAAACAAAATTTGCTCTCAAAGAGTTTTAGGATGATTCAACTCCTTGTTTGTGTTGTAAACATGATGTTTTGGACAATCCATTCTACTGCCTTTTCCAGATGTACTATCCAAATGTGATGGCGGTAAACATGAATTTTTCCTCTCTTATGGTAGCAAAGCTTATGACTTAGGATTTGAGTGTTTTCCCTTCCTTAATAGTCCTGGATTTACACCTTATCCCTGTTGAGTAGCAGAAGTCGCATCAGCCAAAATATTGTGTTAACAATACGAACAACAAGAAGGAGTTCAATTCTCCACACTTCTAATGTTCATGACTCTTCCCAAAACTAGACAAAATTTGCTTTGTTCTAATTCTGATGGATCAGAATGTAAACTTATCAGGAAGATTTAAATTTATAGTACAGACCTAAGGAAAAAATACTACAAAAACTAAATACTTGAAAGTGTTATTTGAACATTACTTTTTTGTTTCATAAATTATAAAAATAATGCTCTAACTTAGGCGATGTTTCACACTTGCATATTAGGTACTAACCAAAAGTTCAGGGAACCTAAAGTACAAAATGGCTACCTCAAAGAAATGAAAAAAAATATATAAAATGAAGTTGTTTCTCAGTGAAATGATAGAATATATTCAGTAAGGCACAGGAAACGTTAGGTAGCTTACCAGATCAATAAATTTGTCTGAATTCTGAAATTTTTTGTAGCATCCAAAATGCTTTGAAATTAACATTTTTAAATATCAACTATTCACAAAACTAAACAAAGATAATGATACTATGCAGGGCAAGTGGAAATCAGAGTATTGAGTAAGATACAACATGATCCATTGTTCAAACTCAGATGAGGAATTTGGAAAGCTTATTGACAAATAGAGAAATGAAAAATGATGTCAAAATGGGTCAATAAGAACACTTACATTGTAGATCAGTAAACAATTAGTAAAATATTTTATATTTGAAAGAAACTTCTTTTGAAATTACTTTGTTAAACTACAATTATATATTCAAAATGCACAACAGGTTTTCCAAGAACAATTTATTAAAACCGGAGGATAATATTACAAGCTAAAAATACATAGATTACAACTGGGACAAGGACAAGATGACTTTATCAGATATCATAATCAAAGTTCTTTGGTATACAAAATTATAAATCATTCCTCAAGATTAGTCCACAAGCAACAGAGATCAAAGTTAATGAAAGAAATACCAACATCATCTCAGCACTCATTTACAAAATAACATTCCTAAAAAACTATAAAGGTCAAACCTTGAATGTAGAACAAAACTATTGCTATGAATAATTCATTTTATTTCACAAGTATTTCTTCCATCTGTGACTTTTTATCAGACTCCCAGTCTTTCATCTATCATATTCATTAAACAGCATTAATTGAAAAACAGAATACGTATCAGACAAGAAATAAACTCCTCTCTTGCTCAAGATTCTGCCTGTCTGGGGCAGCTGCCTTACCAATTATACCACAAAGACCAACCGGTTACAGGATCTTAATTCCTAACGGACAATATGCCACCATCTTTGCTCATATACATTAATAGCAATATTATTCCAAGTTCTTAGATGAAAGAAATAGTAAAATAATTAATGATTGACTATGCTTTATACGATAAATCAAAATAATATTGCAATAAATGATAAAAACATTGTACAATTTCAGTTTTTAGTTATTTCCCCACTAAAAAGAAAATTCACTAATTTAGACCTATCAAGGCTAAAAATTAAAATACAGTAGGCATTTTACAAATTTTTTTTTTTCTTGAATCTGCTAATTTCTACCAGAAAATAATTTCTTTAACAACTTCAATGATTCAAATTTATTTTGGAAAGTGTGTGTGCATGTAAGTGTGTAAGAATGTGTGTGTATGAGTGTATTCGGGAGTCTGAAAGCTTGAAAATATTGCCCAGTGGTAGTCAAGCAAAAATAAAATCTCCTCCCGGAGAGATCTAAACTCCAGCTCTATATAACCATGAAGAAACTTTTTTGCCTTGAATATTCCTTTACATATTTTTAAAATTATGTAACTTAACAAGGAACTCCCTTTGGGAGTATTTTCTTGATTTCATAATCATACCTATATCATGTTGTTCTAGTTATGTCCACTGTCCTGCAGAGAAAATTGAACAAGCTTTTCTTGTCAACGTTTGTATCAGAATTTTCCATCCAAGGTTTGGATTAACATGTGTACCAACAGACCAATAACAAGTAGTGTTTGGAAACTGCCAAGCATAGAGACTGAATTTATGATTGTTTTTGACTCAGCAAATTAAAAGAGAACCAAACAGTTTTTCATTAATTTACCTCTGCAAACGAAGTTGGAGAAGTATATGTATACAGTCTCGTCTTTCCCGCTGTGTGTCTCTTCACAAGGTATCGCAAAAAGTACTCTATGAATTTCAATGAAATTTTATAGTAGGGTGGGCAATTAAGTAAAGATGGAAAATAAGCTGTGAAAGAAATGATTTAATTTTAGGGCAAATCTATGTGCATTTACTTCTCCATGTCATTGTAATGTCCACACCACATAATATCACCAAAGTTCAGGTCTCTAGAAGTTGACATTTCGTGGTAAGGTGGGCAATGGGCCACGGAAGAAGTGATTAAATTTGGGGGCAAATCAATGCATAATTATTTCCCCTGACAATAGCATCGACAGTGGTAAGCGCTCTAATGGTATTCTAGTTCAAGTAATAATTTCGAATAAAACAATTGAATTTTATACAAATGACTATTTGACTGTCAAAGTTTTGGTGACCGCTTATGATATCACAATAAGGAACAACTTCATTTCTGGCTGAGAAACAATCAACTTTTTTAGACGATATAATCTGAAGATAATAAACTACCTGAAATGATATAAGAATGAAGACAGTATGCTAAATTTCCACAGTAATACCAGGAGAGAGTGAGATCTATGATTAAGAAAATTGACTTTGATTCTAATATTGAAAAGGTAAGGTGCTTTTATGAAATTCTCTTCACGGTGATGAACAATTTGATTGTACTGATGAGGAAGAATAAAGACCTTATAACTTTTTTCACCTTGGTTTGAATCAGCTTTTTGTACATATGCAGATGTTTTTTTCTCCTTAATACCCAAAATTCAGTTGTACAAATTATATTAATTAGATATCCCTATTATCAAGGCTAAGTTACAGTAGTTAGTTACCATCATTCTTGATATAATATCAAGGAGGCTTTAACAAGTACCTAAAATATTTCAAGTAGGTACTCTCATGAACAAGTTTAGCGTTACATATTAATTAATACCTGTCCAACATGTTGAAAATTAAGCTCAGTATGAATATATTACATACAAAGGAGCTTCTTTCACTTACTGTCACTAAACTATTGACTGAATCAAAATGCAGGATTTTTTAAAGTTACTTCATTGTATTGCCTAACATCTGAAATCCACAAAGGAATACAAATCGGAAAAAAAACAAAGCTGAAAGTCACTAGATAGATGGTAGGGGGTAGCATTATACTAGAGTGTAAAAATAATGATAATATATAAAGATAGATTACTGATTTTTAGCTACAAATAGTGGGTGTCACATTATATTACAAATCGCATTGTACTTGAATAAATGAAGTACTCGTGCGTGAAGATCTAGCAATGGACTTTTCTCTTGTTTTGGTATGTTGGTCAGTCAGTGACAGCAATCATTACTAGAGATATTAGCACATCTAAAAGCTAGTAAACGAGTCTTAACACTGAGATAATGGAACATTATGCAAATGAGAAAAAAATAAAGAAGAAACACTTACAGGTTAATGTTCATTGTAGAAAAATGAATAAATAATAAATGGTTAAACTAGGTTAGATTAGAGTTTGACCAAACTAAAAATACAATACTAGCTGCCGGTAATATTTTACTATTAAACTGTTCCCTTACATATTATACCAGTCCTATTGAATAGCTCACCAAACAGAGAAAAACCTTTCCCTTGGGCAACAGCTGTGTACCAATATTACTGCAATGCAGAATTAAATTTGCATGTTGCTTCATCAACATCATTCACTACAATAGTGTTACAATGGTGGCATCTTTCCCACAAAGAGAAAAGGTGGAAAAGAAAATGATAAATACACACAACAATTGATTATGCCTTGTCAAGTTGATGACTAAAGAATACCTGCAGGATGGTGGTCAGTTGGAGTGAGTGATATGAGAATAAGGTTCAATGCAGGACATAATAGATTAGACTGCATTGACAGCCTACAGACAAGTACGAGAGACGGAAGACAGACACAGTGACTACTCTTTAAACACTACTCAGTGTGACTGATGTACTCAGGTTATACATAATTATACTAGTGAAGTCACTTGGACCAAGACAGGTACAATTGTTAGGGCATACAACCTAACAATTATAAACCATTGTGTTGAAAGAGCAACAATGGTTATGAAAAGAATTTTCAAGATCAACCTAATATTTTAGCAGCAAATTACAATTTAAATGTTCTTATGCAAAATAGTTAAAATTTATAAGTTTTATCCATTTTTATTTCTGATTTTAAGTCAATTCATTCATCATATTTGAAATTTATTGGAATGAAGTATTTCATAAAAATAAACACCTAACCATTCAAACTCGTTTTATCTTAGCTGTAAATATATGCTTAAGAATTCAAGAAACTCTGATGAATTGTATAAAATAACTATAAAAAATAACATGCACACACATAAGTGATCTATAATATGAGAAACCATTTTAATGCATTGATTAAGCTGGTCCCACAAGCCACTGATATTGAATGTGATCTTCAATGTCCTCTCCAAAAATGTGTCAAACTAAACAAAGATTACTAAATATTTATAGTATAACCAAAGCAGAATTGCATATTTTCTCTATATTAGAATCAAAGAGTCTAGTATGAGCAACCCTTCATGAATTCTTTTCCTCTTTTGCTAATCATAGCAGAAAATGATCTTGTAAAACTATCATTAGGAATTAATGAAAAGAATTGAAAAAATACTCGCCACAAACTAATTATAATATATATATATATATATATATATATATATATATATATATATATATATATATATATATATATATATATATATAATAGTTA
Organism: Thysanoteuthis rhombus; assembly: GCA_963457665.1. Classification (NCBI taxonomy): domain Eukaryota; kingdom Metazoa; phylum Mollusca; class Cephalopoda; order Oegopsida; family Thysanoteuthidae; genus Thysanoteuthis; species Thysanoteuthis major. The sequence continues at coordinate 37,438,029 of OY735231.1, read as the reverse complement.
TGAATAAAATGTGTGTGTGTGCACACACATATATGCATACGAGGGTGAGAATTAACTCCCAATTAGAAAGTTTGCTCAATTTTTGTGACTTCTTCCTATGGGTGTTGGCAAAGGAGGAAGTGCACTAAACCACAAACTCCAGATCAAGCCATGTAGTCAAAAATTGCCCCAGTATTTTCACCACAGCTAGAAATAGTAGCACTTGCTTCAGTGGGAAAAAAAGTAAGCAAAATCAACAGACATGCTCACATCCCAGGAAATAAGACCAATATAACATGTTGCTCTTACAGCTTTGCTTACAGAGCCAGCAAACACTGTAGCACCAATAATACAAGCAATGAAGCTCATCAATCATCTGTACTCAGGACAGATCCCTGTAATAACTATGGATTAGCCACTGTTCTGTTTTACCAAGCAGATCCAATTAGCATGGCCAGACGTATTCAGGGAGGACCAATTTATAATGGTAATAGGTGACCTCTATATAAAGATGAAATTGCTTGGAGACCAATTTGGAGTGAATGAACATCAATTATTGTCTAGTTGGAAAATATAACCACTGGTTAAGCTAACACGGTCTTGAAAGGACAGGATTCTGATAAGTGCATCACGTTACATCAGCAACCCTGCATATTCTATAGAGAAAATAGAGGAATGGCATACCAAAACCACAAGAGATCTCTTCCACAAGATGCTAAAAAGTTGATCTTCAAATCCTGGTGCATTGTCAACAGAGGTATTCAATTCTTTAGTTTTGAAAGTTGAACTTCAATTCGTATGTTCTCTAAGAGAGGCAGATTATAAACTCTATGTTCAATGTCTTGAACATACTCACTGGACCATACAAACTATTTATAATGGCTACCAATTCATATCAAAGATATGGTGGTATTGCAACAGTAAGTCATTATCATCAGTCTCTTAATATCCGTCATTAGACATAGACCTTCCCCAGGATTTGCCACATCTCTCTATCGTGGGCGTTGTGGAGCCAATACTTTCTGGATATGTCTAGTTTGTCTCTCCATCTTGTATCCTGCCAGCCACAGTTGCGCATATGATCTCTGGGGATCCATGTTGTGTGATGTAATATCCTTCAGTTGTCTACCATTCTTGCAATATGGCCAGCCCAATGCCATTTGAGTTCTTTTAATGGATTTTATAAGGTCTTGAACTCCTATCTTCTCTTGGATATATTGTGCTATCATGTGGTCTCTCCACGTAAGCTTGAGCATAATTCTTTCATGTGCACATTGCATGGTTCAGTTTGGTCTATCTCTTGATTAGGTTCCATGTTTCAGCTCCATAAGTGATTGTCAGGAAGATGCATTGGTTGTATACCCTTCTTTTTAGGATTAATGGGATGATCCTGTTTTTGAAGGTTGAGCTTGCTCTGCCAAAGGCTTGCCATCCTAAAGTGATTCTTCGCTTGATCTCTTCTTTGGAGAGTCTCATGGAAATTCGTTGTCCTAGGTAGATGTAGTGGTCTACTTTCTCCAATTCTATGTCTTTGATCTTTATCTTATTTCTAACATGCTTGTTGCACATGATCTTTGTCTTGCTGAAGTTCATGAGTAAGTCGACTTTCTTGCTTTCTTCATTTAGTTTATCTAGCATTAGTCAGAGGTCGTGTAGGCTATCTGTGAAAAGGACAATGTTGTCTGCAAATCTGAGGTTGTTTAGATATTTGGCATCCATTTTGATTCCTTTATTCTCCCAGTCTACTTTTCTAAAGATCATCTCAAGGCAGGCTATGAAGAGTTTGGGTGAGCTGGTATCAGCTTGTCTTACCTATTCTTGGAGCTGATAGGGCTCTGAGTATCTATGTAGCCTGATAAAGGAGCTGCTGTGACTACATATGCTGCAGCACTCCGATGTATACAGGGTCTACACCGTGATAGCCTTCTTGACCATAGTGATTTCGTCTGAGACAAAGGCCTTTTTGAAGTCGATAAATGCTAGAGCAAGTGGTATTTTGTATTCTGCTGCTTTTTCTTTCAGCTGATTATTTATTGAATGTAGGTGGTCCATGGTCAAGTAGCTTCTTCTAAAGCCAGCTTGCTCCCTTGGTTGGTTTTCATCTAGTGTTTTTGAGATTTGGTTGGCGATGATTTTTGTGATGAGGAATTTGAGAAGGGTAACTTCGTAGCATAAAGCTCATATGTTTCGAGCATGGCCAAAGCCCATGAACAAATGAACAATAAAATCAAAGGAGATGGCAGTGAAATTAGAATAACAGATAACCCATCCGCTTGGATTATGAGATTTTTAGCTGGCCTAAAAGTTGCCTGGATCATTGAGGAGTTTGAACTTCTGAAAAAATATGCTCGAAAGCTACAAAAACACAATGATCAATAGGCTAGGTTGATTTTTCACTTTTTTTTTTCAAATCAACTTTGGACAACTCAAGATAGCTGGGGAATGATGTGAACTGACACTAAAACTTGGATTTTTAGCTTTTACTATCATTTGAGGAAAATTGAAAATTTGTCTACTAAAATCCATGGAAAAAAAGACTAGTCCAAAAAATTGTACTATTTCAGCAATAAATCTGGAAAAGATTGCTATTCTATTTTCAAAATAGTATAATGAATAAAGGATAGATTCAAGTGAAAATATTCCAACCACAATATCATCTAAATGTTCAGTATAAGAGCCTTAAGAAGCAAACGGAAATGGAGGAATGGTAAGATAACAAAAAATACACAGCATCCTCATTAGATTGTTAAGAGAGAAAAGTATGTAAATGCTAGAATAATCTCGTTCAAGTATTTGAATTGCACCAAAGCACAGAATACTTCAGCCCAGTTATTGCTTCTAGTAATATTGTAATAATAAACCACAACTTGAATATTTCACTCTTAAGTAGTTTCCTCAAAGGACTGTAAGCATATGATTATAATATGTATCCATAGGTATAAATGATTCTAACAGATAATGAACGTCTGGCATTTCGCTGAAATGTTAGAAATAGTTTTTTTTATGGTAGCCATTTTAGATAAAGATGATTGTTACACTTTTTCATTGAATTGTCCTGTTTTTTCATATAAAAATACGAAAAAGTATTGATCAAAATCAATCAGTTTACAAGTTTTCACAGTTCTTTCACATTTCAAATGATTTTTAAATAATCTATACTACAAGTTTTGTTTATTCTATGGCAGCCATTTAAATTTTTTTTGCTTGGAAACACAAACTTGAGTAACTCCATATCCTGATTACCCAGTTTCAAGTAGATGCTAATAACAATAAGGCTCCTTTACACATTAGACCACTAACATAATTTTTGCTTAGAAAGGAAAATATAAACCTGCAACTTTTAAATTCAATCATTATAGCACTAGTTCTTTACTATAAAATTATAAGAAATCATTCAGTTAAATGAACTGTAGTAACTAACCGAAATGTTTTTTTTTTTCATAAACAAGACTAGAGAAAGCCTTACAACATTTTCAATACAGCCTCTGTGTGTGTATATATATAATTATAAATTGCATTATACTGTATTGAATCTCTTATTTGAAATAAATCTCCCGTTATTACATGGTAAATGTTTCATTTGGCCTAGACAACGTAAATAAAATGAATAATCAATGAAAATTACTGGTGGCTATTTAGCTCAATGGTAATAATACTATGTTGAAGTGGATATATATATATATATATATATATTATTTCATGAATTGAGTTATATGATATTGAAACTCTTATTTGGAATGATTTCCCATTATTATACAGTGAATATATCATTTAGCCATAAAGAATACGGGGCTGCTGCAGGAATCGAATCTGTGACCATTACAGTAGCCACTTCAACATAGCATTGCTCTTACCGCTGACCTAAACAGCGGCCAGTAATTTATCTATCTATTTTTTTAAAATTATTTCATTTACATAGTCTAGGCCAAATGATATATCATCATAATAACAGGAGATCATTTCAAGAGATTCAATATAAAATAATGCAAATCATAATCATTTTATCAGATCATATATATAATTACATGAAAAACTCAGATGCATTTGAATCTCTATAAAGATTTTTTTCTTGAATATATACTGAACTCATTTCAAATGGTTGGTAGGAGATTTTTATCAGCCAGACTATTACATCTATAATCACAAGACAGAGATACAGAAAAAGCCACTGTACATTATATTAGTAGAAGATATATAAAATGCACACACATATACATATAACTGTCGTATACCATTATCATACACATTTAAATTAAAACTTGGCTTGGAACTTATCTCATACAAATTCCTAAGCTTGTAAATTATACTTGTGATTCATTTTTTTTTTCTCCAAGACAGGTCAAGCACACAATAGGAATAATTTCAACCAGAATATCACTGGTAACCAGAAGCTAAGATTCTTGGCACAGGTAGATATTAACATTCACCAAATATTCACTGTTGCTGACCTGAGTGACTAAAAGAGCAGACATCTAGTGAAAGGAAAGAAATACCCAATTTAGCAACAACAAATTTCCAAGCATATTAACCTTCCCAATACCAACACCAAAAAAATTTCCTGCAGTTGAAAGAAGCTGCTAAAATCCAAACAGCACTATCAAAATACAAGATAGAAAAATTCAAGTGCTTTAATCAAGTAAAAAGGCAACTACTGTTTCTGTAACAGGTTTTTTGAAGGACTAGAAATTTATAATCAACCTACATATTGAAACATTGTTTTAGACGGACTATTCCAACAAAGGCTGCAAAAAACAAGTGGCACTTTATATTTTCTAATATTTTAAAATCAATTATGCAAATAGTGACCACATTTAATGCTGCTTCAGTTTGGAGATTCAACAAACGTTTTCAATATGATTTGCATTATACTTGCATAGTACTCAAAGATGAAAGGATTATTTCCACATGGATCAGTACTTTTTCCTAGGATCAGAATGTAGTATCTGTGTACTTATTGAAAAGTGTTACATACATATAATTAGACAGATGCACATAGTATTTTATATTCTGTACTTCCAGCAAACCTAGACCAAAGATCTATTCGTGTACAGAGTCCAACACGATTGAATAGAAAGACCAGAGATTTGACCACTATCATCCAGGCATAGCGAGGTGGGATGAGTGATTTAGAAACTGTAGTCACTGATTGTGACCTAAAAATGGCTGAAGGACAAAGTTATGAATTGATGAAAAGCAAAAACTAACTTTTCTTTACTATTTGTTTTTTGTTAATTCCTGTAGACTCCTTGTGGAGCACAGGGCTGCCAACACTCTACTGTGGTTTCAGTGGTAAGTCAGTTTTATGGGGTGGAGTTGCTAGCCCCATACCCAACCCCTCCCTTTATCCAAACTTTGGACCAGCTTTGGGGACTGCAAAGCTGTGAATTTTTCCTATCAGATAGATAATCTTTGATTGCCTTATAGGGTTAAAAGGGCTTCAACTGCCCTGATATTTACCCATTGCAAATTTTGTAGCAGAGAAACATTATCCACAGCACAACTATCGGAAAACAATTATCATACTCAAACCTGTACCATATATTAGAATAAATGTACTTGGAAAAATATTAATAACAAAACTCAAGTAATGTTTTGCACTTTTTTTGTGTCACCAATGCAAAAAGTTTGAAAAGTTGAGACAGCAAAACACAAAACTCCAATAATCCAATTGATCCTCCTGCTACTACAGAATGCCGAAGTTTTAAAACATTGTTAAACTTAGAGGTTTTCCATTGTATTTCAAATTTCACCCTAAACATAGACAGCAATACAAGAACAACTAGAGAAGCAAGAGATATGAAAAACTTATCTCCATAAAAGCCTAAATTCAATTATCTCAGACTTATCTAAATTGAAGATATGATATTTTTTCATGGGAGGTTGTTCACCTATAATAACTTGCCACAATATCTTGTGACCAAAATCCACCAATTAGATTTTCTGGTTAAAATTAAATTAAATCTTTAATAAGCCATAATTCAAAACTATGAAATATATTTCTCCTTGTATAAAAAGAGTTTGTTTTTTTTTTTGTTTTTTCTTTTTTTTTTACATTATTGTTAAACTAATCATACGAAGAATTTTACGAATATCAACATTTTTATAAGAGATTAGTGCTAAATATCATTTCCTTTTAAATATACAAGGGAAAACTTTGTAATGAAACGCAAAACCAAATTCATATTGTGAGCATGTCTGAATAATTTGGTTGGTACAATAATAATAGTTTTTTACCATCAACTTGAGAGCAGCACATCTCTGATTAGAATAAAAGTTATTAATCAAAATTACAACTTTCAGAATTTACACAATGCTCGAAAAAGTTGCAGTCCGTAAGAGAGAGTTCTGGTGAGTAAGCTGGATGGGTTGAAGTTTTGTAGCCTAGTTTGTTCAATATTCACCCAACTTTCTTGCTTTTCCAATTCGGCACAAAAGTCAAACAACTGTTGAATGGTCAATATTCAGTTCCTCTACAACATCGAGTTGTATTGTGTGGGTCTGCCTCAATAAATACCCCCCACCCCAGTTGAATGACATCCACATCCTCAATTTTCTAATCTCAGTGTCAAAACTTAGGGAACCAATGCTAAGCTGTACATTCATTGATAGTACCGTGGCAAAATACTTGGTTGATATCATGAGCTTTACATCTCATTTTGTAGTCCCACAACAAAATTGCTCGAATTTGCTTTTTTCCATTGTTGATTTGACAGCCTCAAATAAACTTGAATAAATAGTTAAAAGAAAATATTCAGCTTTAATAAAAAGAGCAAGATTCACACTTTGAAATGATATATTCCATAAAATAATACTTTATTCCAAAATAATCATCAAAGTTTAGAATAACAAAAAACGCAATCATTTTTGCATCACCTTATAAACTTCAGTTACATGCAGATTAAAAAGAAAAAAAAAATAGAGCCTCAAATGATAAAAATTCAACTTACTTTGTCAATTTCCTCCAAAATTTCAATAGTGGCCTTTTGTTTCTGAAATGACAAAAAAAATATGGATAAATTGATAGAGATAAATCATCAGTATAGATCATCATAAATTGCAATAAAAAAAATTGAAAAAACAAAACAAAAAATGACACACATTCTGTGCATTTGAGCAATCTCAAATTCAAACAAAATTTGTCTTGAATATTCAATTTTACATTTAAAAACTGATGACAATTTCCATCCTGCTCATTTGCTCAGAAAAGACGAGAAGATAAAAAGAAAGAAATGAGAAAAAGAGAAGAAAGAAAAAGAAATGAGAAAAAAAGAAAGAAAAAGAAATGAGAAAAAGAGAAGAAAGAAAAAGAAATGAGAAAAAGAGAAGAAAGAAAAAGAAATGAGAAAAAGAGAAGAAAGAAAAAGAAATGAGAAAAAGAGAAGAAAGAAAAAGAAATGAGAAAAAGAGAAGAAAGAAAAAGAAATGAGAAAAAGAGAAGAAAGAAAAAGAAATGATAAAAGAGAAGAAAGAAAGAAATGAGAAAAAGAGAAGAAAAAAAGAAATGAGAGAAAGAGAAGAAAAAAAGAAATGAGAAAAAGAGAAGAAAAAAGAAATGAGAAAAAGAGAAGAAAAAAAAGAAATAAGAAAAAGAGAAGAAAAAAAAGAAATAAGAAAAAGAGAAGAAAAAAGAAAGAAAAAGAAATAAGAAAAAGAGAAGAAAAGAAAAAAGAAAGAGAAAAAAAGAAAAAAGAGAAAAAAGAAAGAGAAAAGAAAAAAGAGAAAAAAAAAAAGAAAGAGAAAAAAAGAAAAAAGAGAAAAAAGAAAAAAGAAAGAGAAAAAAAGAAAAAAGAAAGAAAAAAAGAAAAAAAGAAAGAAAGAAAAAAAGAAAGAAAGAAAAAAAGAAAAAAAGAAAAAAGAAAAGAAAGACGAAAAGAAAAAAGAAAGACGAAAAGAAAAAAAAGAAATAAGAAGAAAAGAAATAAGAAGAAAAGAAATAAGAAGAAAAGAAATAAGAAGAAAAGAAATAAGAAGAAAAGAAATAAGAAGAAAAGAAATAAGAAGAAAAGAAATAAGAAGAAAAGAAATAAGAAGAAAAGAAATAAGAAGAAAAGAAATAAGAAGAAAAGAAATAAGAAGAAAAGAAATAAGAAGAAAAGAAATAAGAAGAAAAGAAATAAGAAGAAAAGAAATAAGAAGAAAAGAAATAAGAAGAAAAGAAATAAGAAGAAAAGAAATAAGAAGAAAAGAAATAAGAAGAAAAGAGATAAGAAGAAAAGAGATAAGAAGAAAAGAGATAAGAAGAAAAGAGATAAGAAGAAAAGAGATAAGAAGAAAAGAGATAAGAAGAAAAGAAATAAGAAGAAAAGAAATAAGAAGAAAAGAAATAAGTATAAAAGAAATGAAGTAAAAAGAAAAGAAATAAAAAGAAAAGAAATAGAAAGAAAAGAAATAGAAAGAGAAAAAAAATCAATATTTCAGAGTTTCAGTCTGCCAATTTGTGGTCACAATACAATGTGTTAACAACCTGTACGCTAACTTAACATAAGGCTAATGTATTTGCAAACATTATTAAAACACAAATAACTTTTTTTACAAGAAAGATAAGTGGTTTGATTGAACTATACATGAAAGAGCAAAGTTTCTTCTAACAAATTGAAAATAGTCCATTTTGAAATGCATTGTTGCATTTGCAGCAAACAGAAAAAGAAAAAGTCTTAGTAATATTTTGTAAAATGACATGGTACATAGCCATCACTGCTTGAACCTGTGCATACAACTCATTTTGGGGTTTAGATCCATTCTTAGCGATCACATAGTAGGAGCCAGTTTCAATTAGCTGACGTCAAGGGCAATTCGTGGGGCTTTCTTCCTTTGGTATGACAAGAATTTGTTTGGAATCACGATATCGTAGCACAGAATTAGCGCAATGAGATGACGCCTTATTGGGCCAGAATATTTCAGCATCTTTAAAACCATTTATTTCTATCTATGGGACCATTCTACATTGAAGACACCCAAATTTATTCAGTTTCTGGCTGATCAGGAGACCTTATTGCACTAAATGTATGGTGAGTCAACATTGTTGGTAATAGCATTCTATAGGCCAACTTTGGCAGGAAATTTATTGAAGGAATCAGCATGATATCATTACTGGTTGCATATGTTTCATTACAATTTAACGAGCTGTTGGTCCTAAAAAAATACAGTTGATAAAGTAACACAAGCGTTGTCCTAATTTCAGCCATTTTATCATTGCTATACTTTGAAACGTTCTTTGTTTTCTGAATTTTAATCATCCTTCATTGCCTATATGACAGTTTTATGAGTTACCCATAATGTAACCTGACCTTACGAGCAGATACATTTGATTGATGGTCGTTTTCTTTTTTATCACATTTCTTGCCTTCAGACCTCTAAATTTACTTCCAGCAATCTTCTAAATTTTCACCATTCTCAAACTTTTTTGTAGTTTAATAAACTGAAGTGCATTTGAAATCCATGTTTAACTTTTATGAAGCTCTACAATAGTGATGTTAGAATTATTTATCGTATTTTGTTTGGCTGAATTTAAGCAAGACATTCTCAAAATCAAATGAAATAAAACTACACGTTTATTGGGGACTTGAATTTTAGCTCATATGAAAGAATACATTTACCCAAGAAATATCTCATGTTCACATTTAAGCCCATGCTTTGGTTTGATAAGAGTATTAATATGCATTCACAAATACATCGATCATACTCAAGTCATTTCAGGTATACATATAATCTAAAATGATATCTTTCTCACACTAGTATCCTAAAATAAGGTAAAGAAAAAAACCTTATGAATTTCCATAAATTCATACATAAAACACTTAAGATATAATTATGATCATAAGCCTTTTTTGCATTTTTATAAAATGAGGAGCAAACAGACCACTGATTACAATAATTCTAAACCTCAGTGTATGTTACTCAGAACAGCAAAAGAAGCTGCAAACTATTTCAAACAAATTTCATTTTAGTACAAATACACATTGGATTAGTACTGTCATACAAAGTATCAAAATACATTTGAAATTTGTTTTAGTCTTATTTTACTTTTGCTAAAGCCAATTGCTATTGTATTTCCAAGTGTTGAGGATGCTCCAGCATCAAAGCAGATGAGTGTTTGATTACAATGGTCTTATAAGATTTACCTGTAAATCCTTTCAACAAATCAAAGTTTCACTTTAGTCACTTAATAAATGTTCCCCCAAAGTCAAGGTTGTTTGAGGAGAGCGAAAATTGTTTAAAACATACATTTAAATTACTACTAGACCATCGGCTCATTTACCATAACCAATAAAATACAGAAATTAAATTTTTTTGTGTGTTAACATTTTTCTCTATCATTTTCGGTACTTTTGTTATTTACGATTCCATACTATAATTTATACACTTCATTCAGTTGTTTTATACAGGAGTCCAGATTACTACCTAGCATATATTACCTTCCTCTGTGGTTAAGTTAGGCCTGTAAAACAGTATATTTTCTAGACTTACTTCAAGAAAAAAATAGCATCTTTGATACTAAATTCAGTTATCACTTACCAGCTCTCTACATTCAGAGAATGTTGCAAAATTTCAGCATTTCTATTGATCATATTTCTGCCAAGTTTCTTTTTTTATACATATCCTTGGGTGATTGGCAGGACTTTCAAAATAAAACAAGCCAAATTATTCTGTAGAGCACAGTATATTTTATTATTGGAACATTTGGTGGTGAAAGCAATAATTCTTTCAATGTTTTTAGTTTTGCTTGGCCTCTTTGATTACCAGACAACATAATATAATGAAGTGAAAAACCTGCTCTTCGTCTTTCCATTGATTACCATGATTTAAGTATTTTACTAGCAGATCTACATATGAATCTCAAAGATACTGTCTATAGTTTCAAGAAGTGTCATTATCATTCAAAAAGTTTTTTGGACGATTGAACTTGTATGGGTTGTTAACACAATGTTTTGGACAATCCATCCTACGGCCTTCTCCAAGGGTACTATCTGAATGTGATAGTGGTAAACAGAAATTTTTCTCTCTAATGGTAGCAACACTCAAAACATAGGCTTCGGGTGTTTTTGTTTCCTTGATTTCTAAATTTTGTCCCTGTTAAGGAGCAGAAACCACATCGTCAATAAGAGAGACTTTTTGAAGAATTTAAGATTTAATAAATAATTAAACAAGTTAAAACAGTTAGGTACTCTCACTACAGTGATATCAAATCTAACTACTTATTTGCCCGAGTTCTAAGTCTCGTCTTTAGCTTCAAGCTTCACTTTTATGTGAAGTCACATGAGAGAACCTCATATTAGAGGAAGAGGTTCTAATGATTGCAAATGTGAGCAAGTGAAGTTGGTTCATGAGCAACACAGTGAACTGAAGTTACAATTCAAGTAACCAGAAGTTCTTTTTTACTTAGCGTGACCAAGAAACAAGGACACAGATATATACAACGATACAATAGATTTGACAAAGAAACCAGTTGATGAAACAGAAATAGAAATTTATGCTCTAATAAATGAAAATTCATTCCTGATCCGGATATATTGAGTAAGTCACCAACAAGTATGTCAATGAATAACTGGGAAAATACTCCAATTCAATTAAAAAAATAAATAAGATATCTATACCTCACATGAATGAATCACAATAGTCCATGCATATACCAGAACTAATTATGTACAAAAATTATCTAAAAACACAACAACAAAGAGAGAAGAACTGATTCTATATGGTGCCTTGTGGGGTACACAAGCAAATGTTCAAAATCGTAGCCCTAAAATGTGACCAGGAGACCATCCTGTTTATTTTTTCCCATCAACAGTGTCTGCAATATTTTAACCTTCAAACTGAGAAGCATGCAACAGGTTCATGAAAGAATCATGCTCAACCTCACATGGAGAGATTACAAGGCAGCACAATATATCAGGGAAAAAACAGGGGTCCCAGACATTAGAATCCATTAGAAAACTTGATGGCAATAGGCTGGTCATATTGCGAGAATGGCAGACAACAGATGAACATCACAACTCACAAAATGGATCCCCAGATATTACATGCATAAACCGAGGCCAGCAGAATACAAGATGGAGAGACAAAATAGACAAGCACAGAAAGTATTTGCTCTTTGACGCCCATGATAGAGAGGTCAGGCAAATCCTGGGGAAGGTCTATGTCCAACTACAGATAATAAAAGACTGATGATGAACATCTCAAAGCAATTATTTAGAGTAGATATTACCCGTGCTATAACTTTTTTACTACACAAATTCTCAGGAAAAAAAAAGAAAAAAATAGCTCTAGCTTTATAAAGGTCAAAACGAAAAATATGAACTCTAGTACAATTTAAATAATATTGTTTTCACAAATGCTTCTCAAAAGTTTTGATGTACCTGTGAATGCTAATAAATTACTGATAAATAGTAAAATGTATCTAATGGGCTTATAATCACATCATTAAGAACACATCTACCCCATGGATTGAATAAAGGGTTCAGTTCAAGATTCCACAAATGTTACCAACTTTGACAGACATTTGAAGAAGGCTAGAGAGTATAACAGCTGAAACGTTGCGACAAAAATGAAGATAAAAAAAATATTCAGAGTAAATCAGTGAATGATAATAATAAATTCCTTATCGCAGAAATCAAGACAAAACTTCACATATATTTTTAATTTACTACACTCTTTCCCATCTAACATTCTCATCTTTGTTCTTAAAGTAATATTCTGAAGAGAGAAAAAATATCTGAAGATTAGAAGACCAAGTTGACTGCAATTGTTTTTACAAGTAGTGATGTGTTATGAAGATTATAGACTTTTTAGTTGAAATAACCTGAGGAAGAGATACAGAGCTATGTTGCCGGATTAAGTTAGACAAGGGAGATAAAGCTTGGATTATCTCAGAGACTTACCCACAACAGACATTTTTCTAATAATAGATTTTACTCAAACAATGCACGTATTTGAAAAGTGAAGTTCTGTTTTTTTCATCTTCAAGGAAAATGATGCATGTCCCTGAGCATTAGGAATTGATAGTGATAAGTAGTGTGGTCCCTCTTGCAGAAGCTTGTAGTATCGGTTTATTTTTGCATCTTGTACTCCAATGACTGTACTCCCAGACATAACTAGTAGTATTATTTCATTTGCACATCCCATACTCTGGTGACCGTGGTCCCAAATCATAATTAGTAATTATTAATTTACTTCAAAACAAATGAACGCGTTACAATGTGTATGAATTTTAAGTGATGATTATTTATTTATTTTAATACAAAAGATAGTTTAACATACCATTGAGAAATGAGCAACAATATATGATGAATTGAAAAATTTGCCAACATTCCTGTTACAAGAGTTGAGAGTAGGAGTAGGTAATTCAGAACCACAGTCATTGGAGTACAAGATGCAACAATAAACTGATACTACAGGCTTCTGCAAGAGGGACCACTCTACTTATTGCTATTAATTTTTAACACTCAGGGACATGCATCATTTTCCTTGAAGATGATAAAAACAGAACTTCACATTTGAAATACGTGCATTGTTTGAGTAAAATCTATTATTAGAAAAAATAATGTTAGTATCAAAAGGAAGATATAAATGCTGACTGATAAGAGGTAGCAAAGGTATTAATACTGATAAGAAACTAATCAAATAATTAGATCCCAGAAAAGTAAAATAATATCAGCAATAACTTATTTGATATCAAAATATATAAAATGCAACACACATCTCCACTCACACAATGAAGACTAAGGATGTTTGTTTCTTTCTTTCTTTATGTTTCAGAGACACCTTAATGGTCGCACTCTACAAGCTGAAAATTTATGCTTAAGTGTAATTTGAGCCCACAAAACACAGGATAGAAGGTAGTAACTTCTAAAAGTCAATTCAAGGTCGGGTCAAAATTCCAAAGGATCAAGTCAATTTTTTCATTTTTCAAATTCAACAGAGATGAACTTACCCTAAAGGCTACAAGTTTAGGTTAATGGATAACTTCACTCCAAGGTGAACATAGGATAGGTGGTGATGACCTCTAAAGGTCAATCTTAATCAAGTCAATTTTGGCAGGCATTTTTAAATCAGAGATGGCTGCACTCTAAAGTCTATAGATTGGTGTACAAATATAACTTGACCCCAAGATGAACATAGAACAGGTGGTGATGACCTCTAAAGTATAAATTCAAGGTTAGGACAATTTTGACATTTTCAAATCTAACAGTAATAACTAATCCCTATGGATTCCAAATTTGTGTGCATAAGTAAATTGACCACAGTATGAACATACCATAGGTGGCACTGAAATCTGGTGACCTCTAAGCTCAATCAAATCTTCGCATTTTTTAAAAAGATCAATTTTGGCATTTTCGGGCCACTAGATGGGTTGCTATCCTTATTTTGAGAAAGTCTGTATTAGAATTTACTACATCACCTTTCAGTGCAATTGATTACTTTCTTACCTAGGCAACACCGGATATCCAACCTAGTATATAGGCGCATACCTGTATGTGTAACTTTTCAATGAGTGGATAGATACATTGATTCTCGGCAGAGCTCAGAGATACACCTGGGCAGAAGTGCTAATCCAACCATATACAAACTCATTTTTGACAGGTATTATTGCTAATCTTAATATGAAGAAACGTCCAAATCAAGAACCAACTTTGCTTAAAATGCAAAGTACCTATGCAGGTGGGTAATCAGAAACTAGAAATAAGAGCAGGAATCAAACATCTGTTTTTTAAATGAAAAAAAAAATGAAAATTTTTTTTTTAATTTCTTCGAATAATTCAAATATAGTAGCAAAAGTCATTTTCACTTATCAAAGCTATTTTTTTTTAAAAACTACCAATCATAGCTTAAGTAAAGACATACCAAGGATATCAGAAATAACAAAGTGAAACCTAGTTATTCCCAATTAGACAATGGGCAGATTTACACTTTTCCAATCACATAGTAAGAAATACAATTACATATTAATATCACTGTCCTGGTCACAAAAGCAAAGTTTGAAGGGAGTAATGGCCATTTTCTATAATTTTTTTTCTTACATAAAAACAATCAGAAAATAACACTCACTACACAGGGACAAAAATCACATTGCACAGTGTAAAATTACCAAAAAATGATACATAATATTTATCATACAGAAAAAGATGTGCATTTCTTCTCAAAGTATCAGACTGATACGTGAGCAAAAGTCAATTCCTATTTCATCAGGTAACTTAATGGTCCATTACCACAAATGCATTTACGGGCAATTTTCATATCTACTAGTATTTGGGATCAAAATAGACTATTTTTGAATGAGTATGAACACTATATACACATTTTGAATTGCTTAGTTATTTTTAACTCTTTTCCTTTCCACTGATATGGAACAAATGAAAGTACAGACATTTTTTCATCTATGGTTTCCATTCAACTAGCTTTCACGAATGTTTTACTGTATGAACTGAAAATGATCCTATTGTTACCTAGCCACAATAGAGTCATAAGTTAATTAGAACAAAAGAAGGAAGAAAGTACAGGTTTCCCACGCTATCTGGAGGTAGAGAATTCCTATCAAAAACTCCCTAAGCTGACATGGTATAAAATGAAGTAATTACCGTAAATTTATATGGGGAAAATTGGGGGCATTCATAAAAACTAATTAGATTGAATTTTCAGGAGTTTGGATGGTGGCAGGTATGAGAGTCTTGGGAGTAGAAGAGAAAGGACGAGAGTGCACTCTTCATTCTTTTCATAAAATCACAAAAGTGAGAGGCGAACTTCTTAAAAATGGAAAAATTACATCAGTAATTGATTGGACATAATTCGTTTTAAATTCTAAAAATTCAATAATTAAGACCTTTATATTTCCAGCATTATATTTTGCAGACTATTTCTGTCTCCAAAACGAAAAAAAAAAGAAATAACCAGATGGTGCATTAAGACTAATGCTTAATGACTTTAAAACACATGCTATCATTTCAAGCCTATACATTTAACAGAGAATTTACTGAACACCTATCAGTAGATGTTAT
The DNA here is from genome assembly GCA_963457665.1 of Thysanoteuthis rhombus. NCBI lineage: Eukaryota > Metazoa > Mollusca > Cephalopoda > Oegopsida > Thysanoteuthidae > Thysanoteuthis > Thysanoteuthis major. The sequence continues at coordinate 37,422,058 of OY735231.1, read as the reverse complement.
CTAAGATTTGTAGTAAATGTTCATACAGGAAATGGATAAAGTTCATCTGTTTGCTAAATCACTTCACAGGACCATTGATGACTGGACTGCGGAAACCCTTGGCATTTTCAATATTTTTTCCCCGAAATGGATAAGTATTTAAACTATTAAATTCATAAAGATAGAACAATATCCTACTAGGAACCACAAGGCTACAGCAAACAATTCATACATGTTCAATTAGACCAAAACTAAATATTAAGGAAATCAAATTCACACTGATTTTGGAAAAAAATAAAAAGGTAAAATTTATTGTGTTCATAAGAAATAAGCCCGTAATAGTGAACAGTAAATTTAATAAATCAACAATGGAATATTATATATCAACCTTAAGTCTACAGCTTGCCTGCAAAGCATTTTATTAAAATGACCTTGGTGTCAAGTAGAGCATAGTTGGTACCATTGCCATATTTTTTTTCTTTCAAAATGTTTTCCTTGTTCCTCCAAGTCAGCTATCTCTAAATCCGGCACCAAAAGTAAATGGTTCTGGTATAACTTTTTATCAGTTAGGAGGGTGTGAGATGAGACTGTGGGGGAATTATTTTATACTCTGACATAAGCAACAAAAGCATAGCAGCTTTGCAGCTGCAATACTACATACAATGAATCAGGGGGAGTAGACAGAGCTGCTGAACAGTTACTGTAACATAACATGGAGGGTGGGGTGAGCACAATAAGGAAAAACAGATTAGTCACCTTAAGAAATTAAGTAACTTTTGCTTATAAAGAAGCAGCAGATAAAAAGGTGATTATGTAAAATGTATTTACAATACCTGTAGTTGAATGATAATTCAGAGAGAGATATTTCAGTTTACCTGATGAGATAATTATCAGAGATTGAGATTTTCAAATTTAGCAAATTTAGAAAGAAAATCATTTTTCCAAAAATTTTTACACAAGGAATTTAAAACCAAACTAAAAAAAATATTCAATTTCACTGTTATTTGCAGATTTCATGACTGATTAATGTGGGCAGCGGCACGCCTCAGGGTGGTTTCACATGATGTCACCACCCACCTTCCAGAACTTGCTCTCTTCCCAAGATATCTAGAATTTCAGTGAGCTTTTAAACTAATACTATTCATTATTCATGATTCACCCATATTATTTAATGTAATTGCATAAGCCTGGAAATTCATTGAGAACTTCTGCAGATATCTTGTGGACAGTCATGAATGAGCGGACAGCCAGAATATATCTCAATTAAAAAATATTCCTGGATCTGCCCTAAAATTTGACCAACTTCATTGCCTACTCTTCCACAAAATTTCATAGAAATTCATTGAGTACTTTTTCAAGATATTGTGTGGACAGAATTGTTTTACTAGGAAAAAAGATTACCAAGATGGAAAATTTAGGCATTCATCTTGATGTCAATCCCTCTGATGGTGTCAGCGGGAATGGGCACCCCACTCCACTACCACTATATGGGGCGGTATGTTATATGTACATCCGAACTTGATATCAGAATCATAAGAAAGTTCTTGGGTTTCATTACACGAATCTTCCCAACTTTACAATTATTTAGGTCTTTGAAATAAATAAAATATTCACATTGAAGAATTTCTGATTTAAAGCCGATTCATAAATCATAAAAGAGGCAATTAAAGATATATGATTAACTTCGTGTAGTAGAATTGCTTAAAACGAAAGGAATTATTTTACAGAATAAAGGGAAGGGCCATGCGTGGGAGGAAAGAGTTCTAGGTTATAACTGGTCTGACACAAAGAACAGTTTAAACACCAAGAAAGAGAAGTAGTAAATGCAGGACTGGTGACATTGGCCTGTTTTTTGAAGGCAACGTAGTTCCATTTCAATGTCACAGACAAAAAAGTAGGAGAGGGGAATCCCAAGGTACCCAACATAAGTACTTCATACCACACCTACCACAACTATCACCGTTGTTGCCTACAGCTGTAGGAACAAAGTCCCGCCACTGGGTCAGAAATGCATTGTAATCTTTTTCTTTCTTTTTTTTCTTGTGTTAAGTGAACTAAAAAAACAAAAGTATGGCGGGGAAAGGAATAGAAAAATTGATATTCTCATTTACTAACACCTGTGAAGTCACAGCATAAGAATGCGTACGATGCGAATCTTTTTTTTTCAAGTAAATTTCAAGGAGACAAAATCTTAATAACTAAAAAGGGAACAACTTCAGAAGGTGTGTTGGGTTGCAATATTTTATAAACTAATTGTGTACACGGTTGTGATAGGAAAACTGGGGGAGAAGGAATTAAAAGAAACAATGAAAAAATTCCCTCCTATTTCTAACAAAGAAATCCAGCAGCCGAATAGGGATTATAATCATTTCACACACGCGTACGCACACGCACACACGCGTTTTAGTTGCATGCTTATTCTTTTTATTTAATTTCAAGGGATAAGGGTGGGAGGCTTCAGTAAAACTTCAGTCTGGGCACTTTAATCCCAAAATTTTTGTCCTTCAAGTAATCGGGGAGTCATCTGAATGAATAATGTGGACTGGTTAGACTCCTTGTCAATAAGCTATCACATAATTTTAACAGCCAATTTATCTGATATCACATGACGTTGCCACGTAAATCTCACAACCACAAAAATAAATTGTCTTGAGGATTGTCGACAATAAATCTTTTGAAGAAGTTGAAAGTATCTTAGCTTGTTTACAAAAGGAAAAGCAATTTTCACGTTCTAATAATTTACGATTGATCATTTAAATGAATATTTGAACAAAACGAAGCTTTAAACCCTAGAAAAATGAACTAATAAATGAATTGATACCCTGCTCCTTTCTTTAGAAAGATTTTTTTTTAAGATTGCTACAGCTACTTCTAGAGAAGTTTGAATTCAACTATGTATGGACACTAAGCAAAATAAGTTTCTAATACAATCAGGTTAACTTTATATTGCTTAACCAAGCACACACAAATGCACAAAAAATGTTGAATTAAAATCATTCACTTTGATTCAGTATTTCCTTACTCAGAAACAGTGTTAAAAACATCAAAAAAGCATACAAGAGCAGTCATGCACACCAACATATATGGAAATTGATATCACACAACAAAATGTTAAGAAGTTTTTAAACACTATCCCTTCACCAAAGAAACACTTAAAAGTGAAAAAAAAAAAAAAAAAACATCAAATGGGACATTATCAGAATAAGCAAAATGAGAAGACCCAGAAAAGAATTACTCAAGCTAAGGAGCAAATGTCTCTACAGTTATGAGAAAGAAAAAGGAATACAGTGTGGATAGAGTTGGCTTTCTTATTCATAAAGACCTCAAGAGCAACGTGGTAGGATTCAAAGCTACTTCAGATTGCAAAGCCAGTATTACCATACAGCTCTCAAAGCATTACAAACTGAACATCATTTAAATTTACAGTCAACCATGGAGAAAATAGACAACTTCTATGAAGACTTGAACTCCACATTCCAAGATACCAGAACTTCAACATCATAATGAGAGACTTCAATGCTCAGGTTGGACAAGGTAATGAAGATCACATCAGTAAGTTTGGATACAAAAAACAATGAAGAAAGTGAAGATCTTGTAGACTTTGCAACAGCAAGAGCATTCAAAACCATGAATACCTCTTCAAGAAGAAGAAAACCAACAGAAGATGGACCTGAGACCCAAATCAAGAAACTAAAAATGAAATACTACATCCTCACAGACAAAAGTGACACTGTTGAAGATATCCAGGTTCGAAATCAAGTCAATGATGAGATGTAAAATTTGAATTAAGACCAGAAAAGAACATTACGGACAAAATAGCCACCACTTGACTTACAAAAAGAACTTGCCCAATTCTACCAGCTCAAACTGAAAAACATGTGAACATCACCAGAAGAGAGCAAGTACAACACTAATACAATGAGCTCTACTATAGAATAACAACCTCTATGATTGAAGTCACCGATACATTTGAGCGAAAGAACAAACAAACCATTATCAAACTCAAATGAAATCAGGAATCTCAAACTACAGACGGCAATGGGAAAAGACTGAAGCAATCGGACTGAACAAAACCATCCAAAAAAATTTTTTTTTAAATAAAAAGACAGCCACACAACGGTAATCATTGAAAAAATTCTCAAAAAAAGGTGATGGCTTCAAAACCATCAACAGAACTTGCAGATAGAAAGAAGGCAAATTTCTAGTGTTCTTGAAGAAACTGAAGACATAACAAATAGGGAGCAAATTGTCAGACACACCCAAGAATTCTACAACAGCCACTATCAACCTCAACCAACTGACAATTCTTTTTAAAAAATGAAACTGGTAGAGTCATTAAAAAAGAACAAGTCTAACTAAAAAAATGAATTCCTCAAACAGAGTAAAGTCCCTGAAGATTGGAACACTGCAATCATGCTACTATACAAAAAAAATATAAAAAATGCAAAAGATCTAAGTAACTATGGACTAAATGCCTACTCAACTGCATGCACAAACATGTTACCTAAGTGATCACAAACCAAATCAACAATATGGTAGATGATCACAGGTAGCTTCAGACGGAGTTACTCAAACATTGACCAACTCCATCCAGTGAATCAACTAAAAGAGAAAGCTGCAGAATACAAAATGCCACTTGCAGTAGCATTTGTTTCATCTGACTCTTTCTTTCAAGAGGAAATCCCCAAAGTCATCGATGCGATCATTCAACAAGGAGTAGACTTCATATATGTCAGAGTTCTGCAACATATCTACCGACTCAGCAGCTTGTTTATCAGGCTACATAAAGACTTGGACCACTTCCAGCTTGAGAAAGGAATAAGACAAGATGGTACCAGCTCACCCAATTCACAGCTTATCTTGAAATGATCTTCCAAAATTTAGACTGAACAAATAAAGGAATCAGAAATGATGGCGAATACCTAAGTAACCTAAGATTTGCTGATGACATCGTCCTCTTTGCCAAGAACATTCACGAATTCCAGATAATGATAGACGACCTGAAAGCAAGAAGTATATCTTCATGTGAACCAATGTCATACGCAACAAATAGGTTGAGGATAAAGACAAAACAATTGAAATTGAAAACACAGAGCTAAAGAAAGTAGACCTCTACATATACCTGGGACAATATACATGAAATCCTCAAAAGAAATCAGACAAAGCAAGCTTCAGCAGAACAAGCTCAACAATCCCTTTTGTCTTGAAAAGAATGATCCACAACCAATGCATCCTCCTGACACTATGACTAACAACGTGGATCCAAAAGGATCATATGCAAAATTATGGCCAGCACAAAATATGATAACGATTTAGACAGGTTCGGGACATATTCACACTACAACACCCAAAATAGAGAAAATCTGGCAAATCTCGCGATAAATCCATGTCCAACAACAGGCATTGAAAGGTAGATGATGATGATGAACTGTAGCAATATTTAGTTTGAACTTGAATTATGGGGTCAAAATCAGAAGCCGTTTTCAACACTGGATTTAATAAATAATATTTTTGTATTAAGTCTCAGTTTTTAGCATAACACTTATTCTTTAAAGGAAAAAATGACAATTTTTTTTTAAAAAATCAAATCTAGAATATTAGAAGAAAGTTACTTTTGAGTTAGTTACAGCAGAGCTTTTTCACCATAATGCAAGATGAAAACCGTTTGGTATGTGTGTCAAGGTATCATCACTAATTAATAAACATTTGCTATTCATGAAGGAATTACAGTGGATCAGTTGAAGAAAAGTACAGAAGTCAGCGTCAAAAATTTAATGAACCAATTCCACTACCTTATCTCCCACCACTACCAAATAGTTTATCTGCACAGCAGCTGATAGCATTTGTACAAGAGTTGGAGACAGTCTTATATTTACATGGTAGTTTTATTGTAACTCTATATAAACTAGATTTAATGTATTTTTTATTCAAACAAGATCTTGAGGCAGTTTCCATATGGTCTAGAATAGATTTTTGTTTTATACAGTAATCGCATTTTATTACATGATGTACAATTAGCAAACATGTCAATTTTTGAAATGCTAAACAGCTTTAATGAACATTTTTGCAAAGAAAAGATGGTTGTAGATAAGAGCTTCGGGAGAAATGGGCCTTTTTTTAAAATTTAATTAAAAAGATGAAATATAATAGACCTTATGCTGAAATTTAAACATTCAATTGATAAAGAATGACTTCCCAAGAGTTATATATATATATATATATATATATCTATATATATATATCTATATATATATATCTATATATATATATATATATATATACACACACACAAAATTTCTATACCATAGAACAGGGTAATTGGGCCACCATAATTTTTTTTTCATATTTACTTGAATTTCACAGAATATCTCATCTAGTGGTACATATTTTCTGATAAGCATTTAGATGTTTAACAAAAAGAAAAATATTTGAAAGCAATATCAGCTCATCTATGAAAGATAGTGTATATTTCTTGGTTCTGATAATAGGAAAATACAAAGGGTTATTTCAATGTATAAAAGTCAACAAAGAAAATAAGTGTTGCTTGATAAGTATCACATGAGGAATACATGGAAGTATTTCTAGGTTGATAGCAATATTACTGCCCATGTCAAGACCAAAATAATTCTGATGGGGTAATAGGGCCAATATTACTACAGATGAATGTTGAAAATGATTCTAATTTTCAACCCCTCAAAATGTGGCCAATCTATGGTAAAATTACAAAACTACTTACAAAGTTGGTTGTATACATCCCCAACTGGATAGAGTTCAAAATAACAGATTTTTAGATCTTGTGCCATCGACCAAAATTTTCATATTTTAGACTATGGACATACTATATATCATTAAAAAGCTCTTTTAAAGCTGATTAATATTCACATAAGAACCATGACGACAAAATTTCAGATATATGCAGTCAAAGGTTGATCAAAATGGCTTCAGGAAATTGAATCGCTGGAAGATCATCTGTGTTCAGGGAGTCCCAAAACTCTGATGTCATGGACACTGCTGTTTTTGATATTGTTTAAAAGTTACCAAAGCCTATTTACATTATGAAAAAATTGGTTTTCAGTAATGCTGACGATTCTTCTGATAACATTGTCAGATAAACTGATGTATGATGCTCCATAAAACAATATTGTCCCTAAATTTTTATTAAATATCAGTTCAATCTTTACTTTTCAGATTTTTTAAACATCATACTATGCTCAATATCACAGTATATTGTTGGTTCAAGCTAAAAAGCAATATTCGTCTTTTGTACAATCATACATGCATATATTTTGCTGAATTAGTCGTTTATTACAAGAGGTGGTCCAACTGCCCTGAGGCAAATGGGTCACGGCATATTTTGCTATGTCACTCAGTTATGTAACACCATGAAAATGTGTTCTACTTTTTGTCATAATAAAAGTAGTTGTTTCAGATATTAGGCAAGTCAAAAACTTCGAAAAAAGGTGGCCTGATTACCGTGTTCAACTGTAACATAATTTTACAAGTCAAATGAAAGTTTCTGTAATTAGAATCTTTTTCAATCAAGGTTGTATTTTATTCATTGATAATCAACTTTTGAAGAGGAAAAAAAAGAAATCAATTTATGGGGTGAGGGGGAAATCAATCTCTTTATAATCAACAATTTTCATTTCAAGAGAAAAAAAAAAAACTTAAATCAACTTTGGAAGAAATTTTTTAAAAGTTCAGAAGTGTTCTACACACCAAAAACAGGTCTGTATTAAACATAGATATATCCTCAAGTGGTAAAGTAATTAATTTTTAACAATTGAATCAATGGACAATTCAAAACGTTAGTGTTTATGATATTACAATATTTCAGCCAACCCATTACAACTTTCTTCAGATGTACTAGTCATAAAGAAAGACCAAGATACCAGTATTTTATTTTTTCCTGATGTATAGACAAAATGCAACGAGGGCCAAACGTTTGCATGTGGTTAAGTTGCAAAAATTGATGTCAGCTCAAACCCACTGACCCAATTAGTGCAATGAGGAGGTGCTGCCTGAGAGATTGATCCCCAGGAACCAGGCATTCCATAAAGAAGAGGGGTCAGCATTTATCCATCCTTCAACAGGGATGCAATACATTTAAAGCAACATTCACCTTATGACACAGACCTAAATGGGAATATTGCTAAATTCTCTGAAAAGACAATATTAAAAGTTTCACAATGCAATGTTCTTTAAACCAAAAAAGTCTGACTAAACAAGACAAGAATTTTAAACTTGTTAGTAACAGAATTTTCAGTCTTGGACATACAACTTTTAGTAAAAAACAATTTCAATTCAGTTATTTCAATACTGTAGATACAAGGCAGTACTTTCACTACACAGATAAGCAATGTTCTGTATGAGTTTATGAAACCTTACTATGTGTGCTCAGCTGATTAGAAATATCAGGCACACCCAGCAGGATAAATTAAGCCATCCATTTTACTTCTAGTGCGCATACAACAGTATGTTCACTGAAACATTAAGGTAGATTTTTAATTAAAAGGTTCTTTTCAGAAAATTGAACTCTTTTTTTTGTCTCTTTTGTTGTTCCCTCAATGTTTTGGCTGATCCATTCTAAGGCCTTCTTCTGATGTACTACCCATACGTAAAAAGACTTTTTTCTGAATTATGCCAAATAGAAAATTTTTAAAAAATAAGAAAAAATTATTTTCCACCAGAAAAAGAGACCTATTTAGAAACAAATAGTGCACCTGAAGATGGCTATAGAAGGGATCATCCCTAAACATCCAGCAATGATGATGTTGATGACTCTTAAGAATTATAGACAATAGATTTTTATATTTCTATATAAAGAGACACCAACTTTGAGGGTCAAATACATGTTCATGTTGAATGATTTGGGTTGTTCTCTCTTCCTCTCTCTTCAGCATTTTCACGACTATTTCTCTGGGCATCATCCATGGCATTTTATATAATTAATCATGTAGAGGTTTGGTTAATCACTCATTAGAAATCATCATGTGACCAACATCTTTTGGCAGCATGCCCAGTTGGGGGTGATCAATCGAAAAAAATTGGAAAAAGGATTGATTGATCACTGAACAAGTTACTTCTCCCACATTTTTGTTGGGCAGGGCTCATTAAAGAAGTCCTAGTATTGAGAGAAGGACAAGTGTGAACATCGCCAGACACACACTAAAGGACCAATTTAGCATAAACTTATATTGTAAATTGTCCTTCCACTAAGGGGGGGGTAAAAAAAAAATTAAAATTGAAAAAAAAAAAAAACTCTTTCTGGACATAATGAGGTTTAAATGCTACATTTTTCAGCTCTCTAGCTACATTGGTGCAGTCTGTACACATCTTACCAGCCACACCTACCAAAAAGACCTACAGTGATGTTGATGTTGACAATTTCTAATATACTACAGCAATTATTAAAGAAAACTTAAAATTGTAAATTTAAAAGCTCTTAGACTGCCAATCCTATACTTCACCACTGAACCTAACCGCCAATCTACCTATTTTTTTTTTAATTATATAAATATCTTGTTGACATCAACAAAAGACAACCATAAGCCTATGCACACAGGAAGTCGTTTAAACAAGATTAACAGGGTTCACTGAAATGCATGGAATGAAGATATTTCAACTGCAGTCTCTGTCATGATCAAACTTGGCATGTAATTTCAGCTTCTTAAACAGCAAGATACTTAATCCAGGAGATGCAGGTGGCCTTAAATTTAAAAGCAAAACATATACACAATTGACATTTTTGTCCCTGGTGGAAAAAAAGCCAGGGACTATCAATCACGATGGGGTCTGTCAACATTGTCTTTTTCTCAATCGAATAACTTTGTTATTCCTTAATCCTTAAATTTTATCCAATGCTGTTTACATTTTCTTCACATTAATGAAGGCATGAATCTACTTCTCCCTCAAGCTATAGGTGAAAAGCATAGCAGTTCAAGCCCTATAGTCCTGTAAGGCAGTCTACCTTGGGTGTCTGGCTAGCACCCTTGCCCTATAAAACCTATAATTGCTACAAACAATGACTAGATCTCCATGGATCATTTGAGAAATGGAGACAAAATGATTGTCGCATGTGTTGTGTGACATTGAAAGCAACTCTTAATGCTAGAAATAATGGACTCAAGCTTTATAATTCTATCATAACAAACCTTGTGAGTACATAAATGAAGTGAAAGCCAGCGGTATCACTCCCTGAAACCACAATAATACAGGTATACCTTGATTAATGCAGTTATTCTGTTGAAAAATTTTCCATAATATTCAAAACCATACCATTCAAAGGCTTATTACGATTTGATGCGTTAAAATAATTTGTACAGCAATAACATAACCCGACTACATTAGAACCTACACTATTCAAGGTATTGTTATATTACAATTACTGATCATAACATTACAATCTGACTTTCCCTTTGACAAAGCCAAATCAAAGAACATATTTTGTATAATTTTTGCCAGACTAAATAAACCACTCAAGAAATCATCTCTAATTCTACTCATCCAAAACACTAATGCCACGGTAGTTTCAATATTAAGGAAAAGAAGCCTCATGTTGAAAGAGTTGTGTTACTCTCTATCTAACTAACTTGCGTAAGAACAGATTGCTTAGAACTGCCCAGTAATTGTATACACAAATAAGATAAAATGCTATTCTGATGTTAAACACTGAAATACACCCACTCAGGGTGAATGATGACCGAGGAGATTTAACATTCTTAATCAAGTTAAGGAGGAATTATTGGTTAGAGTAGTGATTATCAACTTTTTTTCATTTCACAGCACAGTGAGCCAGGCACTAAAATGGTCAAGGCACATCATTAGCGTTAAAGGATAGATTTGAACATTTAAAAGAAAATTAAACAATGTGTTCATAAGTTAAACAAACAAATAATTTATTAATTTTATCATTTTTTCAAAAGATTTTGAAAGTCCTGAGCATTAATTGTTTTTACTACGCATTAAAGCACAAATAATGTGAAAAAATGTATTCAAATGCTATTTTTGTATCCATACTTGGAACACTGTGCTACAGCCCTTGTTTGAGTGAGGATTGACCTTCCTTCAAACTCTTCCAGCACACCTAGAGATGCTTCACAGCACATTGGTTGAAAATCACATAGTTAGAGCATTAGGCTGGTCATTCAAGTTTCAATGGACAAATAAAGTTTGGTAATATCAACTGGTTAAAAGTCAAAACATTACATTCAAAACAATTTATATCTCATTAGAGAAATTTAGAAATGGCAAACTCTGAAACTTGGTAAAATTCAATGTAGATGATATTTATTCATATCACTGTAACAAATAGCTGATTTTCTCACACATACCGAACATTCTTTTTCAACTACACAATTATTTTATATCAAGTTTATTTCATTTCAGATTGGCACAATTATAAAGACAAAGTATTTTTTTCACAGGAGGTAAACAACAGTGGAAATATCCAATTATCCCTATCAATTACTTATAATAAACGGGTCAAATTATATGAACATCATCACTTACAGTTTTTACCAACTTGCTATTTTCAAAGAGAACAAATACAGCCAAATAATTTCCTTTCAGATAACCAGTCAGAATTATTCATTTTATCGAAAGATCTCAGTCCCTCAATGATGGTGGTTTTCAAAATCAAAACATCACATAGCTGCTTTAATTGGATACATAATGCCCAGAAAAAAGCTACAAAAATCATAATTTGAAAACATGACCTTTTCAATTAAATCATTTGTGTTTATATACATTATTTTAGACATAATGCTTTGTTTTATTTTTAGGACAGATATTGGTTCAAACCATACAAAAACTATTCAAAATATCATTGTATTTCATGTACGACTGCACATGAAAATCTAAGGGCTGTTGTATTCCAATTCACATAAAAGACTTGATTAAGAAAATGTGATTTCTATCTGATATAAAGTAGGAATTTCTAGTAAGACTTATGGATCCAAGACTTATGGATCCAGCTGAGTAATCAACCATTAAGTCATCAACTTTGAACTTAAAAATAATGTACCATTTAAGATACTCCAATTCTATTTGGGATCTAATTATTCAAACTTTGTTTATGTTTCTGATGTGCTTCTCAAATTAAAAAATTATGCTCACTTAAATTTTTTCAATAAATAAAAATATGAAAAATACATTATCATATAAAAAGCAAAATACACTTCTGACCATAATATTAAAGCATAGCAATTTCAGGTACCAAAATTACGGTCCAGTGGCCTGAACAGTACTGTTGGTGGCTAATAAGAATATCAAAGTCAATAGAGGGTAGTAATAATAACACTTACATACCAATAATAATTGGTATCAGAAAAAGTTACAAGTCACTAATAGTAGTTAATGGTACACAGTGGTGACATTAATGCACTAAGAACAGCTATTACTACATTTTTAAGTAAATAGAACAATTACAAGATATGATTACTAATCTGGAGAGGTTTGTTTTCTAAAACAAAATGAAATTAAAAAGTGAAAATATTTGGGGCAAATCAATAATCACAAGTTATCAATATTAAATTGTTTCAATTACTATCATTAATGGCCCCAGTCTTTTGAATGTGTGGTAACAGCTTCTTGCTGCTACTGCCTGGGCAGGTCAGGTAGTAATGAGAAAGTGGTTTACCCAAGTGTTTCCTCACCTGCTGTTTCCCATCAAACATTGTGACATGTCAGTGATGAGACATTTTATATAACTGGTGATAGGACAGAGCATTCATTTGGAGTGGACAGTCTTGGCCAAAATTCAAACTAATTCACCAATTTTGCTGGCAAATGATACACTAATCAAATTTATTTAATACATGCTCTAAAACAACAATTCAAAAACTGCACATCATATCTGAAACAAATCAAAGTTTCTTTTTGGTTTTGAATTATGATGCATTTTTTGCAGAGATACTTTTATAATGACGTAACTGAATAGCAAGGTCAATTGTCAGTCAAAAGAATGTAGATATCCATAACTTGACTCAAATCTAAACTTTGATAATATATAAGTGATTTATATCTATCCTGTGTACCATATTGTCCACGAACAAGATATTTTCATACCAGAAATAGAAAAGATCATTTTAACAAGGTAGTTTACATGAATTGTTATTTAGTAGAGATTTCAATTAACAAAATGTTGCAAAATTATTTATTAGAGATCATTAGGATCTGTTATGCCTAGCCATCTCATTCAGCATTGATATGGATCTATCCATTTACATAGCAGCTCCAATCATAATAGACAAGTTCTGTGCTTGATGGAATTCAAAAAGAATTCTTCATCACAAATTGCCAGAGCTCAAACAGTTACTGCGCAACACTACAGCTTGTCTGGATAGGGGTGGGCGAGCAAGGAAATTGTGAAGCAGCAAAATGATCATGGAATGAGGGATGGGAAGTTCACATGCAACATATACTCCAGATTGGATAGCTTCAAACAACTTGTTTCACTCTATGCAAAATTCCTTGTTTGGTCAGTTCCAACTTCAAGATCATGAAAATTTCCTCAAAGAATTCATTGAATGAAAACTGGAATTGTTCTTTATTGATAAAAAAATGCAATTTACCTGAAAGGTGGCATAAGGTCAAGGAAAGCCACAGAAAACATTTTGAATGATTATTCATATAAATTTATAGCATCAAGGACTTTGTTAAAAAACAATGCAAAAAAAAAAAAAGATAAAGGGACCTTTTGCATCAACATAAACTATTAGAATTTATGAACAGAAATAAATTTCCTCAGTATACACTGATGAACACAGACCAGTGTCCTTACCTAAATTGTTAGAACAGACTAGACAAGGAATTTTGCATGTAGTGCAACAGAGTATATGCCTTTCTGCACAACCCATAATCTAAGTAAATTACAATAATGATACTTGAATTGCAAAAATTTGGGAAAATTGACAAATTTCCTTATCTGGTTTTTGTTTTGACTCATAATACAAAGTCTGGATCTTTGTTTTTTTAGTAAAAAGAAAATCTTTAACAGAAAATAATCAGACATGGGGGAGGGGACAATTAGTCATGTTCAACTAATGCCTAGATTTCCTAGAATCCATATAGTAATAGGTTTAATCAATATTTGATCGAGAGAAATTTACTTTTTAATATTCATAAGCATAAGAATATTCATCCCTTTTGATTTCCTAAAAGAATATGTCGCAGAGTTGATTCATCCTTCAATTTTAAAATTGTCATACACTTTATTTTTTGCATAAAAAAGTTTTTCTCCTATATATAAAAGAAATCAAATTTTTCAAAAATAGATCCAGGCATTGTAAAGATATGGCAAGGTAATAAAGGGGGAAAAAAAACAAATTTATAAATACACAATATACCATTTTTCAATCTGAATTGAGACCATACCATAGAATCCATTGAGGATTTTTTTTCTGTTACAGCATGAGAATGCATCTAATGTAAATAAGTGCTCTCAAAATATGAATATTAATGTCTACTAATGAAAGTAAAATAAAAACCACACACAGATTTTTTTGAGCAAAAGCTAAATAGGATTAGTTTGGCAAACACGACAATAGAATATCTAACTTAAATTGTCTACGACACTCCTTCACAGGATGTCAACACAATGAACATCTGTTGAATTGCCTTTTTTTTTTTAACAGATAAAAAATGCATACAATGAGTGTATATAATATCAAGAGAGAGGTTCTTCTGTTTATGCATAACCAAGGAAAGCTAATTCTTTTTTTTTTCAAATATCAATAGTCATTATAGATATTTTATACACACAAACATTTCTAAGGCTGATTCAAAAATCTTAACCAATGAGAAAAAGAACAAGTCATTTCTCAAAGGACTGTAAATACCACCCATTTTCAGAAGTTGCCAATCTTTTCAATTTCTTTTTTATTTCTTCAATGAATTTAGTGTTTGATGAATACTGAATATTTACAGTTGGAGTTTCAGAAGCAACAACAAATCTATGTACTAATTAACATTGGTTAATTGTTTGTTGTATCTACTGTTTTTTTCTGAGTCACCTATATAATATCAGTGCAATCCTGACGGTTCCCTGGTCTCACAAAGTAACAAAAAACTTCCGGTTACTTGGACCATAACTTCACTGTCATTCCTGTTTACAATAGCTTCAACCTCTCCTTCAAGAATGAGGATCTTCCACAATGCTGTTCTCACACCAAAGCAATACTTCTGCTCAAAGCAAGATGTGGTACTCTGCCGAATAAGTGGTAGGAGATGACAATACATTTCCTAGTATAAGATTGAAGTTTATAAACTTTTCTAGAGAAAAAAACATTCAGTTTTCAACTAACCCAATCAGCTATCATGTGATATGCTATAGAGTAAAAAATAACGATGGAAAATTTTTAAATGCAGCAGAAGAGTTTACTGACAGTGAAGGACAAAAATATCTTTTTTTATTCAGTTATCTGTGAACAAAAGCTCCATTCATAAATTGTACATATTCCTTAGCTTTTTCTTTTTTTTTTTAAAGAAGCCTTTGAGGTTCACTGTTGAACATAGGCCTTCCCCAAATAAAAGTAAGACATGATGGGTGAAGGGCTTTACTCTAGAACACTGGCCCATGACTGTTAGCAGGTGGGAAAGAAATGGATACATTTTTTCATACCATGTCTTTTCCAAGAGCATTAGTGTCAAGTGAGTGCAAACTGTCTTAGCCAAAATTTGAAGTTAGGTTGTCAATCTCATTCTCTGTGGCACTAACTGCCGACCACTCGCACATCCTTAGCTTAGTTACTCAAAAATGGAATTATATCAATGCAAACAAAAGTTGTAGTTTACATCAGTAGGAAGCAGATTAGAAGCTTTTTTGGTATCTAAAATTAGATTTGGCAGTCTCCAAACAAAATTATGGTAATAACACTGAAACAGACAGATATTCTACCACTATGCCATCAACTCAAGATGAGCAAGTTTGAGTAACAAGATGCTTCAATTTTGTACTTGTAGAAAATAACTATTTTTAATACCAAGCTTTCTCTACATTATTCATTCAACTACTCTGCACCCTACCACAGAATATATTTTCAAAAACTGTATGCGTGTATAATCCAAACTTGCGTTAGTTTGCATTGGCAAAATAAATGCTGGACACACAAGATGCTAAAATCAGCAGCAAACAGCTTTCACTTAGACTTTGAAAACACTGTATTCCCTTTTTGCCTGCTCTCTTGACTGATCCAATCATTGAGTTTCAAATATATTTTTCAATGATTGTATTCTTGGCACAAAACTGCATACTCCAATAGGCATTGCACAGACATATCTACATCATTCCTGTTCTGCATGTTCTATTAATTTTTCCAAAGATTTAGTTGATCTAGGTAATGTATGAAATTATGTAATTATAGATGTTATCTAATCTTTAGGAGACACCTAGTTTCTCATTTATATTCCTTACCACAATTACCCTGGATGTGATTATCAAACAAGAATATGAAATCAGGCATGGAAAATCATCTATGAAGGGAGATGTAGATGTACCATCCCCACTGAAAAATGAACGAGGTGAAGTTAACAGCATATATGATTTTTATCAGATAAGTTAACAGAGTATCAAGAATAATGCCATAATGGGATCAATGCTTAAAAGAGTTTGAAAATTAAATAAAAGCCATTCAGAGTTTCTATACATGAAATCACTAATAAAATAGTGGTTATAGTTTCCTCATACTTGCTATACAAAATTTTGCCTTCCGCAAGCTTATGTTGCACCGGGTTTCGAATATATGCACACACATTTGAAGAGATCTTGACAAATCAGTTTGAATAATTCACTGATCTTTGATACCAAAGAACATATTAAACTAAACAGTGATGAAAATACTAGTCTACATGATTCATGGAATAATCAAATGGAAGTAATTTGTACATCTTATAATCAGGGAACAAGTTTGAAAGATAATTTTCATGCTTCATATCATTTATGAACATATTTTATTGAACAACCATTTTGAATGGCTAAAACTGACTACATTTTTTGACATAGGGCTGAAATTGGGCATTCAATTTCCAAGTAACACTATGCACTCCAAAACTAATACAAAGACTCCTAAAAGTATAAATTGTAATTCTCAATCTTAAGAACTAAATGTTAGATAACGTTATTAACAAAATAATGAAAATAAAATCTTATGGCTTTCATTTTTATAACTGTGTTAATATCTGATCAATACCCTGTATAATTATACTTTTTTGAGCCTTTGTACAAGTCTTTGGAGCATATATAAGAATTTTAGCTATACCATAATCTAGAATCGTAATCTAGCCACTTTTAACTATTCAAAATGGTCGTTCAAGAAATCCAAGGATATGCATTATTCCAAAAAATTTCCATTTAATAATAAATTTCAAATATGTTTGCATCCTTACTGAACAAAATAGAAAATTGTTGATCAGTTCTTAATAACTTCCTCTATGATTTGGTAATTCTTTTCACCATATCCCTGCACTCAATACTCAATCAAATGGCTTGAGCTGAGAATGCATAACATAACATTAAATAATTTATAAGTTGATAATTTCAATCATATAGGGGAAAACTCACACACACAAAGACAGGTTCTAGATTCAATTCCTAGTGTTTGTAATACAGAGGATGCTATTTATTACTATTATCGAAACCAGTCAGTCCCAAACACTTAATTTAAAATAAATTGAAAGTTAATTATAGATAAACTCATAATTCAAACAAATGAATCACCGTAGCCCATGTGTGTACCAGAACTAAATTATCTAAAAGGAAGATCTAACATTATCAAAAAAAATACCAAAACAAGATTTGGGCATTGTTGGTCCAAAAATTTAGAGACCCAAAAAAGCACTTACATGAAAAAAGAAAGAAAAAAAAGAAAACTTTTTAGATGGCGCCTAGAGGGGTACTCATTGTTGCAAGATTGTAGCCCAAAACATTTGACTAAGGGCACCCAGAGAGCGAGAGAGAGAGAGAGAGACACACACACACACAAGCGAAGAGAGAAAAATCTGTAGCCCACCTGGCTGGTTGGTCGGGTGATTTGTGGAGCTACGACGATTCGATTATCAATAGATTTTACATAAATTTTCATAATGGAAAGTTCTTTGTAACAATGAATATAAATTGCTCCAAATTTTATATCCTTTGCCCAATCTTATCAGCTGGTTACTGTTATCCAAAAGACCCAGCATTAAAATGATCACAATTAGTGGCTACCTCTGCATTTCAAAATTTTCAACCTTAACATAAAAATGGAAAGATTCAATTTATTGTAAAATATTTGTGCTCTGTCTAAACAAGAGGTGGGGAAGGTCCTGATCTTCCCCCTCGATCCACACCCTAAATGGGCTTTACAATGCCACTGTTTATTGATGATCATAGTTCAAATTCACACACTGGTAATAGTATAGGAGAGAAAACTTAGCAGATTCAGATAGTTGCTCATAATTTTTACAGATTAGTATGTCCATCTTTGTTAACTTTCAAATTTTTAATCTGAGACATTTGGTTTTTGGTAGGGTAGGGGACCTTTATTTCACTGATAATCATGCTGTTATAATGTCTGGTGTCACAGCTGGTGCTTATTTCAGGAATTGAATTGACAAATCCACTCTTCACAAACCAGGTTGCTCTACAAAGTGGTATTTTTCCTTCAATGTCCCTCAGGAATACTGGATGAAGTGCATAAAAGCAACAATGATGAGGATAATAGAATTAATAAATCTTTGTGATATGACGAATCTCAAAACTACAAAAAGATACACCTCTACAACAATTGAGTGATAACTAGTGACAGCAGCTTAGGAAGTTTCTACCTTTGAAAACATCAATTTTAATGAAATCATGACACCCGTATAAAATAAATGAATACGATTCCTTAATATGAAATTTAAAGCATCAAATTGTTTATTTTGGGGGGCGTGTAACTATTTTTAAAAAGAGGTCAATTCAAGTCTGTTTTCAAAATTTAGGAAGTACAATTCTATTTAAAGAACACGATACCACGCAAATTCTTTGAAAAATCTACTTAAAACTTGAGAATTCTAGTAAAATAGATTAAACCGAGGTGCAAAAAGGAACTATTCTTTTATTGAAGTTTCATTGTAGAATTATTTGTCAACAAGTGTACACGCACGTAACAAAACTAGAACTTCAGTAGAAAATGTTGCATTCTTCCAACTAACTTTTTAAACCATGAAACATCAATTTTTCTTAAATTATGGTACAACAATAAAAACGCTGAAATGTTTTGCAAAACACAAGAAAGCATATGAAGAAAACATTACAACACGGTTCTGAACTTCCCATTATAAAGATTTGTTTTCACTTTTTAATCATCATTATCATCATTGTACAGCTGATATTTAAAGAGGTTGATTGCAAGGATAATACCAGGTCACATGTGCTCCATTCAAATGATCGTCAGTCAACCATAAAGAAAGCTTAACCCGAAACCGTCATATAAATAAAAATACCATGTCAGCAATTTTCAAATTCTGGTGACAACCATTTCAAATTAATTTGAAGATATTCGTTTACTCTCTCATCAGTAAATTGATAATTACGATGTAGTGACGCAGGCACTTTTTTCCAACAAAATCTAATACCACATTTCTCTTGTGTGCTTTATTTTTTCTTGCTTCCTTCCTGTAGCATTTGCTTCAAGATGTTATATTATTAGAACCTGGCTAGGCTTACTTATCTTAGAAAACCAAAGAATCGAGTTGTAAAGTAGGGTGGCAAGCAACTCCAACATATCGGGTTGTATAGGTAGTAGGGGTGAGCAACATAGACCTTCTGGGTGTCACACAAGTAGGGAACTGTTATTACTTACTTACAGATGAGGAATACAAAACATACAGATGAAAATGAATACATAGAACCTAGAGAGTATAAGAAACACGACGACGCTAGAAATCAGCTGATAAAAACTACTCTACTCATAGAAGTAGAATGGTACCACAGTAGTCACACTTACAGAATGGTAGCAAGTAATAGTACCCGGTACTAACTATGCCATCGCTAAAAGTGCGGCACCAAGTTTAAGTAAGCAAATCACAGAGAATGCTGGAAATATACTCATTTTCACGTGATGTTATATTGGAAATGCCAATGAGAAACTTTTTAACACGAAACTTCTGAACTAAGTGTTTCAAAGTTTACTTGTGTTTCCAACTTTTAGGGGTTGTTGTCTTAGGGGGCTTTTTTTTTAAGTGTCTTGGAACTTTTGTTACACTTAAAGTCATCCATAGCTAGGGAAAACTTGTTCGACCAGTGTTCGAAAAAGGAGTGTAACCTAAGATCGGTGTCAAATCATGACACAAATAAGCAAAAAAAATTTTCGCGCACTTATCTATATAAATATAGAATGTAATAGTTGCAGCGATGCAATATTTGAGTATAAAACATTTCATAAGTTTTGGGAGAAAAAACAAAATTATAAAAATGAAAATTGTTCTGAACGAACAGATGGTATTGGTGGGCTACACCTGAGATTTGTGAAAGCACGAATAGTGAGCAGGTGACAACCTGACGTAGTCACTGCCAAGGACAGATTTTCCTTAAGTAAGAATTAAAAATTCTGGTTAAGTATCCACCTTTAAACACAGTGCCAAAACAAATATTATGGACATCATTTTAAAGGTTGTCTGTTCATTAAAGACGAGTAAGAGTAAAATAAATTCGTGTCCATTTCATGAGTGCCGTGTCATGTTTTCAACGCAGAAAATTTTGTAGAACACAAACAGATTTCTTGTTTTGTAATTATTCATAAATAGCCAATATTTCTGTGAAAATAAAAACATTCAAATGATGCATTGTTCATTATTCGTCAGGATTAAGTTAACAAGTCACACAAACAAAAGTAGAACTGTCGAGCGAGGGTTTGTTTTCAATTTTGAATGCGAGAGAGGAAAAACAAATTGCATAGGTTCAGCGATCCAAACCAAAACATGACTTACCCTGAATTTAGAAATTATTAGCCCCATGTTTGGTGTGTAATGTGTTGTGTTTTTAAAAAGATAAAAAACAAAACACAAGAAACGGTCGGGGTTGGTGATTGAAAGCACGTGTATTGTATGTTGTTACATCTGTCTTTCCTTCAACAGTTAAGGCCGTTGGTTAGCTTTCACTGCAGACATTGACATAACGAAGAAAAAGCCGAGTTACTTTTAAGGCTTTCTTTTTAATTTTCCACTTTGTCCCCAACCGTGTATGTATGTGTCTGGTGCCACTGATGTTAAAACCACAGCGGCTCCTCTTCACTTGCTGATTTTCTCTTTGAAACCCACGGCGCTGTTAACAACAACTTTTATCCATCCAAACCTGCGGGGCCGCAACCACCAATAATATTCTACTACGACTTCCACTTGAAGTGATAATATTAAACTGCTGTCGTCGCTACTGGTTATCGTTCACTGTTGCGCTTTCTTTTGACGTGTAATTGATGACGACACGCTTTTTTAAACACGGCTCTTTTGGGTATCCCCTGACATTGAAGTTGGCCTTTCCTTTATTTATTTTTAGTTCTTTAATGCTTAATATTATTATGATCAGTATAAATTATTACTATGATATTAAATCATGCCATGTTATAGTATCATTTTGATTGATATATTATTTTGATTATATTGATTATATGATTATTATCAATTGTTCTGATTATTTTTTTTTTTAGTTCTTTCTTATTTCTCTTTAAATTTCGGGGTGCATTCATATCTCAACTAGTGGAAATTATTGATTGGGCAGTAGACAAGAAAGCATTTTTAAGCTTCAATCTTTATTTTTTCAAGTTTGTATAGCGATTTTTAAGAATTAATAGTCAGCGGCGCTTGAATTTCTGATTAATATTTTTGCACGAAAAATGCTGGAAATGAAATTATCATATTGCTGCTTGTGTTGACCAAACCAAGCAACAAACATTGAAATAAAATCAGAAGTTTCATTTTTTTCAAAATATGAAAAGAATGGCTAATAATTTTTATTATTATTATTATTCTGTCTTGCAACGTGGACAAAAATACTTGAAGTAGTTTCATTTTCTAGTTTGTCAAACTTACGATATCAATGAATTAACTTGATTATAGTTTCCAAAAAGTTCTAGATGTACTTTGTACTTCAAGCAAAAAAGTTCAGATTGTGTTTTTATAAAGATAATTTTTATCAATTGGTAAACATTTTTTTATTCAGTATGTTATTTCTAAATAGTTCTATACTGATTTAGTGTTAAGAAACTCAACCAATTGTAATTTGTGTATTTATATTTTATGACGTCACAACGACTTTTAGAAAACGTGATGTTATAAAGTTTGATTAAAACTTATACTCAATAAATAGAATTTGCTTCGTCCGCTCGGTACTTTTTTTTCTCGAAAATGTTATGTAAAACTAAAATGTATAAAAATGTTTCCTATTAAACTTAAGCAGGTTATCTGTATTTAACTCCCCACCCAATCTCCGTGCAGCCAATGACACCCATCAATAATCTTTTAGTCTAATCGTTTTTTATTTATTACTGCTAGACTGGTATTGCTGCGACTTGAAGTACACATAGTCGATCTCAAATATCAAATAGTGAAAAAATGATTGGATCAAGCCTTGAATATCACCTAACCGGCTCTGAACAGAGCTTAAAAAGATATATCTTGCAAAAACTCAAAACTGGTTACATGACCATAAATAATATTTTTTAGACCAATCAGAGATCCAGCTAAACATCTGAAACCTTTTACTGGGAGCCCCTTTTTTTTCACTGAGAAGCAGTCACCGAACTATCTTGCCAGTTGCAAATCTACTCCCTTTCAGGGGGACAGGCCAGCTTGAAACAAGAATATTTCTACCTACTCTTTGCTCTTACTCCTCAACACTTCTGCTCTTCTTCACAGACAATATTGGGGCAAACATACATTTCTATAATGTAAAGTTTTGTTCATACTTTTTGTCCTCATTTTGGTTAATTCCTTGAACACAACATTTCAGCTGTTGTACCCTAGAGCCATCTTCTAGTGATAACAGGAGTCTAAACAAAACACTACATAATGATATTCTCTCATTTAAAAAATTCAGACACATGTTTCTATACTTACTAACACAAATCTCATAAGCATCACTATGTGCCTAACATGTAACATCTCAATAACACATTCCTTTTCAATGAAAATTTACTTATAACATTGAGAAAATGATTTCTCAATGAACAATGGCCAACTGTCAATAATCTCCATGAACTATATTCACTTCAAGGAGAATAATACTGAATTACTTTGAAAGATTCTAAAACTAATGTCAAGAAATATAAACACAAACATCATTTATTACATTCTCACTCAACAAATTGACTTGCACAGAACACTTAACTTAGTCCAAAAGCAACACACTTCTAAACTTGTATAATTAGTGCATAAAGAGATTTTGGCAAAGAATACGGTGATTGCTCGAAATCAGTCCTAATGAAATGATCCATTTTTGGCAGCTTAGAGGAAAAACTTTGCCGAGATTTTGTTTATTACTTTACCATGATTTTGAGTTATTCATTTCATTTGACGCTTAAATGATCTCGCTACTCACCTTCTATTTTCTGTGATTTACTACTAGTGAGTGAGGAAAACCGATCCAACCAAGAACTTGGCTTCTCACGTGCAATTTAGTTCTCTTAGAACTACTGCTACTGAAAGTTCAACCAGAAAAAAAGACAGTGATAAGATTTTGGTTTAGTCATGTTTAATAATTGAAGCCATGAATTTTTACAATATTGTATATTGAACATTGAAGATTCTGAATTACAAAGTCAATAAACTTGTCACTTCGTGCTAAAATAACTTTAGAATTGATCACTCACTTTTATTGAAAACTTTCATTTTGCATTTTTGATATTTTTTGTAAACAGCAAATGAAGAGAATGAAAAGAGTTGAACACTTGGTTTGTTGTAGCTATTATTCTAACTAGACTAAATACCGCCTTAATGGGGTGGTATAAAAATTGCTCTCCAAAAAAAAATAGAAAGATAGATAAATGGAAATCAGATAGCGTTTAATTTCATTTGTTTTTGAAATTGATTCAATACTGTTTTTCACACTGTTAGAAAAGGGGGGGGCTAATGTTGAAGGAGTGGCATGCAAATGTAAAAAAGGATGTTTGGCTAATGTGAAAAAAAAAAGTGTGGATATTGCCAAACACAAAATAAGGGATCAATTTAGCATAAACGTACATTGTAGATTAACCGTTCACACACACACACATATATACATATACATACTCTAAAAAACCCATTTTAGAGGGCAATTTTCAGAAAAAAAATCTTTTTTTCCAGACATAATAAGGAATGTGCTTAAATTTTCAGTCCTTCAGTTCCATATATGCAGCCTACATGCACAACATAGCTAGCCAGACTCTCTTGAAAACTGAAGAAACCTATGCTAAAAGTTTTGGTGAACAGTTTCTAATATTTGTTGGACTGAACCAACTTTGACACAAACCATATTCACGGACCACTAAGTAAGGAATAATCATACCAAAGAACTGCTTGTAAAATAAGCATGTGAACTTCTGCAAGTCAGTTGAATTACAGTATCTTTCATCTTTAGTGCCATGAATAGTGGACCTTATTGATGCACCAACATATATATTTATAGCTAAGTATAGTAGGTATACATACACACATGCAAGGGTAGATCAATAAGTCCATCACCTGATACATAGTTATTAGCTGAATTTTGATCTGATATTTTCACTGCATAATGTTTGATCTATGTAATTAATATTCACCACTGAATACGTGCATTGACAAGCAAAAAGATTAAGTTGAAAAATAGATATTTGTTGCCAAGATTCTATGACCCAGAAATGATAATTTCCACTTCCCAATAGGCTTATAACAGTATAAGTTTGAATACTTACCTTCACCTTTTCAACTATAACTTCTTCTGCACAACAGATACTAATTAATAAGCTGACAAAATTCTCTTTCCAATGATATATCATATACAAAATTTGTGTTTCAGATGCCACACAACATAAGGAGGTCAAATTGGTGGTCATATTGAAAATGGCTCCCATCTTGGATTTTCAATCAGGATTTCTTGGGACTTTTGGTATGGTGTTCTCAAGACTTCATAAGAATGAATATGTGCATTCACAAGGAATGAGATAATGTTGAAAACTAAACGTGTGCATTGACAAGGAATGAGATGATATTGAAAACTAAATTTTTGCTGTGTAAGATAAATGCTTTTACATCATTAGGCTGAGGATTTATTGATGTACTTACACATGGGTATGAACAACCTTGTTGGATAGGTTTAAAAAATCAAACAATCTACATTTTTCCAGTAACTACATCCACTCCTCAATAATCTATTTTCTCAGAAATGGTTTGAATTAGGGAAAAATTAGAACAATTTTTCTCTCCAAACACCATACCAAAAGTCCCAAGGGACCCTAGTTGAAAATCTAAGATGGAGGCCATTCTTTAAAGATGGGCGTCAATTTGATCTCCATAAGTTGTTATGGACACGAAAACCCAAAATTGGTATCTGTTTTGCAGATGAAGTTATAGCCAAAAATGTGAAAGTAAGTCTTCCAGCATACACTGTTATCAGTCTATCAGAAAGTAGGAGTTAACATTTTTCGGAAGTAGAATCTTGGCAACCAGGTTAAATCATATCAGAAATATATTCAGATTGGGAAAAAAATGCTGCCACTTTTTCTATTATTCTATGGACATTAAGGGCAGCCATTTTGAAATGCAAAGTGGACAATTGTAAATGTACATTTATTACTTTATGACTAAGCCATTGTGCATGGATCTGTCCAAAAATTTAATCACTTCTTCCATAGCCTATTCTCCACCCTTTTACTTTTGGAGATATTGTTTTGTCTGTATATACACATAAATATATTGGAAAGAGAATTCCATCAGCTTCTGCTGGAATAACTATTTTCACATTTTTGTCAGTAATTTCTTTTGCACAATAGATAAAAATTTACAAGATATACCATTGAAAAGCTGCAAAAAATCTCTTTCCATCAATATATGTCATTTGTACGAACACTGGTTTTTTTTCGCCCCAAACAAATTAGGGAGATCATCTGGAAAAATGGACACCATCTTGGATTTCTTGAGACTTCTAATATGGTGTTCTGGAAACTTCATAGAAATACATTGTAGAAAAGGAATTTTTTGATTTTTTTCCTATTTTGACCCCTAAATGGGCTAGTTTTTCTGGCTTATATGATATAAGTGAGCCAATATTTATTCAAATTCAACTGCAATTCAAACAGTTAAAACAAATGTTTTTGAATGAGGAATATTTCAGATGTGGTGCAAATCTACTTTTTCAGTCTTTTTCCTTTTTTTGTGCACTATGTACTTCTTCTCAATGAGAAGAAATATGAAATGTAGTATTTACTCTAGTGTAGATATATATACAAACACATGCGAATCTAACTATAATGCAGCGGTGTCGCTATCTCTATATATTAATGAGATGCATAACCAAAGTTGAAAAGAATCAACATTATTACCAAAAGAGACAATTTAAAAGTAGCTTTTGGTCTTGGTTTCAAGGCATGAAATAACCTTATCAAAATCAAAAGGACTTAAGTGTATATAATCAGGACCAGTGACGGATTATCTACCATCCAGGCTCCCAAGCAGAACTTTAGTAAGGCTCCACATGACTTTGTCCCTCCTGATCCAAATAACATTAAATCATTTTAAATTGCCTTTATCATTGTAATATGTATAATGTACTACATGCTGTAATACAAAGTCTTAATAGCTAAGAGCATTACTTCTAAATGTTCGTATTTTGGGAGCTAATTTAGAAAATGAAGTAGAATTTGCAATATTCAAGACATGGAAAAATATATATACGCAAAAGTACAGAAACAACATCCCAAATCCTGATATATACACTCAATTAAACCATTTTCTTGCAATCAACCCCCCTTCCAGAACCCTCCTTCCAGGCCCTTAGGATAAGCCTACTCAACCTAATGGATAATCCACCATTAACCAGGAACCTGATATCATTTTGGACTTCTGGTAGCTTCTCAGAATTGAAGCATACCCACAAATTATAGCAGCCCACACCAATCTTCTTTTTGTTCTTTTCATACCAATCCTACTTTTTCTAACAAACTTTATTCCTTTTTCCTCTCTTTTGTAACTTCTAGCTTTTTGACCACTATAAATACTCACAAGAATGCAACAAATGAGAATATGTATTTTGAGCGAGAGTGAGAGAGAAAGAAACTATGTATGAGTGGTTTTAAGCCGACAAAATTCTATTGGAAATTAGTCTGGTTAGACATTCAGTAGAAACTGTCATGTGACCAATGTCTTTTGGCAGCATACAGTGTTGGGGGTGATTGATTAAAAAAACTGGGAAAAGGGATGAACAATGAATAAGTTACTTATCTCAACTTTTGTAGGGCATAGATCACTAAAAAATTCCAAATTGTCAAAAAACAAGTGTGAATACTGCCAGACACAAACTAATGGACCAATTTAGCATAAACTTACATTTTAGGATTACACAACCCCACCCACCCCCAAAAATATTCATGGGGGAGTTGGGAAAAAAAATGTTTTTCTAGACATGATAAGGAGTGAATGTTTGAATTTGTTTCAGTTTATAATGTCCAATTCTGTAAAGGGAAATTTTTTTCTTTGAAGTGTAATCAAAAAATATTGAAAAAATCTTTTTCAAGTTTTTACAAAATATATGTAGACACAAATTAGATAGATTTGATTTAAATGAGCATGCTGCTTTCTTTTTATGCAACTGATTCATTCCAAGTTGATTTCTTATTTAACTGATTCTTTGCTTGTTGCTTTTCCATTTAACGGGTTCTTTGCTTATTGCTTTCTTATGTAACTGAGTCTTTGCTTGATGCTTTCTTATTTAACTGATTCCTTGTTTCTTCTTATCTAATTGCTCCATTTCTTCTTTCTTCTTTCTTCAAACTGCTTCATTGCTTCTTTCTTCTTTTTTCAACTGATTCATTGTTTGCTATTTTCTTATTTAACTGATCTTTCAAATCAGAGACTGGGAAATGGTTCCGGCTAGGTATTCCTGAAATGACAATTCATAGAGAATGTGTTATTTGTTGAACATTCTTGTTTGGGATACAGTCCTTCCTGATGAAGTGCAGAATCCTTTCGGGGCAGCATAGATGAAAAGCATTGTGTCTGTATTCCTAGTGGCAGTACTAAGTATATATTTCTTTGCAGTAAAGAAGTATGCCAAGTCTGCAAGTTTGATACACCCATGTTGATGGTCAGCAAAGAGGTTGTCCCAGAGGCTCTTCGGTAGGTGAGCCATTACTGTTGCTGACAGATGTAGTTGCCGAAGGAGATATGGGTATATTGCTGACACTTTGAGCCATGATGTTGATCTTCTTGAGACTGATAGTTAGACCAAACTCATTGCATGCACACGTGAAACAACTAATGTTGTTGTAGAGCTTCCTCAGTGTGAGCAGTCAGGGCAGTAGCATCCAGCAAATAGCATCTTTCTAATCAGTACTTTCTGCACCATAGTTTTTACTCAAAGATGGAGCCAAGGAAGAACTATCATGCTGGATGACACTATGCAAAAAAATACTGGGCATCACCTGGAAGGACCATATCCCAAGCAAGAACATTTTGGCATTGGTGGGATTACCAAGTTTGTATATCTTGCTCACCCAAAGGCACTTGGGATGGCGCAGTCATGACAGTCGCATATAGGACTAACAAATGTTTTAGAATGAGCTTACTACTGACTTGCAAGAAGGCCTGTTCCTCTCACATAAGCATTAATTAAGAAGACCCAAAGGCAGGCAACATAGATATGGGCTACACATGCAAGAACTATCACAGAATTTGTCACTTGAGAAACAGGCTGTAAAATCATAGCAGACACTGCAGCTCAATCAGAGACTTATCCTAGACACATGCTTCATTGTCTTCCGAGACCAAGTAAGGGCAACATTTATTTGTTGCAATGATTTTAGTTATTTATTATTTTATAATATATTGATTTGTTTCTCAAAAAATACTATTTTAAACTATAGATAAATATCTTCCAAGAACTTTTGAATCATTTTCCCCTGAATTATACTTTCAGGATTTTAAGGATTTTCAGTATTGTGGTCTTTTGAGATTTCAACATCTAGGGATTCTGATCTTTCAAGATTTTGACACTCAGGATTATGACATTCAGTATAGCATCTTCCAGAATTATCAGCCCAACCCATCAAAAAAAGATATATTTGTGGGTTTTATCTAAGCAAAAATATATTGGTCTTTGATATAAAGTATGTAAATTTTTAAGCAGAATTTTTAGAAATTTCAGTCATTATGAAAGGATCATGTAAATATGTATTCTTCCTTTTTCACTTGGTTGTTTTTGTTGTGTCAGAAACACTGTTTGGCCTAGAACCTTGCACATTTGCATGAGTAATCCACCAAAAATTTTCTAAAATTTTTTTTTTCCACTAGAATCAAGGGGTTTTCTAGGCTCTTCTAATCTTATGACACACCATTTGACCCGCAACTTTGAAAATATGCATGAGTATCCCACTAAAAATCTTCTGAAAACAGTTTTGTGGATTTTTAGAAATCTTTTCTTACTCATTAAATGTTGTGTCAGTGCTACAAAAGATACCTTTAGGTTTTGCAAATGTACATGAGTACTCCACAGGGCATCTTCTAAAAGCAGTTTTTAATTTTTTTAAAGAATGTTTTGGGGTTTGTTTGTTTTTTGAAAAATGCTTTTATTAAAAAGAAATGCTTTCTATTCAAAAAAAGAATTTTGATTGAGGGTCCTTTTGGATACTTTCATAATTGTGTCAATGCAACCAGATACACTACAGTGATTCACTTGATAGTTATAAAGACGTGTATTCTTATATATTTATTTTTGGAACTGTGGAGCACAAATAATTAGGCTAATACTATTTTTAAAAGGGTATCAAATTTCATCTTGCCTTGGGTGCCAGGAACTTTGGGCTTGCCCTGTTTGAGTGGTATAGAAATATTTGTTGGATAAAGATAATTTTGGTTCAAAGCCACATTCATGATGTAGTGAATTCACTAGCAATGGTTTGCAGTGTTATCATACTAATGATACTTTTACTTGTGTAGTTTAGTTAAATCAAATCAGTTTAGTTTAGTTGACCACATCTTTTATATCCAATTGACTGTCCCACCCTCATCAGAATTAATTTGGTCAGACAGTCCAATAGAATGCTGGGAACTAGACCAATGAAACTTAAATTGTTATGGTCACAAGGGAAGAAGTGGAATGGAATTAAAAAAATAGGTGACAGGAGTATACACCTCAATGAATTAGTGACAAAACCACCATAACCAGTTAAAGTACATTTTCTTCTTCCAGCTAATTGTTTTTCGTTATTCTCTATACAAATCTCTCTGTAAACTTTCACTTAATTTTCATCTTATCTCTCATTCAAGGTGTACATATTTTATAATGAAACTTTCAACTGAAACAAAAAAGCAAATTCAACAATATTCAAGGTAATGGCATACTCATGCTAATATCATTAATAGTAATGATAGTAACAACAACAATTGATAATTATTATCATTAGGTACATATCAAGAAAAATTAATGGCACAGCACGTTGAGTGGTGCCAGTTTGACGAGGATGCTGCCAGAATCGTCAAACGGCAACATAGGGAGATATTCACAGATGGCTTCAGACTATGACCACCATCATTGTGAGTTTTGTAACAGAGAGGTTTGGCATGGAAGAATACCAGCTCAAATTACAACACAAATAGAAGGGTATGCTGGAATCATCATCTGTGGTAGAAGCTTCAAATTCTAACAAGACAGTTCAAAGTTGCCACTGAAGAAGAGAAACTGCCTCTGGCTGGGACCCACAACATCATCAGAAAGAAGTTCATGACACTATGCAGAGCTGAATGGCACAGAAGACATCAGAGAGAAAGCAGGCTGGCTTTGGAGTGGATTCTTTTGGATTTACAAAGAAATTGTTAAGGGAGAAGCACAGTGTCCATCTTGCCTGCTGTAAGGAAGAAGTAGACAACTTCTTGCAAAACACACTGAGCAACACAGACAGAGAGCTGGCGCAGGGGCCCTATAAAGCGCTGTTCAAGAACCAGAAATTGATGGAGCAGTGCCAGAGAGAAAATTGGAGGAGTCATCAAAGCTGCCATGGAGACTGCAAAGAGTGACTACAGATGGCTCTGGAGCAATCCATAGGCCAGAGCCCCTGGGATACATCAGGGCTTGATCGACACTGTCTGGGTTGCATGAGCAAGGGTATATGACGGTGAAAAATCAAAAAAACCCAATGACCTCCAGAACATTACAGATAACGTAACCCAGAGCATCCTTGCATGTATCTCAAGACCTACCCATCTACAAATGTACCCAAATTGAGTATAAAATTTCCCCACACAGACTTAAGTTACTGTTACATTATCTTCCCACCAACAGATTGCTTTGATACCTGATGGCCCAGAAGCAAAAAAATGAATGTCTAATTCCAGAGGGAGGTGAGGGGCACATATTCAGTTTGCACCTTTCTAATACACTAAAAGGGTAGAGTTGGTGTCAATCTGATGCCTGAGGCATCCTGAAAGGCAGTGTCAAGGGGACTGGATGATTTCTGGTAGAATGCACATGTATGCATATTAGTCTCCACATTAAACTCAACCTTATATTGCATTCTGCCCTTGTGGGAAGGTAAATTAAAACCCTCATACACACAAATCTATCAATGATTTCATTATGATGCAAATACTAGGTAACTTAATAACAAAAGTTACAGAGCATAACTTAGTTTAGGCACAAGACCATAAGTATGGGACACCCAGTAAGGATCAAACTCACTACTTAATAGTAATGATTTGCAAGATCAACTAGCCAATCATTACACTATGATGAGGTGCCTAAACTAATAGCAATAGATAAAACCTAATTCTACATCTCCAACAAAATTGGACTATCATATATGCCAATATATGAAATGGACATTTAAGTATAAAAACTACACAGATATCACACTGCATCCAATGTGCTTGGATTATGACTAGAGACTATCTACTGAAGCTCTATATGAAGTTATGAGGCTTGTATAAGTTACAGTGAATTGTAATCTTCAGAATGCCCCTGTAAAACATATTATGGTTAGGTATAAACTTCTTCCAACCAGTAGTTAACCTGAAACGTCCATGTCACTTCTACCACACCCAGAAGAATGGCATGGTAGACAAAGAGGAATATTATTAACAGAGAATATTGTCTTTTTTGACTTCCCATACAATCAAGGATAAAGATGTTTTTTCATCTGTACATTTACATGTATGTACATTTACAAATGAGTAAGTGAATCATCAAAACTGTAAATAATATTTCTTGAAATCTATTCATTAAAATCTCTGCTAGTTGAATTTTTGTCCAAAATATAGCTAAATTCCTGGAGCCCAAATACCAGGAAGTAAAGAATTCAGCTGAATGGCCAAGTTTGAATGACTCCTTCTGGTTGGCCTTCGTAGCCCAATTGGCAAGGCACTGTCATGGAAAGACAGGCACCCAAAGATAAGGGATATGAATTCAAATCTACCTAGAAGCTTATTCATTACTTCTGATCTGTGCTACTTATTTACTTAATGATGATCTGGGATTTTCGATAAAAAGTGAATAAGATGAAAGAAATAAGAGTCAAAAATTAATAATAACCACTAAGTTCTTCTGATATTAACTGGTTGATGCTGAGAATAATTTCCATGTGTCCTTAAACAGTAAGAAGCATGTTGTGTAAATTCAACAAATCTATTTGCAGAACAAACATCTGAGATAGCTTTCACATCCTTCACCCTATTTAGCTAGCCTCCAATACTGCTCAGCATGTACTTTACATCTGACTTCTCAATTGAAAACTAGGCACTGGTCTTACTGGTAGCTTAGGAGGACTTGTTACTAGCTGATAATGAGGCATATGTATTTTTATAACATTATTCTTACATGTTAGGTCTCTATTACACTAACAGTTACTAGCCTTCTAGTGAATCATTATTAGTTACAGTGATATTGGTATTAAGAATTGCAGTATTGTGTTATTTATATGTACTAAGCTTAGTATAGCACAAGGTTAAAAGTGTGTGTCACCTAGTGAGGATTGAACTCACTACAGTAGCGATCTACAGTAGTGAGTGCAATCCTCACGAGGTGACACACAGGTTTAATCCAAGACTAGTTTGCTGATCACGACTCTATGATGATGTATCCTATTAAAGTTTATTGTTATTACAAGCCATCAACCAAAACTGTCAACATAGGTTTCTTCAGTTTATAAGTTAGTCTGGCTAGCTGGATATCTAGCAATTTATCTATCATGTGCACAAGGTGAACCAATGGAGCTAGAGAAAGTTTAAAAATTCATTCATTATTATGTCTAGAAAAAAACTTTTTTTTTGTTTTTTGAACCTCCTTCAGAACAGGGTTTTAGTGAGTGGTTCAATTTGCAATGTAGGTTGATGCTAAATTGATCCCTTAGTATGTATCCGGGGGGAATTCACACCAGGGTTGCCAATTTAGATGTGACTTTTCAATTTTTGCAATTCTGGAGGTTACTCAAATTTGAAAAAATTTAAAAAAAACAAAAACATCTCAATTGGCAACACCAGACTTTAAAAACATAATAGAAACTTCTAAAAGATCAAAATATTGAAAATACAAGGTCAGGAATTTGAAAAAAAAAATTCATGCTTGTTTTTGTTTTTTTAATTCAGACTGATTTAGTGATCAACTGAAAGCAAGAAAAGTAACTTATTCATTGATCACCCCTTTTTCCAATTTTTTTCATTGATCATCGCAAGCACAGCATGCTGCCAAAAGATGTTGGTCATGTGACAATTTCTGGGGAGTGGTTAGCCAGAACTGTTTTATTTTCTATGATTTTTATGTTTCACCAGTAAAGCTTAGGGAAAATTTTCTTTTAAATGTAATATTAGTATTTTCTTTCATTCAAACATTTTCAGTAGTAGGAAGTTCAAAATATATACAATCTTAAATTTCAAAATAAAATAAACATAATGCTATCCAGCATTGACATTTTTACTGACATAATATGTGAAAGCAATTTACTCAACAAAGAGCAAGCTGTTTACTATAATCATGAATAATGTTACTGAACGGTTATTGTTATCAATATTAGATAGTTCCAAACAATTCATTTGAAATTAATTGAAATTTTCTATGAATTTTTCATGCAAAGTTATTTGACAGTTAATTGAATAATATAACAATGAATTTGTAATAATGAATATAAAAATTTATAACAACGAATGTAAATTGTACCAATTAGAAGCCGTCAATTATAACTGTCAACATCAGTTTCTTCAGTTTTTGAGCGGGTCTGGCTGGATATTTATGTATGTTTATATGATGCATCAATGCTGCACCAGTATAGCTATAGGGATGAAAGTTTTAACATTTAATCCTTATCATTTCTTCAAAAAACTTTTTTTTTTTTAAATTTGGCCCCTAAAATAGGTTTTTAGTAAGGGTTTCAATTTGCAATGTAAGTTTATACTAAATTGATCCTTTGGTTTGTGTCAAGCAGTTTGCTTTTTTTAATTTGTTTTTCTTTTCAAAATTCAGACTTATTTAGTGATCACCACTCAGTAAAAAACATGAGAAGTAATTTATTGATCACTCATTTTTCAAATCTTTTAATTTATCACTCCCAACATGGGATGCTGTCAAAAGATGTTGATTGCATGACAGATTCTATTGAATGACTAACCAGACCTGTTTCATATCCTTTGCTCTGTGTTATCAGCTGCTTATTGTGATCTAAAAGTGATCACAATACGCAGCTCCCTCTCAATATTATTTCAATATCTATTAAACATTATGATGACAGCTTTCTAAATATATATAACTAATGAAAAGAAGATACTTTCTGTTTAAAAAAAAGCACCAAAAACTATGTACAAAGTCACTGGGTGTAAGCATAAGTAAGTAATGGATCTATTTCTTGTCTGATGACCTACTGGATATGTCTACTAACTTTAAAGTACATTGTCAGCTCTTGATCTGCTCACAAGCTACATGTGAGACTGCACAAGTTTTTTTTTGTTTTTTTTCTGTCTTCCCATACCAGAATAAACACTAAAAATACTATTCTGTTACTTAGCTTTTTGTAATGAATAAGAGTCCCATTTTTACAAGAAAGCCAAGAATGACTATCTCTAAACAGATTCAAAATCAAATTATATCAGATCCTGCAAAACAATAAATAACAAGGATACCTCCTCTGACTTGCCAACAGTTTTGATGTTCATCATAGTAGCTATGGTGTTTTACAACCTATCAATATTTATCTTCTTTACATATGATTACAACAAAAATAGTTTTCAGAGGTAGATTAGAACACATTGGATAAAAGTTTTCAATCTAGTTTACCTCTGCCTACAAAGTTGGTGAGTTATATGTATTTGGTCGCATCTTTCCATCTGTCTATCCACATGATATCTCCAAAAGTGAATTTTAATGGAATTTTGTAGGAGGTCGGGAAATGGGGTAATGGTGATTAAGTTATGTGCACCACATATCAAGTGCACAATCGGCTACTAAAGGAGTGATGAAATTTTAGGGAGAATCTATGCAGGAGTGTTTCCCCTGGCATTGGCGTTAGCAGATGTATGTGCACTCAGAGTGCTGATTGATTGTTGTGGGTCCATCAACGACTTATCATCAGATTTGACAGTTTATCATGGATTAGTATTGATGGTGGTTAGGGTGGCCTAACAGTTAGCAGTACGGAAAATGGAATCAGCAAACTGAGTTCAAAATCTGGCTGGAACAGTTTGCATTCACTTTACACTTATGTCCTTGGGAAAGGTACACATCTATCTCTCCTGCCCACAGCTATGGGTAAATAAACTGGACAACTTTGAAATCGCAACAGAAAAATCCAACCTTTGTCTAACATCATGAGAGGCTGGCAAAAGTCAGAGTAGGGGATGTGTTCCTAAAATGTTGGGTCAAAAGGTCTCTGATGAAGCTTCAATGGGCTTAGCAAGTTGGAAATAGATTCTTAAAAATTGATCAAGTACAATAAAGAAAAATGGGTTCACCAAAATAAAGCTACCACCCTTTTCACAACACCCCATCTCACCCAAGTATTATTGGAAGATCTTTTTTTAAAAGTATCAGAGTTAGGGTGAGTGCCTACAATTCAACCCATTCAAGCCAAAAGTCAGATTTTGGTATGATTAGAAACGTGGGGTAAATGAAAGTATACTTGCATCGTAATACAAATTTATTTATCATCTTGAGACTGTTCCCTTGTAATTAGATCCGCTACCTTTCATAAGTATATTTTCTATGGAAATTTTTTAGTGTGGACTAAATCTAGACCTATAGGCATAGACCAATTAAAGTTTTTTTTCTAGCCAAAAATATTCAAATGATTTTTATACTATTGTGATCAAATGTAAATCATATACTGCCATTGTTTGGATGGATAAGCAAGATTGTGCAAAGCTCTTTTCAGATTCTAACATGGATAAATGCTCATACATAAACATGAACTGTATTGACAGTAAACCAATTTCTCTCGTTTTGAACGTTCAAAAAGAACATGATATCATCAACAACTTAAGGATGGCTTTTCTTGCTCACTGGAGGGTATACACCAACAATGATCAGTGACACTGGCTAACAATAACCAGTGTCCTTTGGACAAATAACTTGGTCCATTATATAGCTTATCTAAATAAAAACAATTTACTTATTCATTTATTTATTCATTCTGCGATTAACTGGCCTCTTTGACTAAGCAGTTTGTTAGGATTTGAACTTAAGAGAGTTGTAATGATCCAAAACTTCAACTAGTCATTGAATATATATATATATATATATATATATATATATATATATATATAGCTCTACTCTAAATTGACTTAATGTTCGATGTTGCATGTATTGAGCATTTTATGAAATCACACATCGGATATTATATTATACTGCATTCCTGATTTGTATTATATATATATATACATATACATACAAGGGTGCCTCAATAAGTCCATAGCCTGACATGAAGTAATTAGCAATTTGATATGTCCCATTGAATTAAGTGCATTGACAAGGGAAGAGATTTGGTAGAAAAATAAATATTTGCTGTCTGAAATAAATGCCTTTATATCTAAGAACTGTCCATATTATTTTGATTTGGCTCTTCTCACTATTTGTTTAGCCAATTGCAAAATCCAAGACCTAGTATCTGTTACTAACTTGTAAGAGAAAAGTTTCTCTTCGACATTTAATGTGAGAAAAAAAAACTCCTCCAGTTTGTAATGAATGCTCTGATAAATAGGTATTTGTTGGACTAGACCAGGCATTCTCAATGGGAGATAAATCTCCTCCTACCCCAGGACCCTGGCACATTTGGAGAGGCCCATAGACTAGAATAATAATAAATGAATTTTTGTCTGTCTGTTTATGTTATATGTTTGTGTTTTTGTGTTCATGTTTGATAGGAGGCCCTGCAACCAGAGAGGCACTCAAGGTTGAGAATGGCTAGACTAGACCAATCTTTGCACAAAACTATATTTCTAGAACATTCACACTCAGTTGTTTATGAGACCAGCACAATAATCACCAGGCCTTTTATCATATGTCAATAAGCTCAAGTATTTGAAAAAAAAAAATTATATACTGCACAGTAGATGTTCAATATGATCTGTAACAAACATTTATTAATACAGAAATGGGAGCTATTATGATAAAATGAGTTGATTCCATTACACCAGATGAACTATGTTTATTTATGATTCAAGACATTCAGATCCCAAGTGATTGTATGTTTTATACAGTATTTTATCTGAAATCCGAGCTGAGATTAGTAACTGATTAGATAATGAAGGTTAAGCATGTCTTGAAGGAAATAATTACCGTATTTCCTGGCCCTTAAGACGCGCTTAAAAAATAAATATCAAAATTTTCCACTGCGTCCAATGCACTGGTTTCACAGATGGTTTTGTCAAGTGCCAAAGGCTGAATCTGTGCAGCTAAAAAATCTAGATTAGTTGTGATAAACTGTAGTCTAAAAAAATAGCCTTGTAAAATGTGTGTCTACTTTCCAAATACAGAGGACAGCTTGAGATATCCATATGTAGGTCTGGTTAACACAAATGAAAACTCACCATCACAGTCTATCAATTGAACAATCATAGTATCAAAATTTGAAGTCATGTAAGAAAATTACATTGAAGAAAAACAATGTCCTGAATAAATTCTATTTATGATATCACTTGCATTTTCCACAAATAAAATAGAGTAAAGAAAAATCTAGATGTTGTTGATATATCTATCAAAAAGGTCAAAAAAGGTTTTTTTTCTATAAATCAAAGAAATCACTTTTAGAAGGGGTTTAGTGGAGTACCAATGCCAATTTTCAAGACTGTGGACAAAACAGTATGACCAGGATCGCTGGAATAAATAAACAGATGTGCATATAAAGAAGGATAGAACACTTTGCCATCTTTGATGACTACATCTGTTCAATAATTGTTATCATTAGATTATTAAAATTTTTACTTCAAAACATTAAATCCTGTTCTTGTTTATAGTCTATGAAGCTGAAGATATTTTTGTGTTCTCTTCTCTTTGTCCTCACCTTTGTTATCCAAAATTAAAATTTAAAAAAAAAAAAACACTCCCTTTCTCAGTGGTAATCTTGGACATTGTGAGGCCTGTTTTTATGCTTTGACATTCATTGAATGACCACAACAAAAAAGAGAGAAGTTAGACAAGATGTAGCTTAGTCAGTATTGTTGAGTGCATTTGCTTTTTTTTCAGGTTGTAAAATTAAAAAACATGATTCAATTCAGCTTTGTTTTGTATGCAAGAAATCAACACTTAGTCCAAACAGAAGTAAAGCTAGTATCAAATCGAAATGGAAATATGCAAACGCACACAAAAATTTGGAGAATTTGATCGGCAAGAGTGCTCAAACT
This sequence comes from Thysanoteuthis rhombus, assembly GCA_963457665.1. Lineage (NCBI taxonomy): Eukaryota > Metazoa > Mollusca > Cephalopoda > Oegopsida > Thysanoteuthidae > Thysanoteuthis > Thysanoteuthis major. Next base: position 37,383,082 of record OY735231.1, on the reverse strand, counting down.
AGGTCTAGTATGGACTACCATTTGTGAGCTAGTGTGCTGGCTTGCAAGGAGATTACTTTGAAGGAAGCTATGAACTAGGGTTCGGGCCAAACCTTGATGCATCCCAAAGGGAAGTGTTAAGGGAACTAGATGATTTCTTGCAGCACTCATACTCAACATGATTGTGTGTCACAATTTTGCCCTCACAGGGAAGTAGATAAATATCCAATTAAGTGGAAAAATTTTTCTTTGAATTTTCCATATTCAAAGCTCTTGAGCTCTCGATAGCTTATCAAAATAAACAGAAATTTTTTGTGATTGCCCATAAATTATCATATCAGAATAGTAATGTAATATTTTGATATTGAGATGTTTTGCAAAAGCAGTTAATTAGGATACTTAAAGAGAGTTGGGAGTCAGGTGATTGATACCTGTAGAAACATGTTTCCTGACATCTGAGAAAGCTTTACAGATAAGTATGATGCCCAATGTTAAGTTTTTAGATGTGTCCACACATCTCTTATAGATGCTTTTCGGTCAGGTGATTGGTCGTTCTTCCGGTTGGTACCTGTTACATTAAACAACAGAAATAGGAAGGAAGGAAGGGATGTGATGTCATTAAAAGGTACGATGTCATTGAAAGAAAATCTATTTTGATCAGTTTTTTTCTACCAGCTGCTACTGATGCTAAAATAGAATGCAGAGGTCCACATTTTTCAAAAATGTTCCCAAATTGCCAAAAATGGCCATTTACATACAGCAGTATTTTAGATGTATGAAAATCAATTGAAACAAAAAAAGACTACTAACTCTTTCTCCTACCCCACTTTCTGCTACTTCTACCAGAGGCTAATTAACACTCAATTGAATTTCAGGGCGGATCCTGGATTTTTTGTGATTTTTTTTCCAACATAGCGAGATAGGACAATTTTTTTTGATTTTTCTGATGTGATAATGCAGGAACGATGACAACATTATAAATAAATGTGATAAATTGCATTATATATGTTATACCTCTTATGAATAATTATTATAAGTTTTTGTCACAGCATAGGCTGGAATCTGCAACCTGATTGTTCAGTTTTTAACGGCAATAGCGTAGGGCGAGGTATGTGCACTCTTCTTGTTTTCAGGTCTAAAATTATTTACTATAAATATATAGCAGCCTCATTCTGTCAGTAACACTTGCTTCAATACCTGACCATTGACAATCTCTTTTTCTTGGTTTTCAGTGCATTTCTATTGTAAAATTATTTGCAATACATTTATATTATACATATGATAATATTATTTAGTAACACTTCTTCTGATTCTTGACCGCTGACGATCCCTTTTCTATTTTCATACAGACCGAGTACCAACACTTACTCGAACTATATTTGGGTAAAAATTTGCAAAATTCAATATTCAATCATCAAACCACCAAAAATATTTAGTTTGTTAGAATAGGCTCTTCTGGAATGTATATAGTGTAGTGATCCTAATTTAATGAAATACACTCACACACACACACACACACACACACACACACACACACACACACACACATATATATATATATATATATATATATATATATATATATATATATATATATATATATATAAATGTGTGTGTGTGTGTGTGTGTGTGTGTGTCTATACATACACATGTATATACATAAGAAAGATTTTATCAAAATAAAAATCAACGAAATTAAATATCTTAGTTAAAAATACTACAAATACATATACACACTCTACTTTGTCAATTTCTCTGAAAAGACAATAACTAAATTTGGAAACAGAACACTCCTTAGAATATTCAAAGGCTAAGAAATTTTCCTGGAAATTATCCCTTTTTTATCATAAATGGTAAAAATTCCCAGAAGAAGGCCCAAACTTCCAAGAAAATAAAACCCTCTATTTATTCAGGGGAAGCCAAGAGATAAATAAATAGTGTAGCATTTTTACATGTTTGTGTGTGACCTGTTTCTCAAGCTAAAGAGTGTTATAAAATCTACCAGTATGTAAGTTTCCTCACTTTTTTTCACATTTTGAACAATTCTGGTAAAAATCTTATCTAATTTACTGTACCAAGTCTGAAGAGGGACTAGTGATCATCTTGGATTTCTCAATTTTGAAGCACTGTTGGCTACTTTTGAGCTGGGCGTACAGCAGATTTGGATTTAGCACCCCTCAATATCCCTTAAAACACAGTATGTCATAAATCAACACAATTGACCACCAGCATTTTAAATAAGCACATTCTCAGAAATTCTGCATAGTCTAATAATATCAACAAAATATTGACCAATAACTTTTTTTATAAGGAAGTATTAAAGATGTTCTGTTTTGTTTTGTTTTTTATTAAAGTGCTGGTTGACCTGGTATACAAGCTGTTAACATATGTACATTTTTATTTCTGATTCCAATAAATGTACTTCCAATACCTTTGGGAAAAGAGGTGGACTGGAATTCCAGATATTAGAGTAATAAAAATAGAATAGAGTTAATTTTAGAAAATTATTTTATAGTTTGGTTATGAATTACTTAACGGAAAATTAAGACATTTTATTTCAAACTATTAATTACAATGGTTGAGTTGTTAATGCATAGATTCTTATTATGAATATACGTTAGACATGTGAGTCATTGTGTATTCAAATAAGATTTAAGACTAATTAATTTGTTAATATATTCATTAAAATGAATTCTGAGTCAGTATGATTATTCATCAAGACTCATCAACAGGTTTCACTCTCTCTATCTCTCTCTCATTGTTGATTTTTATTTTGAGCTATCAATTTCTTTAAATAAATGAACAAAGAGGCTTTCCTTTTCTCTTGCCCACTTTTTTGTTAATGTTCAGCAAGAGATTTCAACTGATTTGACGTATAGTTTTGTATGCATGAACTTTTTCTATAGTAAGCTCTTAATGTTAGCACTTGCTCAAAGCTTCCTTCACCTTAACCATTGAAATCTCTTCATGAGCCCCAGGGAAATGTGACCCTAGTTTGAAAAACTCAGATGAACTGTGTAGGTAAGGAATCTGTCAGTTAACCTGTTTGTCTGCTCATACAGAATATGAGAATTAATACATATAAAACACCATTTTTATTTGTTCCTTAATAAGAAATAAGTCATTTTCATGAAATTTATTAAGTAAACTTGTTAAATAGTTCTACTATTCTACTAATATGATATTTTCTTAGGTTTTCTCAGATCCACCCCAACTTTATGGCCATCTTTGATTCAATTGCTGTAGCCTGTATACTAGACATATATACACATAGCCAGCCAGACTTACTTGAAAACTGGAGAAAACTAATGTTGATAGGTTTGGTGACAGTTTTGGTTGATGGTTACAAATTTATGAGAATTTCGGTACGAGAACTACTTTTGAAATATCTATTGCTATTTATCAGATAAAATTATTTGTTAATTTGAGCAATTTAAAAAGAGGTTTTCAAGTTAGTGGGTAAAGATTCACAAAAATTTTCACAAATATAAAAAAGACTTACTAACATAGTCCATAACTGAACAATAACATTTGAAGGACATCACGACTCACAACATGGATCCCCCGAGATCACATGCACAACCGAGGCTGGCAGAATATTAGATGGAGAGACGAGCTAGACAAGTTCAGGAAGTACTGGCTCCGCGATGCCCATGATAGGGAATTGTGGCAAATCCTGGGGAAGCTCTATGTCCAACGACGGACGTTAAAAGAATGATGATGATGATGGTGGTGGTGGTGGTGATGATGATAATGATGATGATGATGATGATGATGAAGAAGAAGAAGAAGAAGAAGAAGAAAAATTCCATCAAAGAATATATATGGTCAGAACAAATTCTATTTATGACATCATTAGTTTTTTCTACCTGAAAACATCTAAAATATAGTAAAAAAAAACTTCTAGAAACATCTAGATTTCCCAGAATCTAGATGTTATTGATAAACTCATCAAAATTCAGCTTTTTTCCCAAAAATGAAAAATAAAAACATTTTTTAGAAGGGATCTAGTGGAGTACTGACGCTTATTTTCAAGTCTGTAGATAAAACGTTATGGCCAGGAGTGCTAAAATATGCAAACACATAAATAAATAACTAACATATCAAAATGGAATGAACCATATGCCATCTTTGATGTCTACAGTTGTTCAACAACAGATATTTTATCAAATGAATTATTTTTACCCTTTTTTCAATTATGTAATACATTCAGCAACACAGCTTGACCAGAAGGAGTTATTACTGACACAATCAAAACACATATCCCTGAGTATTGTCTTGCATAAATGCCACTTTCCATTTAAATGCTAGTGTCTTTGTCTTGAGTCATACCTGAAGGTTGGTCTTTATGAAGTTGATTTTGCAACAACAATTCTCCATGGGGCCTAACCAACTTATTGCAAATGATTCCTACCCAAAGCATGACTCCTCCACCTCCTTGCTGAGGTCTCACCCAAAGAAGCTTTTGATCTTCTATCAGCCACCATCCTTTTTGCCTGTTGATGGAACCATCCAGCACATGACAATGCTCTGGCTCATGCTACTATTAATACTGTTGAATATGTTGTTAAATCAGAGTTAAAAAATACCAACCTATGGAGAGGTCTGCAAGTTCCATTGAAAATCATTGGAGCATGGCCAAAAGGCACATCTATGGGGGAAGCAAGCAATTTAATCCAAGAATAAATTTTAGGAAGCAATATCATGTGTTTGTGAATCCATCATTCCTGGAAAATTTCTGTATTTTTCATATATCAGCAGATAATTGTGCTTCCCTACAGTTATTCAACCAAAATTGTGATAGTTTGCTTTGTACATCATTTCTTCAAATGAATTATTGTTGTGTTTGATCATTTTTATTCATCTTCTTTTTTTTTCATCCTTCCATCACTTTAAATTGATTTTTTGAGATGGTTGCATATAAAATGGAATGATTCAAATGATTCTAGTTTATATATTCCAGCAAAACTGAAATTGAATCACCTTAGCCCAAAAGATGGCTTGCCCAAGCAACCAACCTAGTAGGCTACAGATTCTTCTCTCTTTGAGTGTCTGTGTGTGTGTCTGTGCATGTGCATGTGCATGTGACTCCAGGTGTTCCTAGTTACATTTTTGGAGAAAATACCACTAGGCAACATCTAAAAATATTTTTTTTTGTTTTTTGAAATAAGTATTTTGGGCTTCTATGGCCATTAAAGACCAACAATGTCCAAATTTTGTGTTGGTACTTTTTGATGAAAGATCTATTTTTTAAGATACATTTTTTTAGATAATTCAAGATGATTTTTAACATAATTAGTTCTGATACATGCACTGGCTACGGTGATTCATTTATGTGAAATACGAATAGAAATAAGATATTGGATTTTGTGATATTCTGCATAAATATAAAGTATTTTTATCATTAATTTTTAACTATTTTTCTTATACTATCTTATGTAGCTATAATTTGATTTTGTTTACATGATTGGTCTCAGTGACCAAATTTTTTTAAGGTGATGTTCGTGTCAGATGAGCTCCCCGGATATGAGATGTGGGATTGTCTTGTTGGAGGCTACTCCTTTATTCATGATTCATGCTGTTTATTAAACCTGTCATAGAATGTAACAACCTGAATGTTGTGATAAAAAGCAGCAATAAGATAAGAAATATTAGTAAAATGTCATTGTATTGCCTTTACAATTGCTTTCTATTCAGTTGTTCCTGCCAAGGCTTCATGTATCACAAAGTTCCTTTCTTGTTTAGTTCTTTCATGTTTGTGAATTGTGATATCGACTAAGAGGTGACAACACACAAAGTGGCGTAACTCACATCCTCCTCGATTTTACTCATAGCTGAGAGGAAGAGAGATGGATTCATGTCTCTCCTAAGGGCATTAGTGCAAAGTGAACACAGATATCAGTCGGAGTTTAGACTTAGCTCACTCCCGAAAGAAATACTAATTATCATCAGCAGAAATCTTTTAGTATTTGTGGTTCAACATAGACCTTCCCCAAGATTCGTCAGACCTCTCTATCATGGGCATCACAGAGCAAATACTTTCTGAAGTTATCTAGTTCATCACGCCATCTCATGTTTTGCTAGCTACAGTTTCACGTATGATCTCTGGGAATCCACATTGTCAGTTGTGTTGTCCAGTGGTTGTCTGACATTCTTGCAACATGACTAGCCCATTGCTATTTGAATTTTCTAATGGTTTCTATATCTCTGACTCCAAACTAACTTGAAATGATACTTTTGTATGCATCAATCTTAGATAAATTTGAAACCAACCGAGAATATTCGTTGGTGCTGAGGTCACATTTGACCAGAATAGTAACAAATTTGCCCCAGATGCTGAAACCGCTGTTCAAATACAGCAGGAGCCAAATTTTGAATACTGATTTTCAATGTAAGTAGGCAGTCTCTTGCAATTTGGCACTAGGCCTTTAGTAGTCAGTACATTCATGCATTCTTCTCCGTCGGTACTGGTACCTTGCCGAGGTAGAGATGCTTGAGTATTTCTGTGATTTGTGAATGCTATATGGGCTAGGGTCTAACTCCTGGCAGGTCAAACCAAATTGGGCAGGTTTCAGAGTAGAGCCCAGACAAAATGCAGTATACAGTTGGGCCTGGGGCCAATAACCCCAACCCCATGAAAAAATTACCTTATTACAGAAAGTGATCAATGATGAAAACCCAATCATCTATAGGCCTCAGTGGACTTGAGCCAGACAACAAGCAAAATGACTATCCCTAATGAGAGCCTCTTGGAGGAAGTTAGAGTTATGGAAGATAAGAATCAAATAAGAGCATGGAATGTATGCGCCATGTACGAGGCATCAAAATCAGCTAAAGTATCAAGCAAAATGGAGGTAACACCTGAACATTTTTGGAGTCATCGAGTGCCTATGGACTGGATCTGAACACCAATGTATGACTGAAGAGACACATCAATGATATAGCTCTGGTTATTGCAAAGGAAAGGTCAACATCTTGTTAAAATGGAAACCGATTAGTGATTGAATGATCGAAGCCTGCTTTAAATCAAAACACTGCAAGCTTACCATCATTGTTATGCACTAGAAAATGAAGCTGATAAGATGTAAGATTGATATCAAATCATATTCAAGGACCCTTGTCATAACATACAATTGATTAGTAGGGACATGAATGCTAAAGTAGGGTCTGATAATACTTATTATGGAAGGGCCATGAGAAAATACCGCTGTGGTGTGATGAACAATGGTGAACGTCTTGCATACTTTTGCCTGAAAAACAACTGTGTCATTGGAGGTACCATCTTTCCTACAAGAACACCCACAAGTTTACATGGAGATCATCACATGGAAGATAATTTAACCAGGTCAATCATATCATAGTCAATGGGAAATAGTGATCGTCACTTACAGATCCTATGGCTTTCCATGGGGATTATGTATTTAGTGACCAACATAGAATGATTGCTACGGTGAAGTTGAGACTTCACATGGTGAAGAAACCAAGTCAGCAAAGAAAACAACTTGAAGTTACCAAACTTGAGTGCCCTAACATCAAAAAGCAGATTTCCTTCCTTGAAGTTAGAAATTGTTTCAGTGAATATGCTGATACAATTGAGGATGATACTCAAATTAACATCAGATGAGACATGATCGAGGAAACCTATGTTGAAGCAGGAATTAATATCTTAGGCTATAAGAAGAATAAGAACACGAAATGGTTAACACCTGGAAGATAGTAGAAAATAGATGAAAGGAAACAACTGAAATCAAAGATGTTAAGCACCAAGTCACTGAAGTTCCAGGGACAGGTTTGACAGGCCATAAGCCCAAAGACAGAGATGTAACAAGGAGTGTTACGAAGAACCATCATCATCATCATCATCATCATCATCAGTCTTTTAACGTCTGTCTCTATCATGGGCGTTGCGGAGCCAGTACTCCCTGAACTTGTCTAGCTCGTCTTGCCATCTAATATTCTGCCGGCCTCGGTTGCGCATGTGATCTCGGGGGATCCATGTCGTAAGTCATGATGTCTATCAGTTGTCTGCCATTCTTGCAACATAGTGATCTTTTATTGACGAGCTGCAGTCAGATGAGCTGCTCAAAATCACCAGCTTTGTGTCAGCAACATTAGCCAGTCTGAGGTAAAGATGGTATGTAACAACTGAAAATTAAGCAGCAAGATGAATCTAATATTTCAGAGAAATGCTAAACCATCCTCATCCAGATGAACCAGTCAACTCTCAACAAGCACAATTAGTCATCCGACCACAATTGAGAGCAAGGAAACCATCAAAGCCATTAAGAGCAGCAAAGTATGAACAGATGCTCAAAACAGACCCTATCACATTAACACCAGTGCTGATTGATCTCTTTAGGACCAACTGGGAGAGTGACACCATTCCAAGTGACTTGGCTAAGAAACCAATCAAACATCCCAAGAAGGGCAACCTACAAAACTGAGATAACTGGCATAGCATCAGACTCCCTTCTATCCCTAGTGAAGTCTTCTGTGGAGTTCTCCTCCAATGGTTTGATTATCTAAGACATCCAAGCAAGGCTTACTATAGCTCTTGGGACATTTGCAAGACTTCATTTGATCTGGAACTTTAAACTATAGTCTTGGGATTAAGATTAGACTCAACATTAGCAATGCCAAATCTGTCCTAACAAATGGTTCATAATTCTGGTGAATGGTAAATAGACAAGATAAATGCCATTCATAGTGGGTGCCTGAGGAAAATATGCTGCATCTTCTTGTTCATCAATATGTCAAATGAGGGGCTGTACTGCAGAACTGGCTGAAATAATGTGGTCCTTGAAATAAAATATTGGTGGCTCAGATGGCTAAGCCATGTATTCAGAATAGACCAAGACAGGATACCAAGGGCAGCATTAAGATAAACACCAGCTGGAAAGAGAAGGGTTAGATCAATGGAGAACACCTGGCATAGAACACTTGAAGGTGACCTGAGAGAGATGGGCTTTACATGGGGCTAAGCAGAGACAGTAGCAAAAGACCAAGATGAATGGCACTGAATCATCAAAACCAATTCCCAACCAGGAAGCAGTGAACTAAGAATAATAAATACATTCAAGTATTGGTAAATCTACCAGACCAATTTGATATAAATATTAATCAAGAGAAGAAAGAAAGAAATTCTCTTCAATAAAAAAATCGATGTGGAATCATTATTTCTCTAAATAGAATCATCAATCAATAAGATCAGATTGATATTATATTTTTTGCATTGAGGGGCTTTTTTCTCTGAGACAAACATGGATGAAATCAGCATATATATATATATATATATATATATATATATATATGTATTGGTATTGTTAGTCACTCAATAGAAAATGTCAAATGATCAATAACTTTTGGCAGCATGCTGTGTTGAGGATGATCAATTAAAAATGTGGAAAAAGGAATAAATTTGGTATAAGCTTATATTGCAAATTGAACAACCAACTAAAGAAACCATTTTGGGGAAAATTTTCAAAAACAAAAAAAAACTATTCCTAGACATAATAAGAAGTAAATGTTGAAAATTCAGCCCATGATACTTACATATATACTTACAAAGCCAGCCAGCCGGACCAACTTGAAATCTGAAAAAAACTATTCTGACAGCTTCCGTTATACATGTATATATATATGTGTACATATATATATCTTCCTTCATATAATAGTGAAGATCAATAAGATCACACACCTAACTATTAGCTGAAAATTGATTTGAAATTTTCCAATATGTAGTTTATGTGATTATTACTCATCACTGAATTAAATGCATTGACATTATGTGTAAAAATAAATATTTGTTATGTAAAATAAAAGCTTTCTCCATCATCAGATTACAGACCAAAATTAATATATATATATATATATACATACATATATATATATATATATATATATACATGTATGTATATATATATATACACATACATATATACATACATATATATATATATATATATATACATGTATGTATATATATATATACACATACATATATACATACATATATATATATATATATATATATATACATGTATGTATATATATATATATACACATACATATATACATACATATATATATATATATACATGTATGTATATATATATATATACACATACATATATACATACATACATATATATATATATATACATGTATGTATATATATATATACACATACATATATACA
>OY735231.1:37315405-37370405 GCA_963457665.1 Thysanoteuthis rhombus | reverse complement strand
AATAAAAATAAATAAGATAATTCATAGAAGAAACAAAATCTGAACAAAGAAAATATAATTTAGGTACACCGTACTTCAGTGAAAAGAAAGTGCTTTGTTTAGCATTATTGTTACATTGTAAATAAAACCCTCCTCCTAAAGACTTTTAAAATTATTTTTTTCAAAACTAGCAAATTTCTAAACAGTTTGAGGGTCTAATGGTTTGAAAGCACCTATGTTTCGAAGATATGTGTTTTTCCTCTAGAACGGTGTTGTAGATGGAACCAAATCTTCACCTGATGGCATCCAGCTGAGAGTATGTCAGATCAAAAATGCTACTGTTCACAGGCACAGGTAACGGTAGCACATTCAGGTTGCCCCAGCATTTCACCCACTTTACCTTCTGAGTCAAATATTTGTGTCTATCTTCACCCCTTTTTTACCCTCAAAATACTTCTGCAAGCTTCTGCAGAAGAATGTTAGAAACTGACTTGCAGGGAGATGAGTGCTGCCTGTTTTAGTATCAGGACAATTTCTCCCATAGGACAATTACCTCCTTAAGACAATTTCCCCCAAAGACACTTTTCACCAAGATTGGATATATAGTTTAAAACCTACTCAAATGAAATGTTTTTGCATAGAACCATCTTCTAGGGATAAAATGCAATTTTCAAGGAGAAAAATTGCTTCAATCACCTGAGGAAATTTTCAATTACTATAAGATGTTACCAAGAACAAAAAAGTTCAAGTTTGTATATTTTTTTGCACCATATTGGCAGTGGAGTGAGATGTAACACTGATTAAAATTCTATTAATTAGTTGAATAAGGGGAAAAAAAATATTGATCATGGGAAGGTATTTGTAGACAGTAGATTCCTACCTCAAGGGTATATTGGACACATCATCATGTTGTAATGATCAGCAACTGGTCTCACAGATCATTACTATAGAGTCGTGAGTTTAGTTGTCACCAAATGCTTCATATCTATACCAAAACTAAGCTAAGCTTAGTAAATAATTACCTCGGTAGTATTTTGTGTGCCACAGTTTTTGCGTTTCTTTGTTGCTTTACATAAAGTTATATTCAATTTCTTATGCAATTTCCTGCATGGCATAACTCCTTCACTAATTACTTTCTGATAATTAGATTGAATAAAATGGGCTATAGTCATAAAGACTTCTTACTTAAATTACAATGTGCGACATAAATTTAAGTCTCATTGTGTTTCTTTAGTTCAACTGAATTGGTGAGTTACTATTATTTGCAATGTCTTTATTCAACAGTTCGGCAAGAGAATTTCTAAGCCTGTGAACTTCAGGTTAATAAGACTAACTTATACTTAGTTATTACTAGATTACTTGATACTAACAGGACATCATCAAAAGTCTGTGTGTTTATAAGCAATTTCTATTTATTTGGGAATCTGTAAGTGAGAAGACTAAGTTTATTTGTATCTTATGTATGAACTCAGATTATTTTTTAGTGAATGATATGATAATTACAGCATTTCTAAATAACAATTTCTAATGGCTGAATTTCAGAATTGTCTCATTTAAAATCAGATTTACTGAATTTCACTAACAATGTCCTGGGATGAATTATGGAGGAATTGTGAAAAATTAAAATACTTTTCTGTGTTTTTTCTTGGGAAGCCTGTGACAGCTGCCTCACTGATTAAGTCACAGACACACACCAGCTGCACTCATTCAAATCAAACCATAGTCTCACAGGGGACTTATTCTTGATTTCCAATCCACATTGCTTATTGACATCTACCATCACTACATTCATAGAACATCCTCAAAGTATGATGGAGATACGTCACTTATTTCCATAGATTTTTTATAAGTCTCCTCAAATTCCACAATTTCAGATAAATGTTTTTCAATTTGAATTATCTGATGAAAAAGATTCAAGAAAGCAATATTTTAAAAAATGAGACACAAATTCTTGTTTCTTATGTAAATAATTTATTCTTTCATTTAAAAAAAAACACAAATGATTTTATAAGTCACATTGCATATGAATCAACATTCTTTCATCTTCCATGTTTTATACCAAGTGTAGGCAACCTATGTCCTGCAAGCCAATTCAAGATGATTTTGACTGGTTCACAAGCAAACATTGGGATACTATGCATACTTTTTTATGTCTTAAAGATTCTTTGGATCTTTTTAATAGATTCAGAAGATGCCCTCATTTAAATAAATTGCAACTAAATTGAGTTCTTTGATCAATAATTGGCATCCTTAGTTAAGTACAAATTATTTTCTAGCATGCATTATTCATTGATCAGAGACAAAATATAGTTCATAATATTTTAATGGATAACTATCATATTTCAAGCTGTTTATTGCTTTTACCTGACCCACCATCCACTCATTATTACGCAATCTGGCTTGCAGAGACAAAAAGGTTGCTGACCCATTTCATACAATGCAAAATCTATTTTCTAACAACATATTTAATAATTGGATGAAAAATTATATAAAAATAGAGATCCCAGTATTTATCTTGCATTATCTTCTGATTTGGATTGATGAAATGAAATTAACAATTTATGTTATTGAATTGTTAATGGAAAATTATTTGTCAAATGGGTTTCCCAAAAATTCTAGGAAGAAGTTACAAAATTAAAAATATAAATTTAACACGCTTGACATTATTTACGCAACCAAATTGGTAATTTTATGCATGAGTAATTCTTAGTCAGTATGAAAATTCAACAGTGCAAGTTATCCATTATGATTCTTTTCAATAGTTTTGATATTTTTTCATTTAAAAGGAATGTATGTTAAAAATATGTTTGCACAAAACATCTACCCCTTGTCCATCCAAAATGAAAATAACTAAAAATTTTAAAAAATAACATGGTAATTTTTATAGATTCTATGGTGATATTCAAAACCTGTAGGTATCTTTATATTGTTAGAACTTTTATTTCTCATTCAGTTACCTATGTGTGGTGTAGTCATTCTTTCAAAATTGTCCATTTTCTTGAGAGATCAAGTAATAATTTGGGATGCCTTCCTGAAAACTTGAATAATTTCTCAAATGAAAAGGCAATATTATTCAAGCTTTTATGAAGTTGATTTGGATTTCTTACCATGTGTTCAATGTTATAACTTGCTGATGAACTGTTCCAAGTTAATTCAAGTGGTAAGGTTTAATATAATAAATTTAGTATTTTAATTTAGAAACATAGATTGAATAGATAGTGATGGAATATCTAATGATTATATATGGTTTTTATACAAAATATCATTCTATCCTATAGATTATACTAGGCCTAGCTTAGTTCGTCACAGGGACAAATAGGGATAATGTTGAGAAGAAGTATTTGAAATCCTGGCTTTCACAGACAAACACCCGTCATTGGCATCAGAGGGAAATATGCACATTGGCATACCCGGGTTGGCAGGCATGGCACATGTCCTGAGCACCTCCTGAAGAGGGTTTTTCTTGGATAGTGAAAAAGAATTTTCTACGGACGTATAACCTGTCTTAGATTATCAAGGGTCAAAAGCGCTAGAATGACCAGATTGTTAAACCATATATAAATTATTAGTTGAAAATACATTGCTTGGAGCTACATGACAAAATACCTCACAGTACCACTATGATATTATGGTAAAGTTGTCTAAAAGATAAGTGTCACCATGTCAGATATTTGGACAGGGGCACGATTTCAGTGCTTGCCATAGGCGTTATTTTCTGTAGATATGCCCCTGAGTATGCAAGCCTTTTTTAGTGATTACAGCCCCTAAAAGAGGCAAAAGAAGTAATTTATTCATTATTCACCCCTTTTTCCAACTTTCTAACTGATCACCTCCAGCATATATCATTTTTATAAGATTATAAGACATTTCTAAACTAAATAGGAATACCAGTTGTTTTCTATTACAATAACAGGCACAGCTGTTCACTTAAAGGTATTTTTCAGGTTGCTAAAAATAGAATCAGTTTGTGTGAACTGAAGAAAAGTTTAAATTGATAAGATTGCTGTTAATTTGAATTTACAAAATGACTGATTCATAATTGTATTTTTATAACTTAAGAAGAGCCTATATATGCAATAAAAATATTTTAAAAGGTGATTTTGTGATTGGATAACAAGTCATTGATTAGCAAATAAAAATATCAGAAATTCATGAGTCCAAAATTTTATGAAATATTCTCATGACAATTTTGGGGACATTTGCATTGTTCATTAACAATGAATGATGTAAATTCCCCAAAAATTTCCATTAAAAAAAATTATACATGGAAAATAATTGTTTCTATTCAAGATCTGTTCTTAGCTGTTCCACTTTATTCATAAAGGCAGTAACCTTTTGTAAGCTTAATTCTTTTGCCCAATTTCCATCTTCCTTGAAATAGGAACCAATTATAAGACCATTAGCTTTCAGAAAACTAGAGACATTATCCAAAGTGATCCCTGATCCAACCAGCACAGGAATATCAACTGCTTGCAGAACAGCTGTAATAGAAAAAAACAGAACTGATATTTAGATTTATACTTGACTGAATTGATTGAACTTGATTTAATTACTGAAGTTATCTTTTTAAAGTGAATGACAAATTCACTTCAACATTAAATATTAGGCAGTTATCAATAAATATAGACAATTTTCAATCAATAGAACTGAAATGGAGCTTCAAAAACTAATGTACTCTTCAAATTCATGTTATATATGTACAGGAAATTCATTATTCAGAATTATTTTTTAAGATGCAATACTCTAGCACAACTTTCTCAATCTTTTTAAACTGGCATCTCCATAAAGCCATGTTAAATTCTCAACACACAATAATTAAAATTCAAGCCTAACAAAATTTCCAATTAGATCAAACAAAACCTTATTAATCAAGAGTTAACTATACAGTTTAAATAACTAATTAAACTTCTGAAATCCAAGTTGGCCTGACTTTCATATCTGTCAAATAGATCAAAGCATGCAGCTTCCTTAAATTTTCTCACTCTCTAATAATGTTCCTTATCATTAAGACTTCATTTCAGAGAGGGTAATGTGAGCCCTTTTCTCTCCAAATATGGTTTGCCATGCCAGACCTTTCTACCTACTCTTTGGATATGGCTTTTCTATATTCCTCAAATCTGATTTGAAAGGTATGGCTGGTTTCACAACACATTACTAAGAATGAGTTAAGTAGTTTCAAACATAGGTGTATGAGACAAGGGAGTTAGCCAGATTGCTCCCCTACACCTATGGTCTGAACAGCCCTTGAAATGACTATGATTCTTTTCAGAATTATAGGCAGTATCTATACGAAACATAATCTTTCAAGCAGATATCATGTCAGATCAGAACACTTAAGCAAAGAAAAGTTTTGATATAAGCAACGTAACTAGATCTTAAACTTACAAATGTAATAAAAGACATGACAAGCAATGACTGAAATTAGTTTCAATTGATAAAAGAAAAATTCTTGTACTAATTCTTACAAAATTTTTTATTAAACTTTAAAAAAAATCCTGTGCTAAAGTGGTTAGTTGAGTGCAGCATAATACAAATTTGAATAAAGGTGAGAGAATTGAACGAAAGAAAGACCTCACACTCCATTGTACAGACTGCAATTCAATCCATCATGATATCTTATGTGAAACATATTTTTACCTTGAACTTCTTTTTCATCTGTCATGGCACCAGTGGCTGCACCAGTTACAATGACACCATCACTCAGAAAATATTGAGCTGCTTTTGCTGTTTCAGTAATGTCAATGTCACTTGTGATTGCGTGGGCACTGATATAAAATAAGAGAAAAATTCAAGTCAACTCAATTTATAACAATGAATGTTTCATACAATATCCATAATTCATACATATCATACTCTTCAATTATTTTAAAATTCATTTTTTGTTCCTGGGTAATGAGATTTTGTCAACCAAAGCTGTCAACATGAGTTTCTTTAGTTTTCAAGTTGGTCTGACTGGTCTATCTATCTATCTATCTATCTATCTATCTCTCTCTCTCTCTATATATATATATCAAGTGTACAGGCCACATCAATTGAGTTAGAGGGTTGAAAATTTACACATTTTCTCCTCATTAATTATGTCTAGAAATAACTCTTTTGTTTAAATCCCCCGTAAATAAGTATGGTGGAGATCAATTTGCAATGTAAGTTAATGCTAAATTGGCCACTTACTTTGCGACCAACAGCATTCACGCTTGTTTTTTGTTTTTTAATTCAGACATTTCTAAATGTTAACTGTCCAACAAAAGGTGACAGAAAAAATTATTTATTGATCACTCCCAGAACAGCATGCTGCAATGGACAATAGTAATCTAATGGTTTCTACTGAGTGACTAACCAGACCTGTTTTCTAAAAAGTATCAAAAATGGCTATTATTCCATTCAAACTTTGCTTTTGTGATGAGAGCATTGATATTTTATAATTAGGGGAGGGACTTGAAGGCTGCAAACCCCTTATCTAGAGCTGAGACAAATTGTTTCACAAGGCCTAATTTTATGTGCAACGATGACATCAACACCTTCCTAGGGGGTAGCAATGGCTCCCACTGGACATTATTCATCCCCACATAGAATTTGTGTGGCTGTGGCTAGTCTCACCTTTGGTAGTGTGTAAAGGTGTCCCTGCTGTCCCAAATACTAAGATATGGAAATTTGGTAAAAGCTCCTTGGAAACTTATCTGCAGGCCTCATACAACTCAGCAGAGGCTGCCATGGAGAACTGTCCGAATTAAAGGTCAAAGCTGGTGACTTTGTTGGACCATGGATAAAGAAAATCCTAAATTGCAAGGAATTCCCCAAGAGAGTTACTAGGAAAGAGAAAGCAGCTTTGTACAGCCTTGTAGCAGTGGTTCAAGGCTTCCAGAGCAATCATAAGGACAAAATATATGTGGAGCTAGTTGAAACTATAGTGAAGAATTACAATAAAATATATAAGCTGCAGGCTGTTCCTCAAAGTCCATATCCTAAATGTACATCTTGATGAATTCAAAGAGCAAGGTGAGTGTTTCCATCAGAATATACAGGATTTTAAACATTGATACCATAGAAAATATAACAAGGATATGATGGAAGATAATATTTTGAGGTCTGTTTCATAAAAGTGAACTATAGTACATAAATCTGAAAAAAACTACTCACTACTAAATATTTCTTTAACATCAGTGTAAATACATATTAATTTTGATTCATATGTTGTTTTTCTACCAAATGTGATTTATTTTTAGAATTTGAATAAAGTTATGCAAATTTACCCTTTATGCAATAGGAAATAGTAGATTTTTTAAAGTTTGGAGGGAATGATACTTTTTCTCAAATTTTTTTCACATAAGCAACTGGAAAATAATACTCACTCACTACCCAAGAACAAACATTCCGTTGCATGGTTATAATAGTTATTTCTGGGGCACAAGTAGAATATCTGTTTCAGACACATACTATTATATCTAACACACAGTGGGTGGCTAAAAAGGTTTGTTCAGTTTATCAAGTAAAAATAAAAGACAATTTAAAAAATTTTTGACATGAACTCCATTGAACAATATATTTAACATTTTGATCTATCTAGCACATTCTTTCAGACAACTTCATTATTTTTCTAGAACCTTTTCTCTCCCAGCAAACAACTGCTCTAGGTGCTTTTTGAAGTTTTCCAAGGAATGGATTTTTTTTCCTTTAAGAGAAATTTGTGAAGACTTGAATAAATACTGATCCAAGGTGAAATATCTGCTGAATACAGTAGATGAATTAAAACTTCCCAGCCAAGATGTAACAATTTTTGCCTAGTCACCGAAGAAACATGTTGTCTTATGTTATCTTGATACAATATTACACTTTCTCCTAACTAATTCCAGATGCTTTTTAGTGATTGCTACTTTTAATAGGCCTTATTAGGAGCAGTACTTGTTTGTTTAGAGGACTCCTTTTCAGTCCCACCATATATACAGCATCACCTTCTTTGGATTATGACAGGTCATTGACATGGTTAATGGTAATTCATTTTGCTTGTCCCATGATCTCTTGCATTCCTCATTGTAGATGGCTTCAGACCAAATTTACAATATATAGATATATGAGGCATACATTTAATTTTCTTTGAAAACTATGCAAATAATGCACTGGTACTAAGGCTAGGTAGTCACTTACTAAAGCTTGATATGGACAGTTACAGAGCTTGGATGAGTTGCAGTGAGCATCAGTCCTCCAAATACCCTTGTAGACCATTTGTCTTTTAGTCCAGCATATATGTCAGGACCTCTGAGAACATTACACCAGGAAGTGGAGGGTCAGAGGTGGCTCAAGAGTTTGTTGGGTCGTTGTATATGGAAACTCACAAGTTGATACAATATGTCCATTGATAAAATAGGCTGACTATTGTTTGCCAGCAAGCCAATATAGTATAGAGTGTTAAAAGGGTCATAGCAGATAGAAAATAAAATAGCTAAATGATGAGGGTGTTTGTTCAGGGTGCATGTCTGTGTGAAGGCCTGAAAACAGCTTTGCACCACTTTATAAAATTCCTCTTGGAAGCCCTGATACATGGTATCTATAAGACATCCAGCCTGTCCCACTTACTCTACTCATTCGAATATACATTGATAAGAGGTTCCAGAATAACGAGATAAGCTTCATTCATTATCAATTAGAAAACCAAAATAATAGATGCCAACCAAAGTGTGATGGTTAGGATGTTGATCTTGCAGACCAATCTAAAACTGTAGTGAGTTCAATTCACAAAGGATGTCCCATTACTCTACCTGACCAAGCTAATCTTTGCAAATAGATGTTTTTGTAGCTGAGGTAGTTGTATACTCTCTTCTCACATTGGTAGTTGATGTTCGAGCCAAGGCAAAGCCAAGATTTCAAATACTGATTTTCAAGTCAGGCAAAGCTTTTTGACTTGGGAAGATTCGTACAACACAATCTTCCAACCCATATTTCTTCTCCATTTGATGATGTCCTAGGGTTGCCCGATTTGGCCAGAAGAAGAGATAATCCAAGCTTTATTTCAGAGACTCACCTCACATAAGCATTTGAATAACATCGAATTTGGAAAGAGGCTAGAATTGAACCTCTGCCTCCAGACTCAATCACTTTCTAAATTCGACACTGCTCTGATGCCTCTGTTAAAAGAGTCTGAGATAAATCTTGGGTTATCTCCCCTTCTAGTCAAATCTAAGCTGAGAAAAAATCAAGAAAACCAAAATGAGAATGGAACCAGATCCTTTGTGAGGCCTTCAAGAGTTCTATGATATGTTTATATTTTAACCAACCTTTAAGATATCGACCATCAGTCATTGAAACAAATATGAGTAGAGTTGTATGAAATTACAGGTTCTTATACAAAGTCCTCAATCAGAAGAAGGACAATAATCAAGCTGGGCTGTGCTGTGGTCAAACTCTCTTGCTCCAATGAAATCCAAAAGGTAAACAAAACAGAATTAATTTCTCCATACAATATTATTCCCAAAGTATGTGTCCCATTTCCACTCCTTCATTAGCAGTTCCTGTAAATGGGATTTGCAAACTTTAGCAAAACAAGCCAACCTGAGTTGGGCTTTAGATGTGGGAGTGAATTCATGATCAGTTTTTATATACATCTATGTCAGTTATTCTTGCATGCTGTCACTGGCTTTTGGTCTAGTCATTGTTATCCCTCATACGAAAATAAAGTCAAAAATCAATAGTATATGTTTGATAAAAAGCATATATATAGCAAAACAATGCATTTTGGGAAAAAAAATTACCATACAAGTATTGTCCATTAATCCTTTTGAGACTACTGGGACTTAATGGCATACCAACAGGGGATTCTTTCTGTGGGCAAATGTCTTCCCTAACTAGGCCAACATGCCTACTTTGTCTGTATCCACCCAATAAAAATTATTAGGTATGCTTCTGCCTGGTATATATATATATATATATATATATATATATATACATGTCCCGTTGATCTCTTTTAGAAATACTGTTATATACATATGTATATCAATAAGTCCAAAGCATAATTATGAAAAAGCAAACCTATTTTTTAACATAATCTATTTCCTTGTCAAAGTACTTATTAATCACATAGACTGAACATTATAGAGTGAAAATTCCGATCAAAATCCATCTAATAACTATAAGTCAGATTACGGACTTATAGATCCCCTCTAGTATGCATGTGCTTGATATTTTCACTTATATTCTTAACTAACATGCAGAATTTCATGTGAAGATTCCTTACACAGAATCTTCTTCTGTAATTACTAACTAAAGTCTACTTAGAAACTGCCAACCAAAACTGACATAAGTTTCTCCAGTTTTCAAGCTGATCCATCTGGCTAGGTATGTAGGTATGTATCACATATACAGGCTGCACTAGAGGGCTGAAAATTCAAAAAAGTACTCCATATTATGTGTAGAAAAAAAGTTTTTTTTTGTTTTTTAAATTACCCCACAAAATAAGTTTTTAGTAGGGGGTTCATTTTACAATATAAATTTATGCTAAATTGATCCCTTAGTTTGTGTCTGGCAGCATTCATGCAAGTTTTTTGAAAATTGAGACTTTCATGATGATGGCAATGATGAACATTGCATGCTGCCAAAAGACATGTGATGGTTTCTACTGAGTAACTAACCTGACCATCGATGCTTTTCTGGTTCAATCATCACAGCAAGCTGTAAACAAGTTAACTATAGAGGAACGCTGATTATCCAAACGAGAGGTCAGTATTTTGTCCAAAAGGTAGCCATACTGAACACAAGTATATGAATAAGCATATTTCAAGGATTTGATCTCATTCATTTGATAAATTGTGTACAGATACAGGATACTGCTCATAAAATTGTGATATTTTTATTTAAATAACAAAAATATAGAGGTAAAAAATTGAAAAAAAAAAAAACATAATTAGAAAAAATATATTTACACACATGCACAAAAAGTGCTCACAGTCTGTCAAAGATGCTCAGTTCATGTAAATAAAAGGTAATTTTTTTGTGTTACAAATTATTACATCACTGTTTAAATGACCAACTGAGATCCAGCAAACCAACAGCTTTCCCTTTACAGATATGGGAACAACGATGAACTCCATCACTTGTATCAGATACATATCCAGGACAAAGTAGTAAAATCAAAGATTAACAGGAACCTGAAATCTTGTTTCAATAATCTGAAATTTAGATAATTGGTGTTTGGATAAATGACCTTGGTATTTTTGAAAGTATTCAGATTACCCACCATCCCAGTCAATAATTGAACAACCTAAGTCTTGAAATTTAAAGTCATGAATAAATATGGTAAAAATAAATTCAATTTATAATATCATTGGTATTTTCCACTGGAAAACATCTAAAATAGAGTACAAAATAAAGTCCCCAGAAGGTCAAAAATGAAAAAGAAGTAGTTTAGTAGATGACTGAAGCTAATTTTCATGTCTAGATAAAATGGTATGGCCGGATGCGCTGGAACAAACAAATGAATGAACACACACAAATATTTAAAAAAAAGGATAGAACCCTTCGCCATCTTTTGATGGCTATATTGGTTCAATGCTTTAATGCCTACGCAAACCTTCAGGCTTATATTTATTATGCTTCTGGAATCTCTAATTATATACATTATTTACACATCAACTTTGAAAAGAAATATATTTATAAAAAAAATATTAAATGTATAGAAACTCAAACAATATTCATAATTTAACACAATATCAGATTCTCTTGAAAATTTCATGAGGCAGATTCCAAAAATGTAGTCGTAAACTCATATCCTTTCTATAATTTCTAAACTTACCTAGATTATTTTTAAAACTCATTATACTCGTGCTATTTTTAACATTGCTTGATCCAAAATTATATTACTCTATCATACTATTAAGAAATGGATGTATAATCCAACAGAATTATCATAATAATGCATATTATATCATTGTTACACGGCGAATGTGTCATTTGGCCTAGACAGTATAAATAGAATAAACATTTAGAGAAATGTGTTGATACAGGAATCAAACCTGTAACTGATAGGAAATCTTAATGTGGTGCCACTCTTACCACTGAGCTAAACAGCCTGCTGTTAAAAAGGGCATTGGTAGTTGAAGTTGAAAAAAGGAGGGGGTTAACACTAGAAAGGGAGAAAATTTCCGCTTTATTTTGAGCCCATAAAATGAAAGTAAACATTCACTCTTGATTTTGACCACTAAAAATAAGAAGAAATTTCATCCTGCAATTTCGAAAATTACCCCTTGATTTAGACTTCTAAAAATGGAAATAAAAATCCCCTCTTAGTTTCGATAATCACATTTTTTGCCCCTCCCCCCGTTTGATTTTGACCCCTTAAAGTTAAGAAAAAATCATCCCCCTTGACTTTGACACCTGAAAGTAAAAAAAATTCCGAGATTTTGACCCTTAAAAGTGTGAAAAAAAAAACGTTTCCCCTCAATTTCGAACCCTAGAAATGAAAAAAATCCCCTTAAAGTGAAAGAAAATCACCACTCAATTTGGATTCCTGAAAGAGGACCCCCCCCCCAATTTTTACCAAAAAGTGAAACAAAATCTACCCATCAAATCCTAAAAGTGGAAAAAAATCCCCACAAATAGAAAAAAATCTTCCCTCATGATTTCGACCCCTAAAAGAGAAGAAAATAACCCTATTTCGACTCTTAAAAGGTAGAAAATGAAAGTCCCCTTTCAATTTGAACCCTAGAAGTGAAAAAAAGATTCTGCCAATTTTGACCCCTACATATGAAAAAAAAAAATTCCCCTGGATTTTCACCCCTAAGGATGGAAAAAAATAATTTTCCACTCAATTTTGACACCTAGATGTATTTAATAAAATAAATAATAAATATTCACCTTGATTTTGATCCCAAAAAATACAAACAAAATTCACTTTGATTCCCCCCCTAAATGAAGGAAAATCCTCCCAATTCTGACACCTAAAAGAGAAAAAAATATCCCCCTCCAATTTTAATCCCTAAATGTGAATACTTTCCCATTTCTCTAAAAGTAAAAAAATCCCCTTTGATTTCAACTCCTCAAATTGAAAGAAAATCTTGCCCTTTTTTGATCACTAAAAGTGAAAGAAACCTCCCCTACACAACTTTAGAGTAAAAGAGAAAATCTCCCTCCCCCTCCATTTTGATGGCTAAAAATAAAAATGAAATCTCTGATTTTGACCCTAAAAGTGATAAAAGATCTTCCCCTTGATTTTGACTTGTGAAAGAAACCCCAACCCTCAATTGTGACCTCTAAATGTGAAAAAAATCAGTAAACAGTAAAAAAAATACCCCTCAATTTCAACCCTTAAAAGTGAAAAAAAAAATCTTCCCCCCTCAACTTTGATCATTAAAAAGAGAAAAAAGTTCCATTTGATTTAAACCCCTAAAATGGAGGGAAAAAATTCTTCCCCTAGAATTTGACCCAAAATAAGTGAAAAAACAAAACTTTCCCGTTCCTATTTTGATCCCTGAAAGTAAAAAAAAATTCCCTAGGATTTCAACACCAAGAAGTGAAAAAATAATCCCCTTGCATTTTGACCCTTTAAAAGTAAGAAAAAAAGGAATCCCTGTCCATTTTCCCTCCTAAAAATGAAAAGAAGGAATTCCCCTTCAATTTTGAACCTTAAGAGTGGAAAAAAACACTTCCCCTTTGATTTTGACAGATGTATAAGTTGAAAATAGTGATAGTAAGAATTTTTCTGTAATGTGTATTATCAATGAAATAATTCTCTCTAGAGATTGATCAGTTGAAGTTACCATTGAAAAAAATAATTGATTAAAATTTATTATTATCAGTGACGCCAGTTGAATTATTGATGGTGTGAGAAATATAATCTTTGTCTGTATCTCCCTCTATGTATTTCTGTCTCTCACCTCCCTTCTCTCTTAGCTTACCATTTCCTCTTTCTTTCATTTTCTTTCTTTCGTACTCTTCCTATCTCTCTCTGTTCTCTTTCTTTTGGTTTCTCCTTGATTTTAACCCTTAAATGTGATCCCTGTTGCTCAAAGAAAAGGAAAGAAAGAAAAACTTCCCCAAGATTTCACCCCCTCCCCATGAATGAAAAATGAAAGTTCCTTATTGATTTCAACCCCTAAAAGTAAAAAATAAGTTCCTTTCATGTAAACAACATACCCTCTGCTCCTGAGATTTTGTGTTTTGGAAAAATGAACTTTAATCATTTAACATTAATACATGCACTAATGAAAACACCACTATTCAAGGTATGCATGCACAACCAACAAACATTGTGATATGAGATAAGTTAAAAAAGTGTTTTAGCTTCTTTCTCAATGAAGAACGCATATTTATCTTTGAGGATTGAGTTGAGAAAAAAGAACAAAAAATATTCTTTTATTACATTATCAAAAGGTTTTTTTTTACCATTGATGAATAATCATGTAAACTGATTTCCCTGATTTGAAAGCCCCTAAAAACATTTTTTTTGGTCGTGGGTAAGGTGAAAAATCAATTTGCTAAAAACATTTCTCCAGGATCAAATTCGTATCCACTGGAAATTTCATGGATCTATACCAAGCAGTTTTTGTGGCAGGTGATTACAGAGACAGACAGACCAACGGACAGACTTTTGGCAAATTATAATAAAATGTCTAAATTAAATCCCCCCTCATTCTTTCTAACAGAGTTGTTAAACCCAATGGTTCCATTCTTTTTTTATAACTAAGATCTTTTATTCCATTAATTAGTTTGGTTACTTCTTGTTGTACACTCTATAATTTACTTTATCTCATTAGTCTTGAAGTCACCTCATTTAATCAGTACAATATTTTTAACGCCTTCATTTTTGAATGATGATGCTTATACAAGATGAGTACCATGGATATACTCATTATTGGGAGAAAAAACTCTCTGAACTTTCAAGTCAACTACTGTGAAGATAATTTATTATAACAATGTCAGGCTTCTTGACAATCTGTCTATCGCACTAAGCACTGAATAAAACCCACAAATGTGTCCGCTTTTTCAATGTTAGTTATTTTCTTGTTATTATTGAGAAATGCAACTGTGTTAAGAAATTTTTTACGGCAAATTAGATTGGTTTAATTATCAATTACACAATTTCAGGCGAATTTATAGTTTTATCTGCCGCCAAGTAAAAGGTACGTTATTTAAAAAGAGAAGAGCATAGCATAGTCACAAAATTAGATGAATTTTCAAGTATTAAACATAAACATCCATTTGTAAGTTTAGTATCTGTGGATTCATGTTACAATATTGAGGTCAATGAGTTTTAGTCATTTTTTTTCTGCAAACCAGGAAGTTAATACATTGACTGCCAACTACGAGTATACTCATGATGTGGCCCACTGATTTTTGTCAGTCATGAGTGTACTCGTGGTGGACATTTAGTGGTTGGGGAAAAAGAATATGGGGGTTTCATTATTTTAAGTATTTAATCATGAATTTTTAAGGTATTTGCTGAGCCTTCAAACATTTATGGGTTCCATGCATACAAGAAAACTCTAAATCAAAGTTTGGACAAATTCAAAATAACTCTTGGATAATAGTCGACAAATTTAGCTCTACAGGGTATTTACAGGCTAAATTATAGACAGGAATAAGAAATATAATAGAAAACAGTCTTTTAGATTGACCATTTCCATATTTCTAAAAAGGAGGACATCCAAACCAGCAGTTTCCAATCCCGGATTTAGGGACCCTTCCCTGAGAGGGGGTCCATAAAGGTATTACTGGGGGTCTGTGAGCTTCTTATACACTAAATAGGAACATCTTTCAAAAGCCTGGTGTCTGTAGGAAGATTCATTTGAATAAAAGGGGTCCTCATTAATGAAGAGGTTGGGAACCACAGCTCCAAACTAACCCTGTCAGACATGTTGAGAACAAGTGTTTGCTGTGGCTCATC
Source organism: Thysanoteuthis rhombus (assembly GCA_963457665.1). Taxonomy (NCBI): domain Eukaryota; kingdom Metazoa; phylum Mollusca; class Cephalopoda; order Oegopsida; family Thysanoteuthidae; genus Thysanoteuthis; species Thysanoteuthis major. Next base: position 37,354,558 of record OY735231.1, on the reverse strand, counting down.
AGCAATGTTGACAATGGCAGCTAGATAAGATGATAATAAAAATAAGGTAACGGTTGTTTTTTGTCGTTTCTTTTTTTTTCAAGTACAATATCTGAAGTAATTCATATAAGTTTTTTAGTCAAACCCCAAAAAGAAGAACAGATAACATCCGTTGGACAGAAAAATCAACAATGAGAATACTTATGACTGGCACTATGGGAGCAGTAAACACAGAAATTTCAGTCAGCACACCATTTCCGAGTGTACATGTAACACAAGATATCTCGTAACTGACACTGAGACTATTATTGCTATCATGATGTCAGTCATGAATGAAATTGTGCCAGCCATTTTGATTTTGTTTCTTATAATCCTTTATCCAAAAGAACTCCAACAATATGTCATTTCATCCAGTGCAGGGCCCTTGGCAGTAGGAAGAAAAAGCATAAAAATAGGCTGGCAGTCAACATGTTAAAATATATCTTGCTTCACCTAATTCAATAGTATATAGCTTATAAATGCAAGATTTTAGATTTAGAAACATTTATGAGTGAATGTTCTGCCTCTACAGATAATGGAACATTCCCTCCAGGGTGTATGGAGATCCTGGAATGCTTAGTCATCAGAATCCTAATCTTGGCTCCACTGATGTAGTCCAAAGGAAAGCAAAGAGAGATATGTCTGGCATCAGTTTGGCTGCAGAAGCTACCCGAAGGATATCAAATTGGGTGTCAAACCATATCAAAGGGTCTCGAAACCTTGGTTTGGAATCAAAGTTGCCCTTTTCCTAAACTGGTTGCCTTTCCTAGGCTAAAGAACCCAATCTGCTCTGCTATTTTACCTGAAGCTGAGGGGAAAGAATAGATTCATGCCATTCCTAAAGTCATAAGTGTGAAGTGAACATAAACATCCCCAACTGGACATTGGATCAGATCACTAATTTAATTGTCGATGCCATTACCAATCACAACTATGCATTTATGAGAATACATTTTACAAGTGATTAATACACTTAATTTGTAATCATACATTGCATGAAATTCTTTTTCAAGTATAAAAAATTTTATTCCTCTGTTCCAACTCTTGCGCAGACAATAGTATTCCTCTTTCGTTATCTTGATATTGTTAACATGTTTCATTTGATCCATTCTATAGCCTTCATCAGGTGTATAATCCATAAGAAAAGTGCATCATAGTCAATAAGTAAACAACCGTAGCATCAAAATTCCATCGAAGAATATGTACATATTCAGAATAAATTATGTTTATGACATCACTGGCGTGTCCCACAGGAAAAAATTTAAAATAGTGCAAAAAAAACAAAACAAACTATCTACATTCTCCAGATTATTTCCACTGAAGAAACATTTGAAAAAGAGTGAAAAAAACATCTAGATTCTTCAAAATCTAGATGTTATAAATAAACCCATCAAAATGAGGCCTCAAAAAGGTCAACAAAGCTTTTCTTCAAGAAATGAAAAGAAAAATCTTTTAGATGGAGTTTAGTGGATTACTGATGCTAATTTTCATGTTGTGGACAAAACAGTATGGCCAGGAGCAATGGGACATACAAGTACACACACAAAAGGGATAGAACCCATTGCTAGCTTTGGTGGCCATGGTGGTTCAATTAATATACCAACCAGATCAGAGTGATTCCAGAACAGATCATCTAATGGATGATACTAAACTTGGTACAGGGACAGATTTTGATAAAAAAAATATGATTCACAAGTTATCAACTGAAACTGACCAACAGTTCAAAAGCGCGGTCATTTTGAGGTCAAGTGTTGACCAATCATTTTCCAAATTGCCATAACATTTTTCCTGTTAGCTGTAAGTATAATTTGAAAATTTGAGAACACCATTTGACCTCTCAAGTACTGGATTTCAGAAAAAAACATCTATTAATTTCCCTATCATTTCTCTATTATAATCAGTTCCAAAAAGTTCATATGTAGGCCATTACACAGGTCAAAACATAATTTTAGCAGTATTAACTTTCTGTACTTTTTAAAATTAGAAACATCTGATTACACCTCATTTCATGATCAAGACATTGTGAGAACCAAATGAGAAGTATATAAGAGCACTACAGATTTATACCATATACTATAGACATTATTACAATACATACCTAATACATTTTGCTTCTTTACACATTATGTATTTGGTATTTAAACAAAAAAAATACTCCCATTTCATCTCCAACCCAAGACTCATCAGACAACTTTGATTTAACTCGCTGTTGCTATAGGGGAACTTCTAATCTCGTTTATCAATGAATAGGTATCTACCTACAATACAAAATATTAAAACAAGTGAAACTTTATTTCAAGAAAAAAAACAAAATGGGTATGTAATGCATATATAAAATGATTGCATAATATAAAACTTAGATAACATAAACATCTTCGATATATGTTGTTATATATACCTACAGCTTCACTGTAAAATGTATGTGCATCTCTTTATCAGCTACTTTGCAAAGTTATCCATATCTTCTGCAGGGAAAATATACTAGATACATACTGCTTCTCTTAGTCCAGTCTTGTAGTACTCCAAAGATATTGTCTGCTGGTATTGGGCAACTATTTTTTGTTGGAAATGTATATGAAGGAGTGATGCCAGAGGGCTGCAGTAAAATGATAATGTAATCTTCATGTTTGGTATAATAATTTTTTATAAGCCCAAACCCCAGTTCTCATCCATTTATACAAGGTTTGATCAAAAAATACCCAGACTACCCGATAGTGTTTTATTATTTAAATTGAGACTGTATCCTTTAATATAGTCCCTTACAGCTGCTACACATCGTTGCAAACATCTTTTCAACCCTCTAGAAGTATTCCTCATAGTCATAATTAGGAATTGCATCTAGATCTACCTGCAAATTTCCTTTCATCTCTTCAATGCTTTTCGAATGGTGTCTTTTCAATGTAATTTTTAGTTTTGGAAATAAGAAGTCAGATGAGTACGTCAGATGGGGAATAAGAGTGATTTCATTTTTTGCAAAAAACCGTAGAACCTGATCGGTAGCTATTCTCTGATTGTCACTCTGTTTTACTTCCAGTCTTTAGAGCAACATGTCATAGTTCAAATCCTTGGTTAAAATGTCTTGACATGAACCGAAAGATATTCCTTCATCTTTTGCGACTTCTCTAACATTCAGATGCCGATTAGCATGAATAATTTTGCAAACTTTGCTTAAATTTTGGTAGATGAATGCCTGCCGGTTCTTTGACAAGTTCTGCCTTCTTTAAAGCACTTAAACAATTCAAAACACAGAGCATCTCCTTCAAAGGTCATTTTCAAAAGTTAATAAGTTTCCTTTCTTGCATTTCCAACTTTGAAACAAAACTTCACACTGACTCATTGCTCTTCAATCCAGTCCATCTATAAGATAGCAGGAAGAAAAAAATCACAATAAAATTTGATACCATAAAGATATGGAATCAACAACATTCAGTCTTTAAAAAGTACCTACATGATTCCATGTATCTATTTGCCTGAACAGATTTTGAGCAACACATGCAGTCTGGATATTTTTTGATCAAACTTCTCCAGTGCATGGGTCGTCCTAGAGGCTGCTGTGATTTTCTTTAACAGACTGAGTACTAATATCCCTCAGTTGTCTTTTTAGCACTCCTTTGGTACTCTGGGGAGGGAGTTAAACCATTAAGCTATCCATTGACATTGACCAGGTACAAATCTATGAAGTTTTATGCTACCTCCAATCTCTCTTCTTGATCTTCACAGATGAATAAAAAATTTTATTGAAGACTATCATATTGGAGCAAAAGTGTCTCCAGACATTGAAATCTATTTATCGACATGTCTTGCTTTTGCTGCTACTCTTTTGACAATAACTCTAATTCCATCACAAGCATTTTTGCTTTGCAATGTTGTAAAAAAAAATTCTGCGCCAATTCCAAAGTCAGTTTGGTGATGGCAAATGTTCAAGAACTTGAATTTGTTCTTGAGCAGCACATCCATCAGTTAAGTAGTGAATTTTTGTCAGATCTGGATGTTCTGCAGAACACTAAATCACTGTATTAAATTTCAATGAATCTGAAACAAAGCAATGATTCTTAATAGCACATGATATTAGATTGTTTTTAGTAAAACACTAATGAGTGTACTGTGCATTGAGAGTTTTCCCAATGAAAAACTTGAGCTATAAAGGACAATAATGAATAGTTCTCTGCAAAAAATCATGCTAATCACCCTTCAGGTAATAGAAGATATCCCACTAAGCACCATTCATGCAATGGAAGGTTATTTTAAAAATTAAGAATTAAAAGATATTTTGCTTCGTGTAAACTGGTGAAATGATGTTTTATGGGGCTAGAAATGCTCTCACTCAATGATTGTATGAAATAGCATAACTTTTCAATCTCTTTTGTCAGTGAACAGCATTTCAATCACCCATGGCTAAGATGAATATTTTGTGGTAGAGACTTCATTGCATCTAATCCTTCTCGAAGGTTGTTACATCTTGTTCACATGGGCAATTTTGGCACCAATACATCATACAATTTTCATAATTGATGTCACAAACTGAAGCAGCCATCAGCTATAAATATTCTGTCTCACTCTAAGAACTGCAAGTAGCAGTTTAGGATTTTGATTGTATCACCCCTTTTCTGTTATTCTGAAAAATCTATCGCCTCCAACCCCAACCCAACTTAAATGACTATTCTACATTATCCAATGCCTTTACTCAAATATCAAGTAGCTTGACTGTGTATATTTTCCAAAAGGAACATCGCTTTCTATTATGTAATGCTTAAACTTGGCTCAGCGAAATAAATTTCAGATTGAATCGTTTACAGCAGATATTTGAAGCTATACATGCTTGCATAATTGAATAATATTGAAGTCGATGATAAAAACAATTCTTTTCAAACACTACATATCTTGCAGTTCACAAAGTGGGAGTAGTTACCCCTTAGTTTTTACTTTACCGACATATAATGAAAGGTGGCTTATTTTTTAAAGACAGATTCATTTGTATGTGACAATCTCTCACACATTCTCAGCTCAACTTTCGCCCTTTTAAGGGTCATGTTTTACTCCATTGAGAATGATTAATCTACACTATAATCTAAAACTTGGTTATTACACTGTAGCACTGCAGAATAAAAAATATGACAGTACAAGACCTGTAGGGGAAAATGCTAAATAAGATGAAAAACATGGAAATATACATAGTAATGCATGAACAAGCCAAATATATTGAATATATAATGTAATAATATGAATAGTAAATAGTATATATTTTCTGGTACTCTTCTATATACTTCTCATCTGGTCATCAAAATGAGGTGAAATTAGATGTTGATAAAAAAAAGTTAGAAAGTTGATACTACTAAAATCACATTTCAGTAAAATTGAAAAGTTGATATTATTTTACAATTTTATTGGGTGATTGGTCCTGGAATTACCCATCAGTCTATTTCAGCTATATGAACAGAGGAAACCATACTGCCACCCCGATAATTCCAATCTATACAAGCCTGACTTAGTAACTGACAAGTGAATGCAACCTCTGAGTAGTTGCAACGTAAAGTAATTGAAATTTAAGTGGAAGAAGTAGTAGTCAAAAATTAGTAATAGTTGACAAAATAACATATATTAACAAAGAAAATCAGAAATTTTAGATAGGCTCACATATGAACAAATTCATAGACTTTTAAAGAAAAAATATGTGTGCATATGTGTGTGTGTAAATGCTTATTTATCTCTGAGTTATTTACACATCCAATAAATATGCAGGAATTTTTGGATATACTGCTGGAAAGCTAAAATTCTCTTTCTACTGATACCCATATATTCACACTTCCAACAAGAATTGATAGAAAAAATTTGAAGAAATAGGATTGCGAACAAGGAATTTTCTTGAAAAATGCTACATAATTCTGTTGCATTGTCTAGAGCATAAAAGATACAGTTTTTGAAGATATACCGTTTGAAAGTTGATGAAATTATCTTTCTAATGGTATCCATGTGTATATACCTTCATGATGGATTCATTACACAATCTTGAGAAATAGAACTGTGTACTTGAGATTTTTCTTGAAAAATACTATACATATATATATATATATATATCCTCACAGTTTTTGCAGTAATTTCTGATGTACAAGACGTAACTTCTTGCAAGATACACTGTTGGAAAGCTGATGGAATTCTCTTTCTAACAACGCCCATATACTTCCATCAAGAATTATTCCAAAAAATTTAAGAAGGACTCTGTGCTTGAAATTTCCCTGAAAAATACTACATATCTAGCTTTGTGTTTTTCCCTGTAGCTTTTTAGGTCCACCATAGAATTGTATGAATTAAAATTATTTGTATGGTAGAATTACAGGTATTTTTGAATTCCTCATGTCTAAAGACCCTGATTTAGATTTTCAAAGTACCCAGATAGGTCAATTGCAAGATGAGATATGAAATTCTAGATTTTTTTGGTAGCAGCCATTTTGTTTTAAGCAAATGAGGTAGATTTCCCTAATTTTTTTCTAAAAAAAGACATCCTAAGGAACATTTTGGTACAGGAGGTCCTGTTTGCCCTCTGTACTGATATACCTAATAGTATGACATGCTTGGGATAAATACCCCTCCTTGCCAAAGGCATCCTCAGAACATTGTTTGCCATCGGATTTCTGAAAACCCACATGTATATCTGTTTGAAAATACTAAACTCAAATTCTCCAGCCTCAGGTGGTATTTACCTCCACCAGACCTCAGTTGAATGGAATTATACTAAAGTGCCCCCTCAAAGTCACATGCCTGGGCAAAGTGTATGGAGATTATGGGAAACGTAGTCATCAGGATCCCTCTTTCAACCTTGCAGATGTAGTCCAGAGAAAAGCAGAGAGCAATTCATATGGCATCAGTTTGGCTGAAGGAGCGTCAAACCACCTTAAGGGGGCTCCACAACCTGACTTGGAATCACAGTTGTTGTTCTTCTACAGTGGTTACCTTCTCAGGGCTGCCCTACTTTTTTTACCCATCGCTGTGGAGAGAAGAGATAGATTCATGCATTTCTCAATGTCGTATATGCCATCAAATACAATACTTTTATCTAATTGTTTAGTTGATTCTTTGCTAAATGCGGATCTGATAAAATGAAACAAGCAAGCAAGGATTAGTGATGAATACAAGTTGGGCAAGCCCAGTAGCCTTGCTAGTTTAGGAAATTGTTTAAAATATTTTGAATTAAAGTAGGTTCCCAAAATGTGGATTACTTCCTTTTCCGTAAGCAATGGCTCTCACATCTTAAGAAAATATGCGTTTGCATGCACACAAGCACATATCCAAGTGAGAGTATGCTTGAGAATATATGAATACTTGGAATTTACATTCTGACATATCTGCTAAAAGATAACTTTGGCTTGGGATAAGATAAACTTATATCTACTTACAACATGTACCAAGAGTTTTAGGGTTTTGGACCTTGACCATTGTTATTTTTTGTGGCAAACCACTTGTTTCCGTTTAGTTCAGGAAATAACAGCTTGTGGTGAAGTAAAACTGTGATGGAATGCGGTCAAATAAATCATTTTGGTGTGATGAATTTAGGTTTCAGAGCAAAATCATTATTACTGTCCATTCAACTACTCAACTACAATAAAGACTCAATCTTCATCAAATTATAGAAAATCGAAATTTTTTATCAGTATTTTAGATTTGAAAAAAAAAATTGTAATTTTTCTACGTGTAAAAAACATGTAATGGAGAGGTTCTTTTTATGGACAACTTTCACAGTTGGGTGGATAAATGGTTAATAAAAATCAACCTGCTTCTATGCTATATAAAAAAAAATTTTAAATAGAGATAATTATGTATAACAGGGAAAAAACAAAATTTTGAATATTAATTTTCTAGGCAGGTGGGCAGGCCATCCTCAGTTGCAAGATTAGCAAGACACAATCTTCTTACAATCATTTCCCCCAAATTTGACGTAATGTTTTACTAAGCTTGGTGAATCTTGTTAAAATCACAAGGTATAACCTTAAACCAACTTCAAATATGACATAGAATATCATAATACTCACCACCACAGTCAATAACTGAACAACTTTAGTGTCAAAATTTGAAGTCATGAAAAAAAAATTCCATCAAAGGATAAATATGGTCTGAGTAAATTCTTTTTTATGACATGACTGGCTATTTTTCACTGGAAAACATCTGAAGTGGAGTAAAGAAAGAGGAATCAAAATGTTATCAATAAACCCTTCAAAATAAGGCCCCAAAAAGGTACAGCTAAACACATACGCAAATATAGAAAAGGATAGAACCTTTCTCAACCTTTGGTGGCTATGGTGGTTCAATTATCATGCATTATCCTTCTTACAGTGGGTTGATAAATGATATTAAACTTTAGAATCATCATAATATTTAACTTTAGAATCATCATAATATTCAACTTTTCATTTTTTTTTTACTATTAATATATCTTAGCTTGTTGTACCATTTTCAACATCTAGTCAACAAATTCTATACAAATTCTGAGTATGACCCCAGATTTCAAAAAATCGGTTATAAATTATTTTAAAACTTCATTAGAAAATATGATGACAACATATGCCAGTCTTGGAACAACTTTAAATAACATGACTCTGCTTTGATTTTCCCTATGTTATGAACTAAATGAAAAAAACTGCACTGATCAGTTATGTTTTGGAACAACTGTTTTGTATATCAACTGTATTTCATATTCATGATCTAATACCTTATTCATGTTCCATCATAATTAAAATTCTTAAGATCAGGACATAAGCAACAAAAAACTTTCCTTATAAAAGGAAAATATCTCATAAAATTGATAGACATAGCATTTATTAACTAATACCAGCATGTACCCATAAAAGTGACCAAGTTATTTAAGTATAGATCGGTATTAAGGAGCATAAAGCTATTTCATTAATAATTTATTTTTAATGATTCAAGTATTCTAATACTAAGGTAAGGGTATTTTTAAAGTCTCAACTTGGCTTAAGCTGTTTGAAAGGGTGATTGGACATAAAATCTCATGATAAAATTTTATATAAGCAAAAACCATCACTTATATCAAGTGGTATGAAAGAAAAGTAGTAGGAAGAAACTCATTTTTATTAAAAAATGAAGTTGAATAATATTTTGTTAAAAGAATAAGGAAAAATCTTTGATTGGCCAAATTTAAAATTTTGAGCAATTTTGACTTAGTAGCAGTAGTATTTTTAATAGCATTTCTGTAGCATATTCTTTGTTGTTATGACAAAAGACTATCACATTTTTGATAGTTTTATTGGCTCTGCTATTTCACATGGACCGATCCATTATAAATTTCAGATTATAACAGGATTAAGACCAAACATACACTCAAATGAACATATTAATATGCATATATGGCTTTTATATCGATAGATTAATGTATGTATACATATCGAGGGTAAAAAATATAAGTTCGTACAAGTAAAGTGTCTCATCAAAGCCTTCAGAGTATGATGATCCTAGGGGACAGGCATGACCTTGGGACTAAAATCATTATTACTAACTCAGGGTGCCTCAACAATACCTCATGATATCACTAGGCTTAGTTGTTTCCCAGGTATATTGTGAGAATGCTAAATCCATGCAGATGCAGCCACTGTCCAATCTTTATATATTTCCTCCTCTTTAATTCCAGCACACCAACATTAGCTAAGTATTACATTATTTCATTGTGACAGAACCAAAAAAGTCTGGTGAAATTGTAAGGTATTATTTGAGCCCCCCCTTCCAGGTTAGTATTAATGATGGTAATATTATTCTGATTTATTTTTTTTTATCAGATGAAGCATTGTCAATCATTATTAACTTTTGACAAGTATTTTCTTCCATCCTACTACTAATACTACTAATAAAACTAGTGTACATAAAAACAATAGTAAATATGGTGCTAAGCAATAAGAGAAAAATGAAAGATGAGTTCGGGGGTTAGATTTGATCTTCTACCAGCCGTAAAAGCTCAAGTAGCTCAGTTGGTAGAGCAGTTGCTGTACATGGGCGAATTCCTTAAGGTAAAAAAGGATGCAAGTTTAAGTCTTACTCCAAACTTATTCTTTATTTCCAATCTGCACTGGTTACTCACTACTGTAGACTGAAATCTGAGTAGTTCTGGGGGAAAAGTAACTAAAAAAAAAATGAAAGAAATACGAGGCAAAAATAAATAACAGGTCTGGTTAATCACTCAATACAAACCATCAAGTGACCAACTTGATCTTGAAAATTGGAAAAAGGAACAATCAAAGAATAAATTACTTTTCTTGCTTTTTGTGGAATTACTAAAAACATAGCTGGGCACAAATATATGACCAATTCAGCATAAGCATACATTGTCGATTGAAACCCTAAGAACTTATTTTGGAGGAAACTTTGAAAAAACATAGACATAATAAGGTGTAAATGCTTAAATTTACAGCCCTGTAGCTTAATTGGTATGGCCTGTATGCATCATACATACATAGCCAGCATACCTGATCAACTGAAGAAACCTATGTTGACAGTTTTGGTTGATGATTTCTAATAGTGGTAATGATGTTCAAGTCCACACACAATGCCTGATTCTTTTATCATCATCTTATGATATTTTTGCTGCAGTAATTCATAAACTTATATGCATATAGTGTACCTTTTAAAAATGTCTGTTATAATTCATTTTTAAAATAAGTTTTTACCTGAAAAGACTTGACAGATTTATGGGTTGATAGAGCGGACACACATTTCTCCAAGTGTAAAGTAGAAATATTATCTCTTACCTGTGCTTTTTCTTGATGTCTGTAAAAACCAAAATGTCTTCCGCATTGATTCTTCTACGGTAACGCATCAAAGAACCCGCGCAAGAATTCATCAAACCTTCATCAGCTACGTGTGAAAACACAAATCCCTCAGCCCGGATGAAATTTAGACCTGATAGAAAGAAAAATGGATTTATTTTTTAATGACTATAATAAGTATAAAATTATCATTATTCTATATCACCGGAAAAAAATAGAAATAAAAATTTTTTTCCACATACTCCACCTTGTGATGCACCTAGATACATCATAAATAATAATTCCTGGGTTCATTGGGTGTTTCGGGTCTCCGATTTACTTATGCAATGGCCTTACTACATCCCATTGATCATTGCATGCACTCACTTCTCTTTGGTCAGAGACAATCCCAAATGTACAGAAATGAAAAAACTGAACTTGATAAGAATAGGAGAGGGTACCGTTCAACCCCAGAACAAAATGGGACATTCCAGAACCAAACAGACACCTGAGGGAGGCCAGAGGGTACACAGCCAAAATGTTATGGAAAATAAACATCAAAGATGAGGAAAATACTCTGATACAAAGATTAAATACAATGGTTGTTGTCATATAAGTGATTTTTATGAATTTTACAAGTGCAATTCCTATACAAGAATTTATTTGGTTGTTTGGTATCAGCCAAGGTTGGAGACAGTTTGATTGTTTCAAAAAATTTATTATCAACAGTTAATTATTCTAAATATTTGAAAAATTGCTTATATCCAATATTACTTTCCACTTAATCATTTCTTATGATGGATATTATAACAGGTCTGATTAATACCTCAACAGAAATCATCATGTTACCAGAATCTTTTGGTTTTTTGGATGATCAATCAATAATTTGGAAAAAAAGGTGATCAATGAATAAGTTACTTCTCTCACCTCTTCTTGTGTAGTGATCACCAGAAAAGACAGAATTTTTTAAAATGAATGGGCACAAACTAAGGGACCAGCTTAGCATAAACCTTCATTCTAAATTGAACGTCACACCAAAAACCTATGAGGGGGAGTAAAAAAACAAAAAAACTTTTTCTAGTACTTGCAATATATAATCAGCCAGCCAGACTAACTTAAAAACCAAAGAATAGTGACGGTTTTGGTTGACAGTTTCTAACAAACTAAATATGCACTTTCATTCAATTGAATCCAGAATTAAAAACTTTAGCAGCATCTGTTGTCATAATGAAACCCTCATAAAACCATACATACTAATTTCTTCATCTTTACAATTAAATCCCGGAGTTTGTTGTTTTGTAAGATTGGAATGATTACACTATATTTTTGTTCATATCTAAGTGTGTAGACCAGCTAAAACTTCCATATTTAGTGTACATAACAACATGATGTCACTTCATATGAAACCTCATGTCTGTGAATTAAAATGGTGATATGTTTAAATATTTGAATTAAACATTAAAATGTTAGTTACTACTGTTTATATAACAACCAGTGTTGGTTAATGGGTTACAATCTTTCTTAGTTTCTGTTTACCAACAGAGTAATAAAATCATATTTGTATTTGTTCTGCAGTTCGTACACAAAATTGTTGAGTTATTTGCATGTACCAATTGTTTGCCACTTGGATTTATTCCGTTAAGGTTGGCATAACTCCAAAATATATCAGAATACAATGGTATAAAAAAAAGATTTGCATACTTAAAGAAGGTTTGAGATTTTCTTTAAAGTTTGAGACACTGTACTTTACGTGGGGGATCAATATGCTGGGGGATCAGTTTTCTAAATGATTAAGTAATAAACTGATCCTTCTGATCAGGGGTGTATTTATGATGAATAGCGCCCAGGGCAAGCACTGAAATTGTGCACCTGTTCAGACATCTGACATGGAGATACCTATCTTATAAGTTTATCAGCTTAAAGAATAAATGTCCAATTTGTTAATTCTTTTAGAGTAAATTATGGCACTACATGAAAATCGAAACTGCACCTACCCTGCTTCCATTGATGCAAATTGTTCTATGATGTGTTCAGTGTTGCCAACTCAAAAATTTATTTTCGTGCTAAATTGACCTCAAAAAGGCTTTTAAAAATGGCAAAATGTGGTTGAGAAAACACTGTTAGCATGTTCATGGCCACTTCACAGCTGAAAGTGGCTATATTTACCTTGAAATAGCTTAAAATAGAGCCAAATGTTGGATTTTGGCACTTCCAAAATGATAAAGTATTAAATTTAATGCACAAAGTGCTAAAATGGCAACATTGACAATGTATAGTATTATCTGAGTAGCTTTTTCCGGAGTCATGTTGAATGATAGAAAACAAAGAGAGCTTTGATGGTTAAACAAAATATTAGACTATTATTGTATATTGCTTGGCTGCATGTACACCCACAAAGTTGAGTGAAGTATGCACTGCCTTCAATGATTAATGAATTTATTCATATATATAAAATGACAAACTATATGCATGGCAAAAACTATGAAATGAAGGGAGGTGGTGTTCGATCAACACTCCTGGTATGCCATGTTAATATAACAGTTTTGTTTTTAAAATCACCAAAACGGTTACATGGTAAATAACTGATGATCCCAACAAGAGACAATTTATACATTGTACAATAATAACAAAGTATAAGGGAAACAGAGGAAAAGATTCTTTTGGAGATTACATAAATTGCATTGACAGATATTGGGAAATGGATGACTGAAGTGACACAAAAAATCTACTGAAAATTTTTTAATGTTTAGTGTTTCAAGTTGTAAAGCTTTCTAGACTATATATATAATAGCCAGTGTGCATTGCTTTGTGGTGCTCAATGTCATGCTCTGTTTTTCAATTATGATAATAATGATTTATAGATTTATATAATACGCTTTTTCTCAGAAACATCAATGCTGTACACAGAAGCACTTGAAAATCTGTGTAATCATTGAAGTAAAATATGAGAAAGAGTATCAAGGTGAGGTCAATCTTTAAAGAAAGTGCAACTTGTTAGTAAAGCTATTTACATAACACAGGGCAGAAATATTTATTTACCGAGTTCATATGTGTATGAAATTAAGTCTGTGGAGAGAAAAATTTAAACTCTGTAACTAAAAATCCCTAAATAATAAAGTAGCTTTTATTTGATTAGGAGTCGATGAAAATGATTCAATTTGATAATCTACTTTTGTCAATGGCTTTGAAAAGAGGCATATGTATCCAATCATGTCTGTTTGTTTGTCTGTTTGCACAATATCTCTGAAAGTACAGAATGAATGTCAATCAAATTTTGTGGAAGGGGGAGCAAAATGTAGTCAGAAAGAGGTGGTATAATTTGGAAGCTGATCCAGAAATCTTTCTTTCATTGAGAGATATTTTTTCCTTTTTTTTTTTTTCAATCACATTTATGTATATGCTCATGGCTGTCCACACAATATCTCCAAAAGTTATCAACAAATTTCAATAATATTTTGAGGAACAGTGGACAATAAGCCATGGAAGGAGTGATTCAATTGTGGGGTGGATCTCTGCACAATTAGTTCCCCTGACCCTGTATGTACTAGTTTCCCAATAATTAACACAATACAGCAAGTCCCTGGGTTGAGAACGTCCAAATTATAGACAACTCATACTTACTGGACTGCTATAAAGTTTATTATATTAGAAATAAAATATTTTGTAGAAGGGTGAACAATAGGCCAAAGAAGAAATTATCAACTTTTTGGGTGGATCCATGCACAATTACTCCCCTTGTCAATGACATAGGCAGAGATATGCACACTCTGAGTCCTTTCTAATTACTTGACTGGATTTTTAAAAAAAATTCTTTCTTTATACTAGAAATACAGTAAAACAAGAACCAGGAGTACAATGAGACGTCTACTATAAATTCTAAACGGCATTATTGCCAGATCACATGACCCTGAGTGGAAAATTTTTCTAGGTAAGAAGCAACTTATCAAGGGACACCTTTCTATTAAGTTTCAAGTAAATATGACTTGAAATAGCTGAGAAAAACGATTTTAAAACATAAAAACCATTATTGCCAGATCATGTACCCTGAATGGAAGAGTCACTTTTCTATCAAGTAAATCTGACTCAAAACAGCTGAGAAGCAATACGTGGATAGACTGACTGATCGTTGAGCAGATAGAGCTTCTTATAGAGAGACAAGACACATCTAAAAATACACTAGTCAGTTACCTGTAAAATCTGTTCAATGGTCAGGAGTGTCAAGTCACTTCTCCTCTACCCATAAGTGATAAAAGTCTGCTTCAATTACAAGCGTTTATGGGATAGCTAAATATGAATGACCAGAAGAGACAAAACTTGATATCATCCAAAATGTATGAGTACATTCCCAAAATCAAAATATTGTCATATGATGTGTAACCTTCCAGTTTCCCTATAATTAACTCTACATAGTAAATCCTTGGGTTGAGAACGACTTATAGACAACCAAGTGGATGGCCATTAAGTCTATTATATTAAAAATAACACAGTGTCAAATGTTCAACTGTGTATTTGACTTGAATTTTTCTCTTATTTATCTTTGTAATCATGCTTCAATAGTCTAAATCTGATGCAAGTGCTGATGAAGCATTAAAGAAATGGAAAATAATCACAATCGAAATAATAAAGTGATCAGAATGAGATAAAACACCATTGATCATTGGAAAATCTGAGGGCACTTTTCTGTATCATTAAGGCATCTTTTCACATTTGGAAGGCAAAAGTAAAGGTAAGATATACACAGAAATACCTTGAATGGTGAGGTTTTGATTAGTTCGCATTTTGATATAGTATAGTAAAGGTGTTGCTGTAGAAATTAATGTAACTAAGAATAACTGGAAAAGAAACATTTTATAAAAAGGTTTTGAACAGTATGGAAAAGTTTGGAACAAATTGACCACATTAATAAGGTATATCTGTTCAATATACCAAGAGAATATTTGACATCCAGATGCTTAATAAGAACTGTATATATCTGTTTCAACTTACCTACACATTTGATTTAAAGACAGACTTAGGGACGGATTTTGTTGTAATGCAGGGATTGATAGCATTTGTTTCTTCAGAGTTCAAAGCAAACTGATGATTTGTTACCAAACATAGAAAATACTAGTAACACAAACTGATGTATTTTCTCATTGATAAATCTCATGAATCAAAACGTACTTTAAACTGTCAAAGCTACACCCAATCTCACATGTGTTTCTTTGTCATTCAAGAAATGACACAATACAAAAAAAATCTGGCTATTCCAAGCCCAACATTTCTCTAAGAAAGAAATGTTTGCAAGTAAATACAAAAATCTTTTGATTACTGAGCTTCACAGAGAATATCATTTATAAAAAATCCTTTGATGTTATTATATTCATTTATATTCTTTCTTAGGAATTAAAAGAATTTCAAAGTTTTTTGTCAATAATATTAACTCAGTCAACAGGGTTGGATGATGATCATATACACTGACATGGTCTCTTTTCACCAAATGACTTCAGTTTCTAAACAGTTAGATTAGTGGTTTTGAAACTTTGAAAACTCAAGGACCCCTTCTATAAAGGAAATATTCTGGCAGACTTCTATTTTTAGCATTTAATTTTTAAACTGTAGTTGATGAAGTACAATAATATGCAATTTTTGACATTTAAAGTCTATGTTTATTTTAAATGGATTACATTTATTGAAATTCTAATATATGGTAGAATAATTATGTTTTTCAATATCTCTGCTATGGATGATGATGTTTCTCTGCCACAAGATTTGCAATATTAGGTTCAGAGGGAACACTACTGTGGACCCCCAAGCATTTTTTATGGATCCCTAGAAGTCCACAAACCTCAGTTTCCAATGGGATCAACCTTTCCTCATCCAATGAAAGATAACAATTTTGATTAAATGCTGTATAGGCTGGACTATAAGTCAAATGGTTTACCATGGTTTTATTTGGAGGACTAGGGCTCACTGCAACTCAGCCAAGCTCAATAACTATCCATATTGAGCTTGGCCTCCTAGTCATAATACCAATGTATTGGACGCTATGTAACAATTGCATAGTTTTTTTTTAAAAACTCTATCTTATATACTGGCATATACAGAGTCAGTAGGATTTAAATCATGTTGATCACTGCATAACTCTAACAATTGCCCCTCCACCATTGAAAAAAAATGACCAAATGCATTGCTTTCATAGAGGAGGTAACATGAATCTTCACAGTAGAATAGTTTTACCTGCTTGGTTGCCTCTGGTCACTTCATTCAACCAATCCTAATTTATAATTTGCAGCTGGTAAGAAAAGTGACTGGAGGTAAATTAGAATCAAATATTTAAAAGTAACAGCCAGAGAGTGAAAAACCTGTTAATTTTTTGTACCAGACTTTTACAGAATGTGGTGAAAAGTCTTCTTCTCAATCTTACTTTATTAAAGATCAAAGATTAAAAGAAATATGTAACTTTAATCACTTCTTTAAAAGGTAAGCAAATATGGGTCATTACTAAAGTAACACCATCTTTATCATTGTTATCAGAAACCATTACCAAAAGTGTCAACATAGGTTTCTTCAGTTTTAAAATGGGTCCGGCTGGCTATGTATGTATCACATATCCCGGCCACACCAGTACAGCTAGAGGGCTGAAAAATCAGATAAAAAAATGTTTTTGTTTTCTGAAAATCCCCTCTAAGGTTTTTAGAGGGGGGGGTCAATTTGAAATATAAGTGTATGCTAGACTGGTCTCTTAATTTGTGTGCAGTAGAAATTATACATGTTTTGGGAAAGCTTTTTTTAGTGATCATCTCCTAACAGCAAGTGAGAAGTGATTTATTAATGATTGCCTTTTTTTTTCTCTAATATTTGAATTGATCACCTCCAATATGGCATGCTGTCAAAAGACATTGGCCATTTGACAGTTTCTACTAGGTAACTTGCCTGACCAGTCATAATTAAAATCATACTAGAGAATTTTAATTTCAAATTTAAAAAAAAATACCTTACAATGCCTGAAAATTATGTTAAAGTTTTTACATTTCTAGCAAGAGGAATTTTGTAAGTTTGTTAACTTTATTAACAGATACAAAATATGCCTGCTATTTAGGAAAGAAAATATGAAAGATATCAAAGTTTTAAAGAATGATTTATAAAATGAAAAGATAGTTTCTATTTCTTACATTTTCAACAATATTTATAAGTATAATAAATAGAAAATTACTTTTCTATATAGGTTAGAGAGTTTTTTGAGAAACTCTTCACGCAGTAAACAAGTTAAACCAGTATATTGCAAAATTGCCATGTTTATAGTTCTATCTCTATCTATATATTCTGCAGCTAAGTATATTTGTTACATATCATAATCGACCCAAACAAGGAATTACAGAGAAAATAAAGAGAATATCAGAACCTCCCATAAGTGAATCACCATAGCCCATACGTGTACCAGAAGTAATTATCTATAAAATATCTAAAATTATCTTTTTAAAAAAAAGATACATCTAAAATCATCTAAAAAATACCAGCGCATGATTTAGGCATTGTTGTCCCAAAATGACCATAAAGACCCAAAAAAGCACTTTTTTGAGAAAATTAAAATTTTTTTTCAAGATATTGCCTAGTTGTTGGCTGGTTAGTCAAGCAATTTGTGGGCTACCCTGATTCAATAGAGAAACAATATGAAGCACATTTACAAAGAGCATATAAAATCTCATTTAATTAAGAAGAGCACTGACAATATACTTTTACTCTGCCTTGAGGGGAAAAAATTTCTTCAGAGCACTCTAACCATTTTTGTTTAGGTCTGTCCATAAAATATCTAGCCATTTAATATCAACAACCAACCTAAGGCAATGGCACTTTAGTCTCCTTCAAAATACTTTACATAGGATCTCACACAGTTATCACAGCATACCTTTGACTTTTCAAAATGGTCTGCAAAACCCTATTTTGGGATAGCTATCTCGTATTCTCTTAAATCTCATTCTCAATCTGAAATCTGCACCATCCAATGTTGATCTTAGCTTTGGTAAAAGCCATGATCTACTCACTCAGTTATTGTGAATGCAACAGTCTTACAGTATCCAAGCTCACTCAATAGTGTCATTATCGACTGAGTAATGGCCCAAGAGAGTCTTTGGTTATGCCTCTGTAGTAAAGTCCTCTTTGATCAGTTGCCAAGTTACATCAAGGCCGTGCAACTGGTTCTTGAGATATTCAAAATGGTGGGATACTTTCCAAACAGATCTTGTATGAAACATAATTGATTGGTTTTTCAATATCTGAACAGCAGTAAATTAACTTCAGCAATCTATATATATATATTTTAGAGAATTCAAAATCTTGGTTACTCTGTATAAAAATTGATGTAAAATGGACTGTAACTTTGATAAACTATTAGATATGGCCAAAAAAGAAATCATTTTGGGATCACTAAGCATATATATATATATATATATATATATATATATATATATATATATATAATAGGATGTGGATTCACTACACAAACAAGTTCATGTTTCTGCCCTCTCTGGGCCTCATCAGGCAAATAATTGTATGAGTTTTTAGATTCTAGTTAGGGGAATCAGGTGAAATTGGTAGAATCTAAAAACACATACAATCATCCTACTATATATTTCCATCTCTACTCTAAAACAATTTGACTTTCGAAGTATAGAGCTGAATGTATCGAGCATTCTATGAAACAAATCCATCACATATCAGACATTGCTTTATATTATGTTATATTGCTAACCTGATCTGTACCATACGTATCATGTGTGTGCGCATATATATATGTATACACATATTTGCTAAAGTACCTGTCCACACAGAGTAAGATATTTAAGGGTTTAAAAAGAAGAAAAAGGTCTTACATTTTCAGAAATGTAAAAAAAAATATGTCACTCTGCTTCAGACCCCTTATTGGGGGAAAGAAGTTTCCCTTCACTTCTGACCACTTAGAATTGAGAAAAAATTTCACCTTCACCTTTAACCTTTAACAGAGGGAAAAGTCTCCTGTTCACTTTTGACTCTTTAAAAAAAGAAAATTAACCCCCCTTCACCTTTCACCCCCTCCTTAAAGAGAGGAAAGTTTCCATTCAAATTCATCTCATTAAAGGGATGAGGAAGTTTCCCTTCACTTTTGACCCCTTAAAGGGGAAAAAGTAACCCTTAACTTTTGTCACCTTAAAAGGGAAAAAAATCTCAAGTCACTTTTGACCTTTTACAGGGAGCAAAAAGTCTCCCTTCACTTTTGATCCCAAAAAGGGATGAAAAGTTTCTCTATACCCATGACCCATGAAGCTGGAAAAATCTCCTTTCACTTTAGATCCCTTAAAGAATCATATATAAGATATGACACGTATATGAACGGGAAGTAAGGTTCCACTCTGGCATTATAGTTACTGTAAATAGAAACCCACATCTAAAACCCTTCAAACATTTTTTCTCAAAATTTTTTTTTTAAAAACCTTCCCCTGGGTCCTTTGAGTACAGCCATGTTGAAGTGTTGAAGAGCCCATGTTGAAGTGTCTTTCAAAGAATGACAGACCAACACATGGTATGACACCCCTCACTTATATATTTATATCTACACACACACACATACATTATATATATATATATATATATATATCTTTCTCGCATACTTTGTAGAAATTAGAAAGACTGCATTATTGTTGGGTAGTAAATTTTAAGGAAGTCCCAAACCTTAAATTGGTAACAGATTAATACAGAGATACTCTTTCATATTTATTTTAGATAATTTTTTGGTAATTAGTTTTGATACAAGTGCAAGCTACAGTGATTCATTTATGTGAGGTACAGATATGTATATTTTCTCTAGGATGATATGAATACAATCATGTAAAACTCAAGCAGGCATAGCATTTTTGTTCTTTCTCCCCCTTTCATTCTGAAATGATATCTCTTTAGTAAGAAATGTCTTTGAGATTACACAGTAAGTTATTTTGCAGTCAGGAAATTCACACTTGCAAAACCAGTTGTGTCAACCACTTGGCGAGTATGTCATGGAATACAATCTTTGGGTGGGAACCATTACAGTCTGATATCAAGGATTCAACGCAAGTGCTCGAATTTGAAGTATAAAACCATGATACAGATGAGTTTTTTTCAAAATAGAAGAATACAAGGACTTTTGCAAATGACTCATAATGGCAGAACACAATGAACTGATTAATAAGCACACACTTCAGAGGTTGTATAATAAGAAGGACATTAATGCCAAATAGATATTTCAGATTTTCCAAGTACACTGAATGTGGTCTAAATCTAAATGGTGACAGGCATAGATCCTGTGGGAGGGAGGGTCCAGACACCCACTCCTGTTTGGACAATTAAAGCACAATTTGAAATTTTGAAAAAATACCCAGATAAATAAATTTTATAGATAAGAATCCCAATAATCCCAATGGCAGAGAGGGAATATATCATATTTTGTGAAAATTATGCACTTGGTTTCCAAGTTTTTGCAATTTGCCATGATGTTAGGTTATGACAATAACATTTTCAAATATCACTGGGGGGATGGGGAGGCAGAGAGAGGTCACATGTGCGAACCATATAGAGAATCAACAGGAGAAACAGGCAGAGATGTAGCAAAAGTTTCTCCTCCCTTATAAAGCAACAGAGATTTAATAAAAGGCAAGCACCATGTCCAACATCCCAAACAAATTGGAAAGGAATCTAAGAAGGGAATTTGGGTTCTCTAAAAACTCTAGAACTTTCCAAACAAGCAAGTATATCATATATTTTGCTGAAAAATATGCAGCAAAGTATCTATACAATTAAATTCTAATTGACAATCATAGATTGTATGTATATATACTTGCATAAATGAATAAATACATGCAAAATGAAATCCATATATATATATGTTGGTGTGGGGGGGTATGTCTGTGTACATGTGCATTCATATTTGTAAGTAAACACATTCATTCGTAAAAAAATAGTAACATTTAGACTCAATTTTTCACATAAACATACACATATTTCGAGTCTTCCATGCCAACTTAGAAACAAAAACTCACAAGACTTTATACATTAGTTTATAATTCTTCTGCTTAAAACAACAGGAAAATCCCCAACTCAAGAGTTCAGTACCCAGACTTGAGTCGCTTGCTAACTAAACCCATCTGGGAAGGGAAGGTAATGCTCTCTCAGTGATACACAGCAATCAAGTACACATCTACAGTTTTACTTTCTAGACAGGAGGAAAAATTAATTTGGAATAGAGACTTCCTTTCATATGGCCCAGTTGTGCAAAACCGAAAACAAAAACATTAAAATTTATCTCCACATAATTCATTTGAATGATTTGATCAAACAACTCTGGTTTGTCACTCAATAGAAACAGTCACATGACCAACATCTTATTGCATCTGTCGTGTTGGGGGTGATCAATTAAAAAATTGGACAAAGCAGAGTTCAATGAATAAGTTACTCCTCTCACCTTTGGTGGGCGGTGATCACTAAAAAAGTCTGATTTTTCAAAAAACAAGAATGAACAAAGCTGGACACAAACAAAAGGGACCAATTTAGCATAAACTTACATTGCAAATTGAACCCCCCCATTTTTTTTACAGTTTTTCTAGATATAATAAGGAGTAAATATTGATATTTTTTATCTCCACTAATGTGCCCTATACATGCGATACATACATATAGAGGAAGCCAGTCAACCATATGCACTAAAAACCTGAAGAAACCTATGTTGATGGTTTCTAATAAAAAAAGAATTTTCGAGTGATGCTTCAGTTTGAAATTGCTTTGGCAATACATTATATAAAGCAAAACCTCTAAACTCTTCACAAATTGTAAAATTCTGGAAATGCTACTAAATCTTGGTATTTTTGTAACCGAGAAATATCTTTTCAAATGTCTCAAACTTGAAATACTGTGATAACTATTTCCATAATGTATGAATAGAGTAAAATAAGTGAGAATTAAATTCGAGTTATTAGAAAATAATTTTTGAAGAATTCATATTTTGCCACCTAAAAGCTTTAAATAAATCTCAAAGTGAACAGAAAAAGCAATTATGGAAAAAGACTGACAAAAAGATTATTGAAGTTACCTTTATCTTATAATAATCTAAATACATATACATATATAAGATAATAATGATGATAATAGTAATAATGTCAGCTCCTAATTCCCCTCAACAAGGGAAAAGCCAAAATTAACTACTCCAATTAGTTTTGTCATGAAAGTCCTTATTTTTATAAAACATGTAATAAATACAAATTTTAAATTCCACACAACCTTTTTGTTGACAAGTCATCATTATCTACTGATTTACAATAACCATAGTTCTAATACAGATACACAATCTCTTATCCCAAATTCTGAAAACTGAAAAGCTCTGACAATCATGCATTTTTTCTATGGATGTCATCTGCACACCAAAGCTTGTGTTTGGCAACAAACATGGCCTAACACAACCCACACTCAATTGAGGTCATCTGTTAGAGAGCGTACAGGAAGTTTTTACTTAGAGAGGGCTTTGATTCAATCCATGCCATACAGTTGTATCTCAGTTCTTCCACTAGTCAGACATGCCTCTGCTGCTCACAAATATTTTTATTTTTTATTTTGGGGTTTCAGATAGGAGGTTGTGTACCTGTAATAAATTGGTTAATGTTTTTTTTTTCAACATAAATTCCAAAGTAATTCATACTTACAAGTAACAACTGGCATAGGTTTTAAACATTCAGAATTATTTTCAGTGGAATTTTCATACTGTCGTCCACTCAGTTGATAACTTAGTATGCTCTGTTGATACCAGTAAAGATAAGCACCAGACATTCAGGGTGTTTGGCCGGGTACAGATTAAAACAATGTAACTACAGGTGACTGAATTGTCAGAAATGATTGACATACATTAAATCTTGGATACAAACAGTAAAAATTGTCATATTAATGGACTGACAAGGTATTTGTGAGATTAAACACCAAAAGGTTGATGAGTCACATGACTTGTCACAATATCTATAGACAGGTACACCACTGAATTTCCGGCATCCTTGGTTCCAGAACCACGCGGGATTAAATATATTTTGAACATGAATCAAATAGTCAAGTGAAATCAACTGATATAAATGAAACAGATAGAGGTATAATAATTAAGCAGATACAGTACGATACTTACAAAGAATTTTGAAGTAGGTAGTACTTCCCAAAATGACAAAAAGCACAATTTTTCTTGCACTATACAATCAATTAGAAAAAAGTGAAAAAATATGAACTTGTGTTTAGGTATTATACCACCATTAATACCTGCACTTTACTGCAGGTAAATGAGAGCAAATTAGGCTACGATTTTACAAAATCAAGCAAGCAGTAACATGGCATTTTCTAGAGGAGCAATACCCCTATCTCTATCCAATCAGGACTTTTCACCTTGGGCAATAGGGTGCAGGAGTTGGAATCTTATAGTCAATAAAGAATAATAGAGCCATAGAATCGTTTTATGTAACTCATCTTAATAAAAAAATGGTATTATTATTTGCTTGTAACAGAGTTGAAGCTAAGATATATTCTGAATATGTCCTTCTGCCCACTCCACTACCAGAAATATATCTGTTTGTTTTCCCCTGGAAAAGTGGCAACAGATCCCCATGAGCAGTAACAACCACCACAGTATCAGCAATTAAGTGAAGGCTCCATATACAATACCACCTGGGGTCACTCAATGAACTAGTGTGAGAGCTGCAAGAAATTCAAATGTCCAATTGTAATTTTTTCTGGAAAATCAGTGGTGCACCTATATTTAGCTTGCATGACATCTACATATTTTAGGGATTTACATTTTTAAATTCAGCACCATCAAGAGACCATAAATTCTGTTGATTTGTAACATTTTTAGAATTCAGGATACACATATCTTCCAAGTAGTTTTCAGCAAAATCAGTTTTTCCAATTTATAGCTTAAAGTAGAAATTCTATTGCTTTTATTATTAATAGTAATAATAAAATTGTTTAGTGCCATTTTTATGCTATTCACACTGAATACTAGGTTTGTGTATGTACCTGTGTGTATGTATATCTAATATATGAGGTATCATAAATCTCCCTGAAAAAAATTTATAATGTGTCCCTATTCATTTAAATAAAGTTTTAAAGGCTGAATTTCATAAATGTTCATAAATGGAAATACTTCATACATTCTTATTCTCATTTTAAGAAAAATATTTATATATATTTCTTGTTGTAACATATTTCTATTACAATATACCATAAATACCTGAGCTTAAATGTCCTACTGGCTATTTACCTTTCCAACATTTTGCGAGTCTCATGATAAACGTGTGTCAAAAACATTCAAACTTCACAATGTTCATCTTTTCTTCTCAGTATGTGCAATTTCTTAGCAAAATCAAAAGCAGGTGTTATAATCAGCTGATGAATCTCACCAGCCTTGATTCAAAAGTTATAATTGTTGATTAGGCAATGAGACTTATTTCTCTGATATAAGGAACTGAAATTAAGCTCATAAACTTTTGTCCAATGCTCAGTTAAGCTGTCATCATCATCAGTCTTTTAATGTCTTTCGTTGGACATAGACCTTCCCCAGGATTTGCCACACTTCTCTATCATGGGCCTTTTCTAAGTTTGTCTAGTTCATCTCAACCATGAAATAAACAGAAAAGTCAGTTTGGAGAGTTTTTTTCATTCAGATTTACTAAACATTGATAAACCATTAATGATCATTAATACTAGTCCATAACCATTCACTTTGTTGATGGTTATCACATTTGTACAACAAAAGGCTTGGCCAATGGCTGCTACTGAGACCATGAGTATGAGAAGGGAGAGGAAAGAAGGGAAAGGCAAGTAATTCAATGAGAGGATAGGAAGAGACAAGGCTGAAAAGAGAGGTAGATTAGTAAGAGTGCAGAAGAAATGTAGTTTAATAGGGGGTAGGAAAAGAGAGGGGAGAAAAATTAAGTTAGGCAGTTTAATAAGAGGGTGGGAAGGAAGAAAAGAAAGGTATTTCAATTAGAGGGTAGGAAAGGAGAGAGGCAGATGGCTGCCGCTGATACTATAAGTGTGACAGACATGGCTCTTTTCATGATGATTATAACAAGTATAGAGATTTGAAATATGAAGGGAAAATAGAACTACTGTGGTTACCTTTATCTGATCTATGGTGGAAAGCTCATCTAAAGTACTAGATCAAAATTATACTTAAAAGGTCAAATATAGTGAGTGACAAATATTTACAAGTTTATTCAACAACAGCTGTATTGCAGACGCATTTTATACCATATTATTTATTCCTTTGTATTTTTGTTGCGGTAAACAAGCTGCAAGATTTAACATCACATATATGATCTGAGAAATATATTAACAGCAAAAAGTACCAGGCATACAAAATGTGTAATGAAAATATTTCTCATTGAGAAAATACCAAAAGCTACTAATAGTAAGCACCTTATATGGAATCTATCTATATATTGAACAGTCTGGCTTCTTCTGTTTATTTCTTAGTCCTCACCTTCCGCCATCTATTACTAATGATATATATATGTTATATTCATATATATCATCAAGAAAATTGATTTATAATCCAACAAAAATGATTATAAAAGCATTATATTACTTTGAAACTCTATTTGAAATGATCTGCCACAGTCACACAGGGAATATATTCAAGTAACCAGTAACAGTGTTTATTGGATACAAATACATTCACAGGAAACAAATGGTGTCCAGTCCATGCTGATGACAGTTCATTACAATCATCATCCCATATACAACAACTAGCAAATGAAAGAACAACAGGATACATGTACATAGTGGGTCAGAATTAACTTCATATCAGAAATTATGATTTTTGATTTCAGGTATTAGGGTAGAAAGCAGGCCAAAATGGCACATTGCTTGACGCTGCATGAGTAAGGCGATGCACCATTTCGGACCACTTTCTTCATTGATACCTGAAATTAGAAATCAAACTTCTGATTAGCTATTTTGACTTCAATCAACCAATAAATAAAAAATGTTATAACCAATTTCCAATAGAAAGTTTTGTTTCACCAACCCTGTATAACATTTCTCACCTCATAATGTATTCAGACCAATATTCAATGAGTATTCATGTTATACTACGAATCAAATGCTCACCATCAACATTGTACATTACATATACATTTATCTATATATATATTAAAATAAACATGTATATAGACAAGCAGACATATGAGAGTAAATCAATAAGTCTATAACCTGACATATTCATTAGTTATTTTCACTGTATAATGTTTAATCTATGTGATTAATATTCATCACTGAATCAAGAGCATTGATAAAGAAGGAGATTATGCTGAAAATAAATATCTGTGGGATAAAAATTTGTTCCATCAGTAGTCTACAGACTTATTGGTGTACCTATGTTAGTACATATTTATTTTCTAATTCAGAAATTCAATCAACTGTAAGCACAAATATTCTCAAGCCTATATCTATGAGAGAAAGAAAGTGAGGATCCTCATGTGATTTGCTATTTTTTCTCTCATTACTATGAAAATACTCTACTGAACCACATATTCTCGACATGATATGTGCATGACAACTACACTATCCAAAATTAAGCAGTACATAAACAAGAGTTATTGAATCACTGTAACCTCCCAATGTCCTGACCAACAGCCCAATTGGGCTACAGATTCTTCTCTCTTTGAGTGGATGTCTCTGAGTGTCATATTTTGGGGGCTACAATCTTGAAAATTTGATTGAGTATATCACCTGGCATCACCTACAAATATTTTTTGTTTTTTCAAAAAATTGCTTTTTGGGGTCTCTATGGTCATTTTGGACCAATAATGCACAAATCCTGTGCTGGTATTTTCAAGATAATTTAAGGTAAAACATCTATTATCTTATGATAATTTTATACTATCATTCTAAAACAGCTGCAGGCTATTATTTTAGTCATATTAGAAACCGTTAACCAAAACTCCAACATATTTTTATGATCATTATTTAAATAAGTAGTTCTAGTATACATGCAGACTATGGTGGTTATGTAAAGTATATTCATATAGCGAGCTGTCTTCTTTTCTAGCAGAAATCTATCAACAGGGTGGGTACAAAGTCTGTACATGGAGGTAAATATGCATATATTTATTTAATGACATGTTAAAATGTTTATCACTAACAATGCACATATATCCAGACTTGATACCCATCTTACATATAATGAACAGAGTGATTTATTCTGTTTGTTACTGTCTGTAAGAATGGACTCTTCCACTTAAAGGTAACGGTTTTGCTGATAAAAATATCTCCTATCCAACATACAGGACAATGGACTCTTCCACTTGAACTAGTTCAGTCACTTTTTAATAAAATAATTGATCAGAATAAACATTTGTTTACATTATTAACAGCTTTTAAGTAGTGAACTATCAAGTCTTGAAATAAGTGAGAGAATGCGAAGAAACTACTTGAACTCCATAGAAACACAGGTAAATATTTTTTATTAAATACATTACAGCCTCCAATATATATATATATATATATATATATATATATATATATGTGTTTCTTTTCTTTAGAAACATCATCTCATAGAAATTCAAATATATTTTTTCATGGGTAATAATAAGTAAGATAAACAAACATTATATAACTGAACTTGTAGATTATGACAATATCAGCATTTATAGTGTATGTACTTGTTGGCTCAGTACACAAACATTTAATTTATATGAAACATTTCAATACTAACAAAATATCAATGGAGTCTACAAACCTGTTATGTCCTACTTTTCTCACCTTGACAGGGCCAAGTCAATTGTTTACAAGGGTGACATTTAACTGAATCCAAGTTGTAAAGGTTGACTGATGTTTAGATACCAGTCAAAATACAATTCTAAAACAAGTCAAACTCTTGCATGACAAGAAAATCAGTTCTTCAAATAAGAAAAAGCCACTTGGGCATTGTGAGTGTTTCAAACTTAATACATTCTGGAATTCAAACCATTCAAGACCTATTCATTTCATAAGAAAAATCATTACTTCATGTCAGATAGAAGACCCTATACTTTACAAATGTGTTAAGATTAGTAATTACTTGCAATGGTTGTGCAGGGCCTCTGAGAGAAGGGGTGCAGCCAGTGCATCACATCGTGGTCTGGAGGGTCAAGGGGTGCTTGAGACTTTCTTGGGTAGAGCTGTATATCTATACTTCTAAGTTGATATATGTTCAGTAATGAAATAGATTGAGTATCATTTACCAATGGCTGAATATAGTATGACATGCTAAAATGGTTATAGAAGATGAAAACAGGATGGCTAAAGGACAGGGGGTTTTGTGCAGAGTGTGAAGGGGGTGTAAGTGTTTCTACCACCTTATAAAATTTCTCTCAGAGGCCTTGTAAGTTGTGTACTATTGATTTTATAGAAACAAAAATACAGAGGAAGCCTTCATTGGAATTATCATCAGATCTCAGAAATACCAGACAAAATCTGTTCATTGTTAACATTTTGTCTGCAATGGGAATATTTGACATGCCAGCGCTTCATGATTCTCACTCCACCCTCTTTATTTACACTCTCAGTGGAGGCAGTATCTACTAATTCACTCCTTTTATGACCTCTGGATTTATTGTACTTTCTTATGTTATCATTTGGAATAGCTTTCAAACACAAAGGTTATACTGGTATCAACAAAAAACGTGAGATGTTATCATTTGATAAAATCAGCATTATTTCCCTTATTTATGATTATCTTATATTTTCTTACAGTGTTAATTATATATATATGAACTGTCCTGTGTGCATTTGTGCTATTCTTATATTTTTTGTTTTGTCTTTTATACATAATTTGTTGATGCTAGACAATCAGCATTTATGGACACCAATTAGTCTGTTAATAAGAGGGTTTACAGTAACACTTTTGAGATGCTAAATATAAATTGTTATACAGTACCTGATGCTTTAGCCACAGCTAAAGCAGATTCATTAGCACCAGCTAATATCTGAATTCCCACAGGTTTTGTATTGAACACTCCTTTTACTTCATTTGCCACAACAGCCATAGCAGCAGTTATTTCAGGACCCACATCTTTGGTGTGCAAATAAGGAATATCATACATATTCTCCAACAAAATGCCATCCTACGGAGTTAAAAGAAGAGAGCTTGGAAATCTAGAAAAGGAAGGTTTCTCATGGAGTTAACAGATATGGAAGAATAAATGATTTCAGCTCTGTGTAAAATGATAGATACTTCTGATTTTTTGTTGACTGACAGAAATGAGAGAAAACAGGTCTGAGCAGTCGGTAGAGACTGCTAAGTGCACAACATCTTATGGCAGGATGCTGGGTTAGGCATGATCAATTGAAAAATTATGAAATAGGGTGATCACTTAATATGTTAATTTTGTCATGCAGTGTTAAAAAAAGATCATGATTTTCAAAAGAACAAGCATGAATTCAGCCAAACACAAAACTAAGGGACCAATTTAGCATAAACCTACATTGCAAATTGTACTCCTGACTAAAAATCCATGTACGGAGGAATTTCCGAAAGACAACATTTTTTCTAGACATAATAAGGAGTAAATATTGAAATCTTCAGCCCTCTAGCTCCATTGGTGTGGCCAGTAGGTATGATACGTACATATATACATATCCAGCCACACAGACAGACCGGCTTGAAAACTGAAGAAACTTATGTAGATAGTTTTGGGCGATGGTTTCTAATATTAGAGCTGTGTTGAGAAGGAAAAAAACCCTATGTTCATAATCTTATCACAAAGGCTGGGAAGTAAACACTTTAAGAATAGAAGGTTACAAAGAGGTACATGCAGGAATGAGAGAGCAATATAAGTGGTTAATCTTATTATATATGAGCTAATGTCACTTCTTTGTTTGTTAGTTGGCTGGTTTCTGTCATACTAAAACAAATAGAAATAGAGAGAAAGGGGGTAAAGCAAAGCTTGTGTGAGTGCCAGTGTAAGCCAAAGCAAATAGCTATGTATCTGTGTGTTCACCTCAATCATCAATTAAAAACCATCAACCAAAACTGTCAACATAGGTTTCTCCAATTTTCAAGTTGGTCTGGCTGGTAAGGTACATATGTATGTATCATGTATACAAGTTGCACCAATGGAGGTAGAAGTCTGGAAATTCAAAAAATTACACATTATGTCAACAAATTTTTTTTTTTTAATTCCTCCCCTAAATAGGCTTATAGTCAGGGGAATAATTAATAAGATACTTCTCCTGTCTTTTATAGACTAGTGAGCACTAAAATTTAAAAAAAAAATTGTAAACATGGCCAGTCACAAAAGTGGCCAATCTATGATGAACTTACATTGTAAGTGGAATCCTCCATTAAAAATCTATTATGGGCAGAAGTTTTTTAAAAAAAACAACATCTTTTAATAGAGATAATGAGGAATAAATGTTAAAATTTTCGGTGTACTTGTGTAGTCTCTACACATGATATATACATAGGTGGTCATCCACACTAACTTAAAAACTGAAGAAATCTATATTGATGTTTTGCTTGAAGGTTTCTAATAGTAAATAAATGAATGCAGGAAAAGTTATTTATTCTTAGTTACAAATATTACTAATTTTTGACCAGTATTTCTTACATCTTAATTTTAGTTGCTTTATATAAGAATTACTCTGTCAGTCAACAGTACAGATTGGCAATAAAGAATAAGCTTTTGGTTAATATTGGTTCACTGTAGACCCACAAATGATCCACCCAATCAACTTGCCAAGTGGGCTATAGATTCTTCTCACTTTGCTTGTCTATCTGTGTGTGTGTCTGTGTGTGTCACCGGGTTCTCTTTTTTTGGCTGTAGTGTCAAAAATTTGCATGAGTACACCTTTAAGCACCATCTAAAAATTTTTTTGTTTATTCAAATATATAAAAAATAATTTTGGGGTCTCTATGGTCATTTTGTTGGATGACCAAGAGGGCCAAATTTTTAAAAAACAAAAACGAATGCAGCCTGGCACAAATGAGGACCAATCTAGCATCAAATTGTATTGTAAATTGAATCCACCCCTAAAAAAATCTACTTTGCGGGGAAATTTTGAAAAGAACAAAAAAATTTTTTCTAGACATAATGAGGAGCTAATGTTTACATTTTCAGCTTCCTAGCTCCATTAGTGTGGCCTGTACACATGATGCATGCATGTATAGCCAGTCAGTTAGACCAACTACAAAACTGAAGAAACCTATGTTGATGACAGATCAGATCAAATGGTAATTATGTTTTAAATAGACAGCTCATAAAATGTTAGAAGGATATGAAATAAAAGTTTGGTAACATTTTATATGTATAAACACAAGAGAATATTAAGGCAGAATAGAAAACTCACCACATTTGCTTTCTTATAGATTTCTGCTTCATGACATGCCTTTTCAATAATCTGTCTCATCCCAACAGTATTCAATGGAGTACCTACCAAATAAAAACACATATTTAAAAAAACGAGTACCAAGAATGAGAAAGAAAAAGAGAGTATTTGCATACCAAACAAAAAAAAAAAATAGGCCAAGTACTTTCCATTATATATAAGATCTTAACACCATAGAGAATATATGGGCACATATCAAGGCCAAGCTGGTTGGGAGAAAATTTGGGAATACTGACTGACTGTTGGAAGCCATCAGAAATGAATGGAACAACACTGAGCAGGACACTGTAAACAATTATCGAACAGCTTACCCAAAGGGCTCAGATTTCTAAAGAAAAGCAAGAGAAAAGCTATCCCATACTAAAATGTACTCTGCACATAAATACAGCTCGCAGAGTTGTATAACATTGTTGAATATTTCACTTATAATTGTTAGAATGAAAAACAATTGCAAAAAATTAGATGAAAAAAGTTTGGCTTATTTTTCTGCCCAGAAGTGTAGATGTGCGAGTGTCTATATATAATGATAAAAATTAATATTCCATGGAGAAAACGGATTTTATAAGAGCAAGACATTACTGTAACCAAGGAGTGTGAAACATTAGCCTAAGATCCAGCTGCTGCTTCTGTGTTCAAGTATGATTAAAGTACCTGTGTCTATCATTTAACCCTTGATATCCAGTATGAATGTAAGGAAAAGGATTATGGACCTTCTGTTAGATGTCCAAGAGTAAATTTGATCTCCTTACCCCACTTCCCACCTACCATCCAAATACATGAACATGGGGCTTGGCCTTCACGCAGCTGCTACAGTTTGCCTTGAATAAGTATTGGACACCTACCAGGACAAAAAGCACATAGTCAGTGGACTTGCTCTTTCAAGCATTCTTTCCACTGGTGTGATAATATTCCTGTCACAGTTCAATGCCAACAAAAAGGGACACTCTCAATAAACACTATAACTGTTTGATCAAAAAAGCAGCTGGACTTGAACTGGGCTACAAACTGCACCTGATAAGGATAATATAGGTTAACAGAATAAGCATTCTTTATTCTATTCAACTTGGTAATAAATATAGAATATAACATTGGAACAATTGATTTTTATTCTTAACTAGCTTAAATATCTGATTATTTGCGTCAATATAAAAATTCCAACTTTAAAAATGTTGCACCTTCTAATGATATAAAATTCAGCAAATGTTTTATTGATTCAACTCAACTCAAGACATGCTGGCAGACTGATATTTTTTTAAAAGTTAAACTGATAAATCATATTCATTTTGAGTGGTCATAGTTTGTAGGATTACAGCAAATACACAAATGCAGTGAGAAATATTAATACACATTTCTGTATAATTGTATGTGTTTGTATCGTGGATGTGAAGTGATCCGACAGAATGTAGATGAAAGAGACAATTGGAAGGTGACGAGAAAAAATAATTATATGTGAATGATATTCTTGTCAGAAATGTAACTGATAGGAAAGAGGTTAAAAAATATAGGGCAAAAATATTAGAATGTTTGAAAAACATACATATATGTATATCAATATTTGAGCCCTTTCTTTGTTTATTTGTACCTTATCTCCACTAAAACTACTATTGACATAATATTCTGCATGTAGACTGAAGAGAGGTCAACTTACTACACATGCCATGAGAGGTCGACCTTTTGCACCAAGGATGCTGATATTGAGCATATGGTTACAAATTAAAGGTAGCTGAGCAAGGATGACCTAGGAGGTCATTCAAGGTCACCAGTAGTCATTTTGACTCAATTTTCCAAATTTTTGGCAACAATTTTGCACCTATGAAACTGGTGGGTGTGGGCACTAAGGGTTCAAAGGGCTACATGATAACAATACATGTGTGAACAGTTTTGAATGAGGAAGTTACATTATCACAATACAGTTCAACTAACTAAGTTGCTAACTTGATCCTCCAAAAGATGGATGTGTCTTCAGAGCACAAAAGACATGTAATGCTCTCTGAGTTTAGAGATGGTAATAATGCTGCAGAAGCAACCTAGAATATTTGTGGTGTTTATGGGATAGATTTTTTAAAGTGTAAAAAACGTGATTATCATCCATCATATATTCAAAGACCTTTACAAAAATAAACAGTATTATGAAGCTTTTGAATCATTGGATGGAGGTTATTGATGATGATGTAGTCTATGCTAATGAATAAATTCTAACTAAACATGAATTTTTGATATTTTTTCTAACCCTAAATTCGGACATTACTTATGGAATGAACTGATATAACTTACACAAAATATGTGTTATTTTTGTTGAAAATGTCTCATTTGTAGTTTAATTCTTACTTCATTCTTACCTTAAATGAGCAATATTTACCCTTTTCATTAGTTCACTTGTACAACAGTTGATCAATATGTCCTTAGCCTGACACCGAGTTATTAGCTGAATTTTGATCTAAAATTTACACTGTATAATATTTGATCTATGTGATTAATGGAGAAGCATTGAATTAAATGCATTGACAATGAAGTAAATTATGTTAAAAAAATAAATATTTATTGGGTAAAATAAATGCTTTCTCATCATTTGGCTGTAGATTTATTGATGAATGTTTATCTACATACAAGTAACTACTATTAGATTAACCCTCATCAAATAATTTGCATAGATATTTCATCTCTTTTTTTTTGTCTCTCCAAACACTCCTCTCCACAGAAAAATATTGGTTTCAGGAGAGTTTTGAGACAGCTGCTTAGTAACTAGAAACAGGGAGTTGGGTCAACTGCTCACTGACTACTGACTCTGTCTGACCACAAACAATTTTCAAAAATTTCTGGGTCAGACAATGAACTCCCTGACCACCGTTACAAAAAAAAAAAGTAGTTGCACCACTAGTCTTTAAATTATAACATAACATACTATTTCATTCTACTGTGAGGAAAAATAACAAATAAACATTAGCCATATTTAAATTTTGAAAATTGACGAGTGAAGTGGAGATAGGTGGGAATTACTTCTCCCTAAATGCAAGTCTGTTTTTTTTAAATCTTCATTTCTAAGTCTAAAGCTGATACCTGACTTTTACAAAAGTAGATCAATAAGTCTTTAGCCTGACACGTAGTTATTAGCCGAATTTTAATCTGAAATTTTCACTTTATAATGTTTGATCTATGTGATTAATATTTGCCACTGAATTAAATGCATTGACAAGGACAGAGATTATGTTAAAAAAAAATACTTGTGTAGAATAAAGCTTTTTTCATCATTAGACTCTAAGCTTATTTATGTTTGTATACATGTCTGTCAGCAGGAACTAAAGGAAAAATTGAATATGTAGAAACATTCCATAAGTTTTTTCATCTTCTTATTAACTTATTAACTCTGACTAGTGTCCTCATCTTGGTTGTCACAGTTACTTCTTCAAGTGTTAGTTGTAGTAAGTAACCGTCTTAAAATTTCAAACCAAATCCTTCATTCAATCAACAGGAGTAGATTGTTCTCATTTCCTTGTTCATGCTAATTAATTTGTCCTTGCAATGGTGCTTGCTTGCCTCTTCCACTGAACCAGAGTATGACTTTTTTGCACTACCTGACCCAGGGATTAAACCCATAACCACTAGGCATGTTTCTAGATATGCTTAACCAATGCTTTTATCCACTAGGCCACGTGGATAGTGGAAATTTGGAGCTTTAAATGTCACTTGTCTGCCTCTTCTATGTAACAGTATGACATTTTTGCACTGCTGACAAAAATTCAGACAAAAGTTTTCTTGATCTTTTAGTTACTTTTGTTTCTTTTTCTATTTTTCTTCTTAGTTTCCTCAAGTATTCAAGTACATTTTGAAAATACATTTTCTCATTGTTTTTATTTGTAAACTTTTTACGTCTTTTATACCTATATTAGGCATACATGCAAATTTCCTTTCTGTTAGTTTGCATCCCTGCACCTGATATAACCTAATGTACATGGTGAACTTACCATAATCAGATACATTCATGTCTAATAGATGATATGAAATGGGGAAAAATTGACTATTGCTAATGTGATGATCTCATTCTTGTTATAACCTTCCGATTATGACATAATAATGATGATTACATAATAGAAACTCTTAGGGCTTCAAGTCTAATCATATATTGAATGTTAAAATGAGTTGAGACTTGAAAAAAAATTAAAATTAGGGTACTTGATTGATCAGAAATAAATTACCTAATAAAATAGTTTTAGGCTCCTTAGTGCAGATACATACATAAATAAGCCCATTAGTTTTTATAGGTATATTCTAGTCATATCATAATGAAGGACTTAGTCCTGAAAATTTTAGTAACTTTCCTAATTTCTTTCTTTTCTTTATTTGACTGGTGTTGGTTAATTAGCTCCTTTCTTTGGTAGCTTATAATTATTTCTTCTTTCTCTCCAACTGAATTGATTGTCAGAGATCTTTACCACAAAATCATCAGACACAAATGTTTGTTTTGTCAAATGAAGATAAAGAGAAAAAGTTACCCTTACATCACTTTTATAATAATCAGCATATAAGCTCATATCAAGTTCATATATTATATCAATATTTAGGAAGCATTGCTATACTTACGAATATGAAAATGATTTAGTTTTTTATACTGGGGACACATATATATTACACTTGTAGCAAACACTGTCTGCTTCGAAATTGATATCAACCGAACATTCAATATTCAGACATGGTGCCAATCATATTCAGGTTTATCACAAAGTAGAACAAAGATAGCATGAAGTGAAGAAGCGATTACCATAAATTTATATGAGAAAGCAAAAATTGGTAATGAGGATATGTTAGGCTGTGTTGTCAGGGTTTAGGGTAGAGAGAGGTATAGGAGACTGGGTAGTGGGTGAGAGAGAGAGGGGGGTTAGAAGAGGGTGCACACTTTTAATATAATGGCTCACTGCAAAACAAACATTGGAAGTTATTTCCATCAATATTTTCGAAAAGTGGGGAATATCTGTATTAGCATCAATTCTTTAACTGTAAGTGCTTGAAAGAGAGAGGTATTAGCGATAGTTTTTTAGAAACTGACCTCTTTAAAAAATAATTGAAATAAAGTAATTTTTTTTCAAACAAAAAATCACAATGCATTTTATGGCTATTGGTTAGAGAATAGAATTTCCTTTCATTTGGCAAGTATA
The DNA here is from genome assembly GCA_963457665.1 of Thysanoteuthis rhombus. Classification (NCBI taxonomy): domain Eukaryota; kingdom Metazoa; phylum Mollusca; class Cephalopoda; order Oegopsida; family Thysanoteuthidae; genus Thysanoteuthis; species Thysanoteuthis major. The sequence continues at coordinate 37,317,261 of OY735231.1, read as the reverse complement.
TGCCACGTCTTTGAAAATTGGGCTGACAAGTTACGTTTGAAGATAACTTAATTTACATTAGGTTATAGGTTTTGGTTTTACTACAAGAAATTATATTCAGTAAGTAAATAAGTATATAGTCAACAAAATAAATTAGATTACAGCATTTTCTTTCAAGATGTCATCAATAGATGTTAATATGTTATAAGCTATGCAAAATTGTGGACTTAACAAATACACACTGCTTCACAGTGACAAGAAATTCTAAAAGTCTAATGGGCTTATAATCCAGAACCATGATTAATTAATCAATTTCTTAATTTTTCAATTAAACATATACGATATCAGCGAAAAAATTGTATTTTTTCCCTTCCAAGTTCTCAAAGTGAAAAGATTTTTCCCTATCATTTCAATAATAAATATTCCTGATAAAAACTGAAGGAAAGCAAGAACCCATACAATTACCTTCTAGCATATATAAGTTTTTCATCCATTCATGTATATACTTGATTGTTTTGAGATCTAGCAATGCTTTAATAACAGACATCAAAAACTATCTTCAAGGCTATTTGATAAAACCAATTATCTGATAATTAACTTCATTTTTCACAAATATGACATAATGACATAAAATTCTGTCGAGACACATCATATAGGACCCAACACTGGTTTTCTAATCACTATGATAACTTGACTCTTATCCTATGAATTAGGAACAAACACCAGAGCAAATTAACCCTTATCCCTGTGAATAGCAAATATACCATCTGGACTTGACAAAATAAAATGGTAATAGTAATGATGATAAAATGAGAGTACAGTTTGAACCAAAAAAATACAGCTGCGTTATTATAATTTTTTCTTGATGAAAAAAAGTTGCTATAAGATCTTAAATAATCTGATAGAATAAAGATTTCATGATTTGCTAATTTCTTATCAGGTAATATAATAAATAATCATCCTACCTAGATGGTACCACCAACAATATAGACTACTCATCATATGATATAACTAGAGCATTTTTACAGCCCGGATACTCGTTCAGGTCATTACTTGCAACAAATAGGATAGCATATTTAGATAGCTTCTTTTTTGTGTTGATATCCACTTTACTTAAATGTATCTGACAAGATTGATTTTACTTGCTGAAATTCTTAGAATTGAGGATATAATCTGCTTCTAAATCTCCAAATTTTTCCCTGTATCCTTTAAGTCATGGGTTTTGTTGTTCAGAGGATTTCTGAATCAATATTATTTTTCTTACCAAACATAATTGTAAGATTTTTTTCAAATACTTCCTGTATACAGAAAAGCAAGCCAGAGTATTCGTATGTCACTAAACTCATGAAATATTTTGGTTCAGAGGATTTCTGAATCAATATTATTTTTCTTACCAAACATAATTGTAAGATTTTTTTCAAATACTTCCTGTATACAGAAAAGCAAGCCAGAGTATTCGTATGTCACTAAACTCATGAAATATTTTGGTAAAATAGGTATGAGAGCTGCATCTTTATATTCATACTTTTTTTAATCTGAACTTCAAACAATTAAAATCTGGATGCATGTTCCACCAAAATGGAAAATACAGTAGCTTTAACATTTAACCTAAATCTCTTATATTTTATAAGTCTATAGCCTGACACTTACTTATTAGCAGAATTTTTATCTGAAATCTTTGTTGTATAATATTCGATCTTTGTGATTTATGTTCAGTGCTGGAGTAAGTGCATTGGAAAGGAATGAGATTAGGTCAAGAAATAATTTTTTATAGCGGAAAATGAATACTTTTTTCATCATCAAGCGACATATTTATAGATGTACTTAAATACATAAATACTATAGTACAGCCATTCTCTACCTTTTTTGACAGGAGA